>WHYT01016668.1:761733-783070 GCA_009806455.1 Tetrax tetrax | reverse complement strand
CGCACCGTCCCCTCCAGCACAGCCAGTGCACATCTCACCTGCAATGGCCTCAGCACGGCGTCCCTGCGAGTCCTCATGAGACAGCAGAAGGCACCTGTGCAGAAGGGCTGGTGGTGGACGGGGGCTGCCAGAGGCATGCAAGGCCACGTGTAGAACCCAGCTGGTGTCTTCACCTTTTTTAAGGCACATATAATGTCCTGCAGTAAGGCCAGAAGCACCACATCCTCCATGTTGTACCTCCCAGCCCGTTCCGCTGGTCCTTCGTGGCGGCTTTCCTCTTGTCAGCAAAGTTTCCCTGATTCACCATAGAGGAGAAGCTGGCTTGAGGAGCGCAGGGGAAAACACAAACAAACAAAACAAAACAAAACGGAATATTTCATGCTGAAATATAAAGTAAAAGTCAATTCGATACTTATTAAAAAAAAAAAAAAACCACACAATAAGATGAGGTGGCTGAAAATATCTTCTCCAGAGAATAATTCTGCCAGGATTGAACCAAACCGTCTTTTCCGTCGTTGGTTTTCAAATGGGAAACCCCTTGATGCTTTGGATGTCTCCGAGTCCCCCTCATAAGCAATTCCTCTCACGCGAGGACGCCCTTTCCGTCGCTGGGACCCTTCACCCGAACGCAGCCATCCCCTGGCTCTGGGGCCCAGCTCTGCTCCCCCAGCAGCCCAGCCCGGCCAGGGACCCCTGGCCACAGGAGAAGGCCGGAGGAGAGCAGGGATGCCGGATTTCCAGCCAGTTTTTCCGGGCTGTGAGTGCTGACACCTCCACCTTTCATCGTGTCCTTAAACCACATGGTTTGAGAGGCGGCGGCCTTTATTGCCTGCTTGTTTAAGGTAATTACTCCATGTATTTCCTCCCTGCTGGTTCTGCTCAAGCAGAAAAGGCTTTGGCCTTCACTTCCCTATACATAATAAAGAAAAAATAATCTGGTTTATAAACACCACTTTTTCTATACTTTCAAAGGCAGGTTGTAGGGTGAGAGTCAGGAGAATGGTCCCTATTTGGCAAGCAAGCTAATAACGACGGAGTTGCTGGAGGGAAATCTCTTGTCGAGTCTCCCTGAGCTGGAAGGACGCAGAGGACCCTTTGTTCCCCTGGTAGGAAACAATAAACCTTTAAAGATACTCTGCTGTCCTCACCACTCACTCTCCTATAGAATATTTAAAAAAAACAACCCAAAACCAGCCTGATTGAGTGTAAAGAGTGGATTTAATTTCAGAGAGGATGGGAATTTGTGACTTTTAAAAGACACTTAGTGTTAATTAAAATCCATGCAACCCAAAGAGATATATGGCACTGTTTTTCAAAGAGTGATGAAGTCAGTCTGATTAGCAAGTGTTTTATTACCATAGTAAAATATACTCTTTGATTCTTACCATTCAGTGCTTAGCACTGATGGAAAACAATTGTTTGTGCTCCATCTAGCAAGAAGGGTTCAAGTGACTTTAAAATACAAAAAAAAAAAAACCCTTGATATACTAAAAAAATACACATTTATGTTTGAAAGGGAAATCTTAAAAATAAGACTTTTCTAAAAAGTATATTGTGGAGGAAGACATATAAGCAATATGGAAATCTCTATTTAAAATGTACCTTGCAGTCAGCAGTGTGTTGATTTGAAATGCCTTGCCTTTCTAACTGTTCCCCTCCTCCTAATAAGCACTGCATCCAATTTGTTTGTTATTCTGATGAAATGGTTTAAGCGAGAGAAAATGAGTAGTTTGAAAAATAAAGGAAAGTTCTACAGAAGAAATGAAGTGCTATCATTGAAATCTTTATTTATGTGAAAAGAAAGGGCTAAAACATTACCTCAGAATTCAAGATTACAACATCAGTAGGATATAAAGTAAATCCATTCTAGTAGTGAAACATCAGAAACCATAATCCTTTTTCAAAGACCTTTTGTTATTTTAATGTCTGACAAATTATGCTTTTTTAAAAGAAGAAAAACACTTAGATTTAAGAGGTTTCTTTTACTTCAGTAAAAGTAGTTTCACTATTTAAAAGTTTTAATTTTCTGTAACCAATAGTATTTACTATGCTGGCTGAGTATTAACACAAGAGTAAGGTTATTTTAGCCTCAATAGGACCGAGTACAAAGTTGCCACCAAAGACTTTTGCATCAAGTTGTTATGGCAACTTAGTGTTCTAAAAAGTATTAAGTTTTAGCAATAGGTTTTGTTTTGTTAATTTGGTTGCTTTTCCCCTCAAGTTTTGAAGCTGTTAAGTGTTATGAAAATGTTACATCATTATCATTCAAATGATGGGAGGTCTCAGAACATATTTAAAAGTTGCTTGTGTTGCAAGACATTCCAGAATGATGTCCAAGGACCCCCATCCCTGCCTTTAGGGGGACCTCCCCCCAGTCTCCATATGAGCGCAGGAATCATTCCACAGTGTTCCTAGCTCAAAGAAACGAGAAAAAGAAAAAAAAACTTCCTATTTACCTCCGATGCACTAAGGGAGAGACAGGATGGGTCAAGGGCTGGAAGAAGGGACCTTTCTGTTGTGCATGCAGCATTCCTCTTTCATGTGTTCATGCTGAAAAGCATCCAGAACAGAATTTTTATTGGTATTCCGGACCCTTGACACCACATGAAGAACTGGAAGAGTGAAATAAGCTCCTGAGAGCTCCGAAGCCAAAGGGCGGGTTTTGACTGGTGCAGAAATTATTCCAGGAAGCCCATTTTAGGTCCCATGCTACAGGTAAGGAAGAGACAGAATTATACACTTGAAAATCCATAATGGACAAGAGCTCAGGATCACAAATTGTCACAAGCCATTCGCAACAGCCCTCCTGAAATGTCCCCAGTGCTGCAAGTTCCAACACTGAAGGCCCTCAGTTCCCTAACCCTAACTCCACCCCTGATCCTAACCCTACTCCATAGCACAGCCTCTCCCATCTGCAAATGCATTGCAAGCTACAGCTGCATCCTGACTCCAGTGCTTGTGTTACCTTTCCAGTTTGGGCAGGGGAGCACTGGAGCTCAGCCCAAATGAGTAGGAACCATCAGTCATGGAAACTGAGCTGAGTGTAACCTGGGCTGGCTTCCCCAGGCAGCCTCACAGGTGTATGGCCACGTATCTCTGACAGCTTCATCTCAGGCTGGGTTTGGGGGCTTGAATGTGTGTGGTGAAAGAGGGGGAAATAAGAGAGTAAATTAATGCTCTCTTGTGAAAAGGAGCCTTTTTTTCCATATTGACAAATTTTCAGATTTTTTTTTAGTGAAGTTAAAAACTATGGGGAGGTTGTGTTGTTTTTTTACCAAAATTTTGGCTTGTTTTTCCTCACCAGGTCTCTCAACTATTTCCTAGGTTGTTTTTTTTTTTCCTACTAGCCTCTTTTTAAATAGAAGGATGGATGGAAATAAACTAGGGCAACTGAAAAGAAAACAAACATATTCAAAAATGTGCATTTAATAGATTTAAAAAGTATCAAAAATAATTTATTTTTCAAATCTGAAATTCTTTTTACATTTAAAACAATATTTTCTTTCTTTTTAGAAGGAGGATCAATACCTACCTTGTAGTCATTTTCCTAGAAGGCAAGCAAAACAAGAAGCTTTGTCTACCAAATTCTGCCAAAGACTTCTTGGATGAACTTGGGCAAATCATTTAATTTGCCAGTTTCTCAGTGCACTGTTTGTACATTGAGAACAATACTACTTCCTTTTTCTCATCCTTTGTCTTGTTTATTGAGATAGTCACTACTCCAGGGAGTACACAATCTCTAATTATGAACAACGAGCATAATAGCACCCTGATCTCTAGGACCTACCGCAATACAAAGAACTAATAATCATCACAAGTCTTCTGTTCTGATGCCTGATCTGCAAGAGCTATGAATACTAACATATGCTGGAAAGTTCTGTTTAATTTTAATGTCTTTGAAATAAAATAAAAGCCTATTTTTCCCATTAATGCCATTTATACAGGCTTACACTTTCCAGGAAGCTTCTGCCTTTATATGTCTTCCTTCACCTTTTCAGAACAGAAATAAAAGTCGCACTAAATAAAATAAAGATTATGAATGGCCAGTCTTTTCCTTCGTCCCAGTTATTGTCACTCAGGAACATGCAGCAAAGGATGGCTACGTTATCATTTAGTTTCACAGAGATCCGCAGAGATCTGCCAGCTGCTGGCCATATGCTTAATCCTAAAAGGAATTATCTATGTTCTCTGTTGCCTGTACATGTCTGATTCCCTGTTTATGTATTTTTACTTGATTATGGCATATTATAAATCCAGCTAGCTTAACTTTTATAGTTAAAATACAAATCCTCCAGTTTTTGAGGGAGTTTTTTATTGCAAATGAATTTCCCCTGCCATCGTGGAAAATTCATGCAGCAACAAATGCGATGAAAACAGTAAGATTTCAAGAAGAAAACAAATGTATCCAAAGGAAAACAAAAAGTCTATGGAATTTAATTTACAATGACATCCCTTCTGTAGAGTTTGTCTTTTAATGATCTGATAGCCTTTCATAGCAGACAGAATTTCCCATCAACTTCCACGGCTCTGTCCAGAACCTCTGCCCACCAAGTGACTCGTGTGGTTTCCACCGCAGAGATCTGTGGCCAGCCCAGCCATCGCAAGGGTGGGAATGTCTTCCTTCACTCCTCTCGCCACCCCTTACGCGAGAGGACTGCGAAGCAGGGAATGATGAAATGAACGGCTCACAGTCAGAGGAAATAGCCGACCTGGGAATTGAGTTCCAGTTGCTCAACTCTCCAGCAGGAGCCAAACCACAGGCTATTGTTTGCTATTGAAGCCTGTGGACATCTCCAGATATTTGAAGTCAGATTTTATGAGCAGTCTCGCTATGCACATACCCATGTTAAAATGATACAACACTGTACGACACCAAGGCAGGCTTTTATACTTTGAGGCCATGATAAATCTTTACCGCAAAAGCATACTAAAATGCCTTTTACATAGCAGGCTTATTTTTCAGAACGCAGGAACATATCCCTTGGGGATGAAGATTGTTTCCTTAGGACTCAACTTAAACATTCCCATGTGGTAAAATGAAGTAGGAGGATCCAGTGAAAGGAGCTCTCAGTTCTCATTTAATTTACTACCTAATACTCAGCAGCCCAAGATTTATAAGACACTACAGAACTGTCTACATGTTTCCCCTTGTGGCAGATAGCAGATAACTGTTAATAGACTTGCTGAGAAAGTTTATTTAAAGGAAGAACTTAACTGTATTATTTTTCATGGAGGTGTGAACATTGCTTAAGGAGCTTAAGTCTCTGTGTGTAAGTATGATCAGATAGGTTCATGAGGATGCTAATGTGCATTAATAGGAAACTCCAAAACCAGCTTTCACTGTTATACGTAGATAGGGCCATTTTGTAAATAATGCCCTTTCTGATATTGCAGAGTTCTGGGATTGCTGAATATATTACTATTTCCAAGCATAATAATATTAACCCATAATACACATCCTCTCTATCCTCTTTCTGTACCTTCTATAAAATCAACAACAAAACCACTCATGCAGAATCTGGTCTTCTCTACAGCTGCACCTGACACCTGCCTCAGTAAGATTTTGTCCGCCCTTCTAGACAGGACCCTACAGCCATTGTGGGAAAGTGAAGGTGCTGGGGGGCTCCAAAACAATTCTCATTTCCAGTTGTCAGATGTACCCACATACTTTCAAACACTGCTCTGGTCCTAACTTAAATCTTTACTGCTCCCTGTGAGGACAACAGCAAGGAGCTCACTGGATGGGAGTGGGCTCCTCTGTTTCTTTGCGCTGCAGAGTAGCTGTGTGACCCCTTTCCGTGCTATTGAGCAACCTTAGCATCTTCGGTCTTTGGTGAGAGGGAAAGGTGCACACCCAACACTGCTCAGCACTTTAAAGGATTTAACCCACACTGCACATGCCGTGTGGCAATGAAAACATGATTAGAGGAGCATATATTACATTATGTCCAGCTTTAGAGAAATATTTTAATGGAATAAAGAAAAAGCCATACATTTTCTTTTTTTTTTTTTTTTTAATGTAAGCTTCACCTCCTGGTATTTACAACCTAAAGCCCTCCAATATTGGGTCAGTTAATAGGATCCAGACAATGAAGCTGACTACAGGGAAAAGCAAGAGACTGTTAGAGCGAAGGAGAAGAAAAGACATAGCTTGATAAATGGTGATAAGTATATTAGATGTTAAAAAATATTTCATTTTTAATAATCCTAGGTGTTACTGACAACCCAGGTAAAAAGCAAAGTTCATTTCTTCAAAATATATTTAATCTGACAGTATCCCTTTAATTAAGTAGCAATTTAGATTTTCCTCTCTTCCACATACAAAGCTTTAATGAAACATGAAAGCCACAAAAGAAATTTGTGTGTGTTTCATGGCAAGGCGTGAGGAATGATTTTCTGTTTAAATTCAGAGACAGTAGCTATACAAATAACATTTAATATTTGTCAGAAGTATTATCTGCCTTTTTCCCTCACAGCATTACATTACTAAGGTAATAAGTACATGAGAATACATGATTTCCTGGCTACTGTATTGAATATGCACCTTTAAACAAAGTTAGACTTGGGAATTTACCCCTATCTTAAAATGCTAATCTAACACTAATTAAAAGGCCAGTGAATAAGCTTTGATGGATTCTAGTTCATAGAATATGACAAATGAATTCAGATGGCATGCACGACTGCAGCAGAATTACAATATGGGAGCTGCAGCAAGCCGGGGGAAGCCAGGCAAGCCGTTCTCCGCACTGGTATGGGGGCAAGGAGGAGGGAGAGCTGGAGCTTGCCACGGCTTCTGTGGGTGCTGCCGTCCTCTCAAGGTGTGGCCAGCCACAGTCTTTGTTTCTCATTTCATAGCTGCTTTCCAGGCTATGCAGAAGCAAAAATTTGGCTGCTTCTGCATCCCACCCATCCACCCTGTAATATATCCACCTCCTTGCTATTCACTGTGCAATGCTGAGTTCTTCAGAAGGGACTCCAGCCACCTCGGGGAAGAAAAGCCCAATTGTACCATTTCCTTTCTCCCCCAAAAGCAGGTCATTTCACAGGCTTCTTCAACCCCTTAAGCCCCACATGTATCTATTGTTAAAAAAGCATAAAGAGATCAGATAAATATTTCTAAATGAGATTCTATGTCCAGTATCTCCTGCAAAGGACTCTGTCTTGTCAATCTTTCTCTCTTAGAATCGGGACAAAATTCAAACCCAGCTTGTTATGATTTGGAAGTATGCCCTGTGAGCTCTCACTTGCGTGCCTCTTTTGAGCCGACTGCAGCCCCCTTCAGAGGTTCTTCTTCCATGATGATATACAAGAAGTTAACTGAATTGCTTTTGTACCTTTACCTTCATTCTTCCGACATAAGGAAAGCCAAAATTTAATTCATGCTAATTAACAAGTTAGGGTAAAAAAAGTCAGATTTTTAGACATGGTCTTCTTAGATCTCATTTTAAAATGATTTGGAAGTTGGGGTTTTTATGTACCATTACTTACCTGCCTGTGTAAAACAGATTCTGTGCTTGTTTCTTACACAGACTTTTGTACTACTCATGGCAGAATTCATCATGTTTCTTCATCCCTTTTGGCCTTATAACCCCTTAAGGTTGCTTTCAGAATGCTAAACACAAGTGAGGCTGACCCACCATTTGAGAAACCTGGAAGAAATAAGATGAACACTTACTGTCCTGGAAAAAGAAAGCAGTAGCAAGCACCAATACAACAAAAACAGTTTGCCAAAGGAACCAGGCTGTATGATTTGGGTTTAAAGTAGCAGGTTTAAAGAGCCATTCTGGGGGAAAAAAAAAAAAAATCTAAGAAGAGAATTGTAGAGTGGGAGGAGGTAGGAGCAACTAAGGTTGGATGGTGAAAGCCTTTATTCTTCTGACAACACAGAACTCTGTCCGGAGTATTTTCAATCAGAAAGAGCTGAGAATTTAGGCATTGGTTAGAGCCACAGTATTCTCAAAATACCCTGCAGCCCATGGAGGCTCCTCTATAGAGTCCTTCATGGGATCAACCACCACCTGCATGCCTGTGTGAAGTCTTTTTCCCTTTCTCTCCCCTTTGGCAATGACAAAGGAAAGCTGTTCCCCTCTGCAGCATCAGGCACGGTCAAGATCAGATTTCTATTTATTATCTGGTCTGAACATAGTAGCAACCACAGCAAAGAGCTTAGCTATAAGCAGGTAACACAAGCAAAATGTTAGAGAACAAAAATATTCTTTTTTTTTCCTGATTAAAAAACTAAAGTGAGAATATCATGGCTGTGTCCCCTAAAGAATTCAGGTATTGCAATGTTGAGAGGTTGACTCTGGAAGCATTAGGTCACTCTGCACCGGGATACTGTCTCCCTGCGGTACTGCCCGTGCTCCACTATTGCTTAAGGGGGACCTCAACAGATGAATTGTGGAGGCAACAGCTTGAGATTACACCAATAAGCCTAAAAACAGGCACATCCCTCAGAGCAGGCAGGAGGTCCTTCCTTGTTGGGGTTCTCCTTACAGGTAGCAGTTGAACTTTGCACATCCCGTATGTGATAATACAGACAGAAAGCAACCAGCCTCTCACCAGGGACTAACTTTTCACCAAAGCAGGCATCAGAGTAGTTAAAGATTTTAATTTTATTATTTTTATCAAATTTGGACTAGAGTCTGGCGGACAGCTGAGGAAATAGTCCAGCTACTGAGGCACTTGGTATCTCGGGCTTGACTGATCCTCCCTAAAAATGTCATGTTGGTTTGTATAAATAATTCAATTTCCACTGGATCAAAAAGAGAGTGCCTGTACTTAGGAGTTAATGCACAAGTTCATTCACAGCCTCCCCGTGAGGCAGTGTCAAAGTTTGAGTGGCGTTATATATATCCTCTGGCAAAACCAGAGACTGCAGCTGAGCAGTGTCTTTTAAAAGATCAGCAGCGTTTTAACAGTGGGCTCTGGGGTGGCTCTGCATGTTTAAAAATCTGGCTCGGAGCACTTTTTCCAGGGTCTCACAGTGAAATGGTGCCAGTGCTGGATATCGAACTGTGATCTTCTGAGGAATGTCTCTCCAGATTTTTGCAAACAAGGCTTAGGGACTCTCAGAAGATTTAATGGAGTGGACACAGCGCTGCACTAATAGGGCTGCACAGATTTGGGATTGGAGCTGGCTGGTTACTAGCCAGCTTGGATTGAGGACAGGATGATCTTAGTCTGGCCTGCAAAAGACCATGGAAAAATATCCAGAGTCCAAATCCATACCTTAAAAACAAGATCAGACTGTCCTTTCAAGGGGGTGGGGTGCAGGAGAGGGTTTTTTCCAGATTGTTCTTTTTCCTTTGTGAGGGTGGATCTTATTAAGAGCACAGCTGAATTTCTAGATGAAGAAAATTCTCCCTCTCACAAGTTCTGCTTGATCTCACTATCACAAACTGTGTATGCACCCCTAATATGTTCCTTGACTGCCACTTCTATGTTCCCCTGCTCTTCGATCAGAGATAAATAAACCAAAGACAGCATGATGCCTGTTATCTAAAAAGATTCAGGTAGAGAAAGTATCATAGCACAATCAGGGTACTTGAAAATTGTATTTTCCTGGAAAGGGCTTTTGCTCGCCTTCTTGGATCATACACAGAGGAAGTCCAAGGTCTAGGGGGAGAAAATAACTCTTAGTAACAGAATGTTTGAACGTTCATACAGGATTAATTACTTGTTTTATTTTTTTCTTTTATTTTAAATGATTGTACTGCTAGCAAAAGTGAAAAGTAAAGACTCTGATCTATGCCAGGCACTCAGTACATGCAAATACTCTGCAAGTTTTTCCTATCTTGAAGAATTTCAGCATAGACTACAAAGGCAAAGTGGACTGAACCGATCCCCGGAGAAAACATGCGCAACTCCGCTTATGTAAAAAGACTGCTTGCTTCAATAGATCTGTACCCATTTATCCTCAGGATGAATTCACACATTTTTCCATTATTAGATGGACACCTTATTTCTAATGGAGACTGTGTGATCTAAGCACTCACAGTTATTTTTCTAGAAGTAAAATCCTATGCTTATGTGATGAATTGCATTGCTGAGCAGTGCTGTAAATATCAACTGAGGAACATTAACATTTGCAATGCCATTATGCTAAACCTGAAATACTGGGCTATGGAAAAGATTTCAAACAAAGCTTCTGTTCAGTCTTGGTACAGAAAATCTTTTGTCTGGCATATTGCACTAGCAAATTAGTGCAACAAGGATTATACAGCTCTTGATATTCATCAAAATTAATGAATTTCACAACAAATAAATAACACTGAAAGAATAGTGAATTTCTAACACTTATTCCCAAAAACCTATTTAAACAAAAATTTGCATCCTAGATGTGATTATGCCTCATAAATTTTCTAGTTAACATTTACTTATGGCAATAATTAAGTCAATTGAAAATACTCAATCTGGGACAAAGGCAAAATATGTAAGACTTAAGGGTTATGAGCAGTGGAAAAGAGGTGCTTCTAGCAGACTACTTGTGAATCACAAGGGTTGCTGCCAGGTTCTCACTGTATAAAAGTCAAATGTCAGGTTGTCTGTGCTTGCTATGATTAATGTGAGATCGAGGCTTTGTATCCTGTGAGTCACATTCTCCACAGCCTTCACCAACTTTTCTAACCTGCCTGTGCTCTTTTTGGTAAAGAAAAAAAATAAAATATGTATTTACCCAAATACTTTGGCCCTTGTGAGTTCGCAATCCTAGCTCTGTGTGCATGGTTTGTGCCGTAGGAATGAAGCGTGTTTGACTAAGGGGCAACAGAACTCAAGTTGTATTTTGTTCACGTTGGGTGAGCAGTACACGTTCTATCTACACCAGGGGGAGCTCAGATACGACAAGCAGAGGTTGTGCTGTAGCTTTATTTTCCACATCTCGTGACCGCAGGGAGACATTTTCAGTATATATTCAGGATTACAGAAACATTCTCACTTGATATCTCTGCTAACTGATGACCTGATCAGTTTGCACAATGCATGAGTAACTTCTTTCTAAACTAAGGAACTTCGTTGATGAAGGTGTGCGCACTCACAACTGGCACTGAAAACGTGTCGTATGTGGTCTATTCGGTAGCTTTTCCAGTTCTTACCAGTCTATTTACACCATTAGCAATGGTGATTGGTGCACCTCTGGTACCAGTCATCTGATTATCTTATGGGAGAGTAATGAAAGCAACATGCCAGCTGTGATAAGCTCTCACTGGACAATATAAAAACATTCCTGGGAAAGTCTTTTTTTGTTGTTACAGCAGTAATTGTGTCGAATTTCACAGAGCTCAGATGCTGAAATATAAACAACATCCAGGCAGCCTTGCGGGAGTTGTTTAGCACCTCCTTGTACCTAAATAACAGCAAGTCATGGACTCTCAACTAGTGTAAGCCAAGCATCTGGTTTTTAATAGACAGAAACTATCTCACCAGTGACATCAGTGGAGCTGGAAGAGTTTCCACCAAACATCTGCCTTTCTTTGTTTCTGGTCCTCCAGTCTTTTCTGCTCTCAATTCTTTTTCTAAGGCTTCTTTTTTTTTTTTCCCAGCTTCAATATACCCTTTTGCTTGCATCAAAGAAGTAGGGTCTGAAGCCTGGACATCTCACAACACTCCCTATTAGTTAAAAACTCCTCCACAACCTGTTCCACTTCACCTTACTCAAGACTGTGAGAAAGCCGCTATTTCAGAAACCTCAGAGCTAAGGCCCAGATCTTTTGAGGGAGCCCATTAAATCCACTGGGAATCACACTTTGAGGATCTATAAACATCTGACGGAACTCTGGCAACATGCAGGTGCTAGGACCAATGAATATTAATGCAGAAAAAGAGCTCAGGCACCTGCAAGGCAGTTAACATGTAGGAGAGCTCTTTCTGTACAGGCTGCGCCAGCATTTCTGAGCTAGATTATGTTTAGCAGCACCAAACACAGCAGCGCCTGCTTCATTTTCTCCACCTAACAGTTGCCTTTAGAGTTTAAAGATTTATACACCTTTCTCCACTCAGCGCTGAAATAGGAGTTAATATTTATTCCCCTTAGCAGACACAGGTCCATGGCTCCAGTCCAGTTTTGTTTTCATACAAATTTTGTCACCCTTATGTGTTTCAGTGTGACCAGTTTTGGAGTAAAGGCTCTTCTTGATTGAGGGCAGCAGAATATGATCCCCAGAGATTAGTCTGTGGCTAAATTGTGCCACTCACAATGAAAGAGTCTAGTAATACATTCCTAGAGCACAGGCTTTTTGTATGAATCAGGAAAAAAGAAAATTAATTACATCAAATAATTATGTGCTTCAAATTCATAATTATATTTAACAACAACGTCCAGCACTATCATCAGACATCAAAATCAATGAAGGTTGATTCCAATGCAAGCCCTGTCAGACTAAAACTGAGTGCAGGGTCCTTGAGCACACTATGACCTGAGATAACGTCACGACAAGAGGTTTATTCCCTCTCTCTTTCCTCTTCTACAGAAACCTTATGCTTCCTTTTGCTCCCACCTCCCTGCCCCTTTCTGCCACTCCCGCAATTAGTCCTATACAACCATTTGCGAAGTTCCACTCTAAACTGGATCAGGGAAAGGAACTGCTTTAAAAATAAGACACTTTCTCCTTTAGGAAGAACAGGTTGGAAAGGAAAGAGCAGCTGCTCAAACACACCAGAGATGGTAACGTGAAGTCCCAACCCCAATGGCAGGCAGTGCACTCCGGGGTGTGAGACGGGACGCAGGTATTTTTAGAAGCCTGCTAAAGGTATGATACGAAACAGCAGCCCCATGGAGCCTGGAAAAATGTGCTCTTGCTTGACAAAGTGCACCCAAATCCCTTCTCTGAGCTGCTCTCTAAAAATTAAAGTGACCTAAAGCAAAGCTTATTTTAAAATGTTGTTTGTTAGAATAAACAAAAAACCAGTGTGAGAAGCAAAGGCAATAATTCTTAACGAAGAGTATTCTGTGATGTCTGTATTTCCACAGGAAAGGCCCTTGGCACTGTGGTGGTGAGAGTGGAAGACATTTTATAAACATATTTCTGTAAAGAGAAAAGTATTCAAATTGGAAATGCCCGTTTGGCTGCCTCTCCCCCTTTGCAGCTTGTGTACTCCTTCAGCAGATAACAGGACAGCGCTCGCTAGCAGGCTGCTCTCAATGTTCTCTTCATTTACTCTGGGAAAAATAAAAGCTCCATGCCACGTTCTTTGATGGTAATTAGAAGCTGAATCATGCACTGCGTCAACCCTCCGATGTTCTTTGGGTGTTTACAGTTTATACTACTGTATTATACCTAGTTTTATTTAGAGCTTTCTTAGAAATCTATGCTATTCAGAGAGTGTAGTATGGGGAGCTGGTGACAAAATATAATTGTGGAAAAGGTATTTTTAGAAATTCCACAGAAGAGGAATCAATGTTAAAAAAAATAATAATCTCAATGCTGCTTGGTTATGTTGGGAATCATTTCAGTTCACAAAAGAATGTGATGATTTTTTGTCACAGATGCAGATGATTTTTCACAGGATCATCACAGTAATCACAGAAGATGCAGATTATTTTTCCTTCTCTCATTGAACAGTTTGGTGAATTCAGGGGCTACTAGTTTGGAATTAATGGTCCCTAGCAGTAGAGGCCAACTAGCACTTCAGTATTAAGGAAGATCCCACAAGGTCAGCAACCAATTATCTACACTGAATACCTTAAAATACTATAAATACCACCTAGCTAAGAGATTCCACAGGCAGCATTACACTGTACTCGATATCTAGATAGGCCATTTCAGATGGGTTGCCAGCAGGGATGAATAAAATGCCCTCTTTGGCTATCAGAAAGCAGTCAGTTCTCATTTGGGTAATACATATCGATCTTTTCTTTTACATCACATGAATTGCATTCAGCTACAGCAAAAGTTGGTAAAAGCTTGTTCATTGAGATACACAACAGAGAATACAAGTGGTCATTTCAGTCTGTGGTCACTTTATGCTGACTTGAAGTCACTTCATCTATATGAGCCAAGCAGTCAGCATACACAGGAAACTCCAAGAGAAATGAATGTACTGAAGATGATGATTCAATAACTGACCTGCTTCTCTGATTTGGAACTCAACCAACATCTTGGCAGAACGGTGTCTTTTCACTGCAAATAGCTTTCTCCTTCCTCAGATGGTGCCAGTCGCATTTATGAACATAATCAAAGAATAAGTGTGGTAAGAACCATCATATGCAAAGCCTGTACAACTCATTTCACATATAAAGTTGGCTGTTTGAGATTCTTAGTATTCATTTAACTCATGCTTTTTGAGGAGGAAATGTTATATTCCAGGTCTGATTCTAAGCAAAGAAATAGAACTCTCAGCTCTGTTACACACAATGCGACGGAAACTGGGAAGACAAGATTTGATGGTATAACAAACGCCGCTGGAGGCAGATCAAAGCAACGCAGGCATTTTCCAACATGAATGATGACTTTTCTCAAAAGGAATTATGGCTTCCACTTACTCTTGTGATGCTTGGAGCACCTGCATTCAATATCCCAGTTCACCCTCTCAGTAGGACAGATGGTAATGAGGCACCCAGCTCCCAATGGCTTTCCAAGAGATTTAGGCACCTGCCTCACATTTGCTCTCGACTTCTCACTCCATGTTATTTCCAGCTATGACAAACTGCACACAAACCAGATCTCATTTGCCACTTTGCTGCCAGCTTGCAGTTTGCCCTCAAATAAATTGCTCAGTCTTTGTATTCCTCTTTTTAGCCACACCATTTGTGTAGTAAAAAACCCCACTCTATTGTGAATATATTTAGTACTATTAAAAATGCTTTGGGCTTACACTAGAAGTACATTATAAATACATGCATATCTACATTTCCAAAATTCAAAAATAACAGGAAAAATACTTGGTGGTGGATTAACTACATACGATCAATGCCAAAGAAAAATCTACTCTGGTTTTGCCGAGGTCATTTAGTGCTGCACATTTCTCATGAAGTAAATATTTTTGGAAGTGGGGAAATGCTCTGAGATTAAGCAATACATTACATTTTTTGATCGAATGCCAGAAGCCATAGGTGAATAGGAAACAGACATCAGTAATTACAGTTCGTACTTCAGCTATTTCAAAACCCCTTGCTTCAATGAGCAAGTATTAACTGGACAGACACTCCTTCACAAATTAGAGGTTGCAAAGGCTTATTACACACCATATTTATCTTTGAAACTCGTCCAACAGAATTAAACTAAAAAAAAATAATTATACAGATTATGGTTGCAGGCAAAAAAACTATTAAAACTCTAACAACTATATATATGTTTTTATCTGTCAAACTGTCCCTGCAGCCACTCTTTGGTTTAGGAGCTCAGGAATGCAGTATTAAGAAATACTAGTAATTGTTTTAGTATACTCTTGTCAAACTTCAAACTGGCTGTATTTTATCATAGGAGTTGATAAACAATTTATTTCTTGATTTTATAGGCCTTTGAATGCAATAGAATTGCAAGAACATGAGTCTGGACTATCCCCAGATGCAAACAGAAATGAAAAAGCATGACACTGACGTGAGAAACGCACACTGATGAGTGCCTACGCGGCTTAGTGAAACAGTGCACAGAGCCATCAACTTGACATCCACCAAGTCTATTGTACAACCAGAAGCGACCTGGCCACCTCACCGTGTTACCGTACCTGAGTAACAAACTTTGTTAGGAGGCTTTACTGGCACATAACAGACCTCGCTTTGATCAGGCCAGGTAGCTCAAGATACAATCCTTGTTCAAAGAACGATGGATAATTGCGAGAGGACATTGTTGTTTCTTTGTTTTTTTTTTTTTTTCCAACTCCGGAGAGTTGTACTTGGGAAGCTATGAGATTTTTCCTCAAGTGAGATAAGACTGCACCGGCTACCCAAGATAGTACTATTATTACAGCTGGAAGAAATATGAAATTGTGGTGGAGAAAAGACTGGAGCAAAACTAGTGCATGCATTCAGGTTTTCCAGGGCTTCTGAGGGGTATGAAGGAGCTTAAGCAAGGCTTTTAACTGTTGCCCAACTCAAGATATCATCAAATGAGCTCCTAATAAATATTTGGCTTCACAACAGATTTGTACTGAAATTAATAATGTAAGTATATTCCTCTAGATACATAATGTCAGACAAGGAGATAGTGCAAACTTTTCATTTGCTAAAAGAATTATTATTACATCTCAAATTTAGTTCAGTATAAGAGATTATATATTTAAGCTGATTAAAAAGGTTTCAGTTTGAAACAAGCATTTGCATTGTTTTAACACTGTTAGAAACCAGGAAAAGTTAAATCTCAGAATGCAGTTTTACATATTTGGTCAAAATTCACAGCACAGAGCAAAACTACTTCACAAAAGAAAGGAATGCAAGACATCTTAGATTCAGACCAGCAATTTAGGAGTATGTTTATTAAATGCACAGTTATGTGTTCATTTATTACGTAGTCAGAGGATCTCTATAAAGCTGTATTAGGCTTTGGTATATTAATGAGATTTGTTTTGAACATGCTGTAATTCTGGGAATATTCTAAGCAAATACTTTAGGTGGATCAAAATACTTGAAATGTGATCATTTTGAAACTCAAACAAGTAACTCAATGTAAATATTCTGCATGTTTCCTAAATAGATATGTTATTAATAGCCTAATATAAAACTAATTGTTTATTTTAAGTGAAAAAATATTACAGGTGGCTGGATACACACTGGTGCAACAGTGTGCCAAGTTCTCAGATAATGGTTGGTTTTTGATGTTTTGGATTTCTTTTAAAGCACATTTTCATAACAAACAGCACTGATCCTTACAATTAGATCAAGATCTTTATTTGACTAATAAATACTGTTAAGTGCAACTACTACAAGAAAATGTATAGCATCATTCTGCTTTTCAGTATAAAACAAAAAGAAAGGTCAACTGTACCAAACACGGCTCTGCCAGTTGCTTAAGAAAACCTCAGAAGTTAGGGCAGAGAGTGCCTGTAAGTTTTGGACAGGAACATTTGGAACTGAGAAAAACTTTGATGAAGGTTCATGAGGTAATCGGTTTGTTTATGCAAGTAAACATGCAATTTACCTTTATAATCACTTGCTTCCTTCCACACCAAAGTTTTTAAAGCTAATACAGTTTGTAAACCATACGGTGAGATTTATGATGTTATACTGCAGAAACCTGTTTAGTCCCTGATTTACAATCCTGGCAATTGTATTAAACTCTGTCATCGTAACCAATTACAGCTAACTGCAGATTACCATATTGCAGGCTCTCATCTTTGTGAAAGAAATATGATGTTCTGCTAAGAAAAAGAATCAAACATCCTGAGGGCTAATGAACAAAAATGCACTATTCCATGTTGGACTGCAAACCTAAACTCTTCGAATCGGTGCTGTGAAACTTCCAATTGCTATTTGTTGGCAAGTTGTTTTAGCCTCAAGTACTTACATAGTAAATCACCATTACGCTAATACCATACCTTTAGCCTGAAACATATTAATCTTGGTTAACAATAACTGACATTTACATTACCAATTCAATTCAGGCATTGTGGTGACTAAACATATACGCAAGAGCTTCAGGGAGAAAAGTTATTAGTTCTGAATGTGTCCTTACTTTTCACCGAGAACAATTTTGAAGAAACATTATCATAAATTCTTGTTATAATCTTATAACATAAACATTCAAATCCTAATTAATATGTAAAACATTTGACTTGGAGTAAAATCTGCATTTGTGTCTTGGGCACAGCTAACTGCACAACATAGCATATTTCAGATATTTTTCAGGAATGATATTTCTATACTTTATCTGCTCTAAGAAACTGTGACTTTTAGAACTTGAGTTCTTGGGAAGGAAAGGAAAACAGGAATTTGAAATATTCTGAACAATATGGCAGCAGGACATAATGAATAGTACCAGATCTTCCCAGGAGAGGGAGGATGGACCTTTTCAGTTATTTTTTTTTTTTTTTCTGTTTCCATTTACTAAGCCCGTAAATGCATGCATATATAACAGTTTTAGACAGGTGGGGTGGTTTTTCTTCTCTTTGCTTAGTATTGCTCCCCCTTCAACTTTCAAGCAGTCAAAGAAGTCGTACTTATTGCACTACGTCTGCATAACCTTAGCAGGAAAGCTTCTCCTTATACCCACACATTGTAACTGCAGTGCAGCACAGAACACATTTGGTCAAAGTATTTTATTCCAACTGCAGACAGTTCTGTACAAGACTCCAAATGCATTATCTTGGATTTTCATATTTTGGAGAAAAATACTATATTTAACATAATATTGATGTTTAAATAGTATTTTTGCTACATCATAAGAGAGAGGCAAAGCAAGATATTGCAGTCTAACAGCATTAAGAGAAACACACAGAATTTGATATGTTAGGTTTTGTTTGGGGTTTTTTTTTTCCTTGTGTTTAGATTTAAGAAGTTGCCCACAAAAATTCTTCAAGTAAAAACAGGTATTTGACTCCCGAGAAAAACAGGATGAATTACATGTATCCCATGTTGCTTTTTGTTTCCCATCTTTTCTTGGCTTCAAATCTAAAAAAGAGGACAAAAATCACATTAGGAATCATAAGTCTACGTGTTTCATATAATCAACCACACTATTCTTAACAATAAAAACGAATTTTTATACTGTACGAAAGATATGAAGGCAAACGTAGCCATATAACCAATACAGTAATTCTGGTAAAGCTTCTGTATGTAAGTCTGATACACTGCTAACCACCCCCCCACCCCAAATCCAACAAGGTCAAACTAAACAAATAAGATTAGCACAAGCCTATTTCAACTAAGAAAACATTTAACTGAGATTGTATTGTATACATGCAGTGCCAATGAAACCACAAATGTTTAATTCCATACTCAAATGACTTACCCCCAAGCAAGCTTCTTTTTCTTTCTAGCTTCTTGGGCAGCCTCTGCTTCTTGCTTGGCTTTTACAAAGTTGCGGCAAGCAGCGGCTTTGGCAATTTTCACACCAAGCTAAGACATAAAAAGGAACAAAGGAAAACTGAATAGATGCAAATGGCTCATACGAAAGTTAAGCCTCACAAATTACTTGGTCTTCTATTGTTTCTCAAAAGTCAATAGATATTAAAATATATTTCAAATATTAGGCTGATGCTGTACTACTAGATCAGACAAGCAAGAATGTTTCTTGAGAGAAATATGAAGGAGTGGGATCCTGGGGCATGCAATCCTTTTCACCCAGTCCTTTTTTTTCAAAAACAAAAGCAAAGGGCAATAGCCCACTAGATCCTTTTGTTGTTTGTTTAGATAAATATACAGGCATGGAAACACACACACGGGGCAGTCTCCATTATTAAGACCTCAGCTGTGTTAACACAATAGTATCCGGTCTTACCGATACAAAAACCCAATGGTTTTATACATGCAGAACACCTACTATCACACATTTTCCAGTAATACCAGTAGTCATGTTTTAATCAGTCTGTCCAGAAAGTAAATGAAGTGGTATCCTTAGAGTCCATCTGGAATTTAGTCTTCACATTACCAGCTTTTAGATTATTAGGGTGACAATACGCATGCTTTTCAAATAAGGTCATAACAGGCCGTAGGTGAATAATACTTTACTTTCATGGAATCACAGAATAGTTTGGGTTGGAAGGGACCTTTAAAGGTCATCTAGTCCAAACCCCTTAAGTTTCATAAACTTATTCACTCTGTGAGAACTAAGTTCACTTTAGTGAATATCAAGGGAGGGGAAAAAAGAAAAAGGTAAAAAAGATGGAAAATGGTACTGTGAACTATGACTTGATTATTTTCCTGAATCAGCATTCATAACTTGTTCATTGTAGTTACATTTTGTGATTGCTGTCACAACTTGACATTACTTGCAACTAAATTATGAATTACAGAGGAATTCTCTCTCAAAAGTTACCATTCTTCTCCAAGACAAACAAGTAATTTATTTAAACAGAACTACTACAAACAGATGTGAACAAACATGATTTCTTCCTATCCAGTCTAATACCTACTGAAATCAGATAGCATGGTTCTGACTGGGTATTCTAAATCCCAGAAATGTCATGGGAGCACTATTAAAGAGAGGTATGGGAGATCCAAGTGAAAGAACACTCCTTAACACTTTGGTTAAAGTTCCATTATTAATGGTAATATATTTTAATAATCTACAGCATCTATACAGTTAATTCCTATTTACTCTGAAAGATGTTTTATCCAGGTAAGATGGGAGAGAACACAAGAATGCATCTTCAGGTGTACACGCACTGACATCTTCTACAACTCTCCCATCTAACACCTACCCTGTACGTAGGTTGATTCTCTGATCATTTTGTTAACAAAGCAAAACATAACAGCATCAGGACAAGCTATTCTACTTCACAGTCCTTTCAGGGTTCAAGAGTCAAGGAAGTGGCCTTTCTGCAGAAGGCTTTGAGAGTCTGCATACATGTAAGGCGATAAGCACAACATCAGTTCATGCTTTGTTTGAGGCTCTAAGCACTGGCAACACAAACACTTAGCAGGGAAGCATAATATTGGAAAATATACAAAATAAATAGTGCTAAACAAGTTTTTCATCTACTATTTGCACATCATAAGGTCATAAATATGCACCTATGGAATCATCTTAATGCAACAAAATAATTCATGTGAGCAGACATTTCAAAACTTTGATATTATTAGCTACATCCCTTTTCCCCTGAGCATTAACATTTTATATAACCAGTAATTCAGTGCCAACATCTGAACTGCCAAATCTCAGACCAGAATATAACATTCTCTTATTTGCATTGTCACTTAGCATTTAAGGGCAGCTATTAGCTTTAATAGACTTGCAGTATAAAAATGCTTGAGAAAACTCACTTAAAATATTCAAAAAAATGTTTACTTGTCCATTGAAACAGGACTAATTAACTCAAAAGTAAAGCAATCTGATAGCTGAAGTCAGTCAATCACCAGAACCATGCCTTTATTTTTGAACTGTATTTTACCTCCTAAAATACCTGAAAATTAACTCTATGTGATGAATAATGGCATTTCCTTAAAATACATTCTAGTAGCCTATTGAACAGTTATACATATACAAGTGCTGCAGAAAAATCTTTTGATCTATATTTCTCGGAAGACAGAATAAATTCTTCCATCTTTGAAAGAGGGGATAATAATATCCTCTGTAGTCTACATGGAAGTAAAAGGAGAAACATTTTGCAGCACTAATATTGTAATTTCTAGGCTAGAGTCAAGTTTTCAAGACATAAAAAAAAAAAAAATCACATATAAACACACACAAATATTTCAGTCAGATTAAACGTCTTCTGCTCCCACCCACACCCAGACACACAT
>WHYT01016668.1:695917-760381 GCA_009806455.1 Tetrax tetrax | reverse complement strand
GAGTTTTACATTAAAAAAAAAAAAAAACCCAAACATTTCAGGTCATCAGATAACTCAATAAAATACAATCTTAAAAGAAGTAAGAAAGCATGAATAAAAATATATACAACAATTTCTTGTGTAGTCAAAGTATCAGCATTTTCCATATAGAACATCCAATATTTTGCTGCATTTTAATTAAGGTGTCTAAACATTATCACAAAGAACTGCAAATTGGTCAGAGCACGCAGTAAGGAAAATTAAGCTCTAAAGGCTTTTTATCACCATATTTCAGGAACCAAGGGTGTAAAATGTTCTAATTTGGGATATATTAAAAGCCATAAAAGGTCTTTCAAAAAGATTAATGGTACTTTGCTTGGATTTAAGATAAGGGCTTTAGCTGGTTGGAAAAGCAGGGCCCTGGCTAGACCCTTGAGGCATTCATCTTTACAGCCACTTGGAAGATTTGTAAAAGCGTCTGCATAACCTCAAGCAAACGCACTGCGACATTTTTTTTTTTAAATTCCTTTCAATTTTACAGGTTTAAAGTGTGTAAATCATATTGGGTAGTAAAGCTAATATAATGGTTCATCCTTGTAACACTATATATATATATTTTTTTTAAGACAAACTTAAAAAACAACTTAGTTTCTACAGGACAAAGACCTTTCCATTTTGAAGTTGACCAATAATCATGTCAAATACCTTACTCTAGATGTTTAATGTGGCATAAATGAAAATTCCTTATCGGCTATTTTTCATAAATTTTCTACTCATCAGAAATTGTTACCTTGTAAGAAATTTCTGAAGCTTTACTTCTTTTTGAACAGTTTCAAGGCATTTATTTAAAGATACCAATTATCATACTTTAACTTTTTATGGAATAACAGGTCTCTATGAAAAATATTTATGCCATTCTCTTTTGTTCTTTAATTAAATGAAAACAGATGTTTTCTGAAGTAAAGCGAAACCATTACTGGAGTACTTAAAGTGTTAAGGTCTTTAATTTTTATATCAGTTTGGTCTACAATTCCTGATTGTCTTTACTCAAGCTCAACATTAATGTCAAGCAAGTTACCTAGGAGACGAAAGAGATCAAAGAGACAAAAACCCCTCAAATGTCTGATTAATCAAGCCTGCAAACAGCTTATTTCTTTTAGCCTGCATGCAAGTATGAAAATGAGATTCTGGGAGCCGTACATTGTGCAGATTTGTTCATTCTTATCAGAACAAAGCCAGCGGCAGCTTATTTCATGGATCATTGGCACTGTCATCAGTGCTACACAGAACGGGTGACAGCTCCTCATTTTGAGGCTTGAACAAAATTAGCAAAAAGTCGGCACAAATTAGCCTCTCATCTTTTTAGTAATATGACATTATTCATTTACTTTTTATCCAATTTTTAATTTTTTCCTTGTCAGCTATCCCTTTCTAGTGTTTCTTGCACAGCATCATAAAACACTTTTAAAACAAGCAAAGAAATGGCTGAAGTTGAAATAGTACGTAAAGTGCAAGCAGAAAAGTAAACATTTTTATTAAGTTGCAGCAGAATCTACTGTAACTTCCAAAAAAACTTCCTTGCAAATCAAGGCATTTAGCATTAAACACCATAAAGCAAAGACTTTTCATTAAGACAGGACTCTGCAATGTAAACGCTGAGTGACACAAGTAATAAGACCAGAGATTCAAGAACTGCTCCAGAAACATTTCGGTGTGATATACAAAATGCTAAACCTACAGATGCCCTAACAAAACATCTATATTCAAACAGGTCCGGAAATATCCTATGATCATTCCAAACAGCCTTTTAATACAGTGTTACAGTTTCTCATCCAATATGAATCTAGTTATTTCAGGCTTGCCTTTAGCAATGATTTTCTCCTTTTATGTTATGGAATGTTATCCATTGCTGACGTATATAAAATATATAAAGCAAACAAGAATAGCGAGTGGATTTTGCAGTGAAAATTGTCCCCTTTCAATGATGTGCTCAACTTCCACTGTAAAATACTTTGTAATACCTTTGTTGTATTTTTATGCTGTGTATTACAACATCAAATTATATTTGGATGACACAGTAATGGAGGAAGGACAGGAAACTGTTCTGATATTAAGCTCCTTGCTAGATTTAAACATTTAAATGCAAGTAACTTCTTCCATTCATGAGAAAACACAGCATTAAAAAATTAACTATAAGCTGTTAGATGCTTTACACAGCCCCCTTATAAGAAAGGCAGTTTTAAAAAAAGAACTGTAGTACTGTTTTCAGCAATTTCTTTATCTCTGTTCTTCTAAGTAAGAAAGCTTATTAACAAGCTTTGAACTTAAAATCACATTTACAATAATGTGCCATCAACAGTTTTATAAGCTAATTAGAAAAAAAAGATTAATTAATGACTGGCTGCTAATAAAATGGCAATCATGAAGAAAGAAACCAAGGGTGCTAAGCTTCAACTACCACCAATTAAGAGCTAATTACAAACAAATTATATATGTGTTTTGCTGTGGGCTTTAATTTACTAAAATGGTTTTAATTAAAAGAGAAAACATGCTGATTAATTGAACTGCAGAAAAAATCTACAGTATAAACTGTGCTTTGTCTGTCTCTTTAATTAGACTTGTAACATCTGAAATCTTTTTTTAAGGTTTGTTAAGGAAAAAGATATACATAATTAAGGGAGCATAAGAATGTAATTCTAGGTGATAACCCTGCCACGTTCCAAAGGTTAAAAGAAAACCACCTCAATGAAGAGAGATATTTGGAAGCACCTCCACTAAGTGTTAGTAAGAAAATTCTTCAGAGATAAAGAAGAAACTCTTCTCTTTTTTTTTTTCTTCCCAGGACCTTCAACAGGGAAGACTTCCAAGTTAATTGGTGCTTGGTTACATTCCATGTAAAATTGCATCAATCTCCTCAGGTACTTAAAAGCATTATGATAAATTGTGAACGTTGCACAGAATTTAGAAACTAAATATTGTACCGATAGAACAACATCAAGCACTATAATCTGTCCATCTGGAACATTAATGTGTGTGAGACCTCTTGTTCAACCACATCCTACACAGAATTTCAAATGGAAAACCACTTCCAGAATGGTTCTCAACGGTTATGACACACAGCGTTGCTCCTGCACTTCCCATTCTACATTATATGGCTAGAAATTAGTTACAGATGAGAGATACTAATTTGATCACAAGGAAATGGTCAAAACTGATGCAACAAATTCTGAAGACAAGAGCAGGACTGATCTTCCTGTAACATGAGAATGATCTCCCAGTGAACAGCAAATTAATTTTGTCAATTACAATGCAGATCTTTCATTTAAGCTTGATTGCAATACCATAGTTTCCCTATAAATTGCAGGTTTTTTTCAAATCTTTCACCAAAATGCCAGAAGCCACTAAGCTAAGTACTTAGAAACAGTGCTGTCAAAACGCCTGCGCTATTTAGAGATTGACAACTACTCCAGTAATTTAGCACACTAAAATACAAAATATTTTAAAAGTGCTTTTTGACAGGTAAGTCTAATAAGGTCAAGATCATTTTATCACATTCAAGTTACAGTCCTTAGGCTAATGCAGTCTTAGACAACGTGGCACCTACCTACCAGGCAGTTAACACAAAAACCACAAGGAAATACAAAGTTTGAGGTTTAAACAGATCAGTTCTCAGAATATTAGAGCCATGGAAATCTGCATTCTGCTTCTTAAGACCTGCACGATGATTTGAGTAGAGAAGCGCTACGAAAAATTATTTCTTTAAGGGAAAAAAGCTCTGAAAATATTTTCAGGTTTATATATTGGGGGGGGGTGTAGAGTATCTTTAAAAATTATTTGGTTTAATTAAAAAAAGAACTTTTGCAAGTATCACTCCAAATTGAAGCTGATTTACAGCAAAGCAAAATTACCAGATATCTCCACATACCACCCTTACTCAAAAGGATAAACATCTCCAACCACAGACAGTCACAGTGCTTAATTTATCAACCTTTATTCTTCAAAAAAAATCTAGGCAGATTCCCACAAACGTAGTAGAAACATTTAAAGTACATTTTAGACATTATTCCAAAGAGGTTTTTCAAAAGTGTTAGAAACGTTGACATAACTTCAAGCGTCTGTTCCCAGCTATGTACCCAAGTACCTGCTACTATTAAATCTCAACTACCCTACCCAAGAGCATCATCAAGAAAATCGTTTTATCTCAACTTCATTCTTTCAAGAACTTTAATCCTCAAAGGTTCAGAATTTTCCGGATAACTCCTATGTTAATATTAACATCTGTTGGCATCTCCCAAGTTAAGTCATCATTGAATGCGACAGCTTTGGGTATGCCATTCTACATTTGAAAAAATGAAACGTTAAAACATGAAGGACTCTACCAGTGCTGAAATCCCTGGAATGTTACAACAAAGACAGCAAATGGACTACAACAGTAAACCTTAACTATGCATATTATCCCATGAGCACTGCAATAAATTGCTAGTTATTCAATAGCACTATGCTGTAGATATTAAAAGAAATAATTCAGTCTAATAGCATTTAAAAATCCCCAGTGAATTATGATGAAGCAGTATGACCCACCTGATGCTTAATGCAAATTTATCAAAGGAGTGCTGATCTATACACTGTCACTGCATCACGGCACTGAGATGCTCAAGCTGGACTGGGTTCTAGAAGCAGTCAAGCTAAAGAAGCAGAGTTACTGGCAGCCTAAATTATTCAGTACAACATAATGCAGCCGTGCCCGTATCCTGCAGGAAGATTTTCACTCATATATAAAATAACGCAATCAAGAATTTCAGGATCACTAGAACTCTTAGTGAAGCAGAACACCTCACAAAAGAATATGCTGTGGGGATGGCCAAGGATACTACATTTAAAGATCTGCTACCCTGGTAACTCCCAAACTAACTACAGTCACTTTTCTAGTCTACAAACTAGGGTGCCAACAGGAGACAAGGGGTAATACTTTGTAGTGGGGTTTGGGGTTTGCCAAGAGATTAGACTGAATATCATCATCATCATGCAAGCTGTTTGGTTTTGGTTTTTTTTTTTAATAGAAACACAACTGCCGATAAAAAAAGTCACATTTTTACTCAGTCTCAAAAGCTACATATGAATCCACACATGCAGGTACTAGTAACTAGTTACAGAGCCTCATGCATAAAGTATCCGAGTTCTAACTTTAACTCTCAGTTCAAAATCTTGAACACTACTAGGTTAAGAAGTTTTCAAATCAGCACTTGTACATATTCATCAAAGCAGAAGAAAGTTAACAAGTAACATACTCCCCATCGCCTCCCTGACAGCAGTTCAGTCACGTTTTCCTTAAAGAACCCGCAACAAGTACCACGTGGAAATCAAGACCCAAAACATTTAAGTATCATTTAGGTTTTTAGGATGTAAATTTCAGTGATCCACTCACAGCTGCTAGGTTACGCATACTGTCTAAATCATCACCGATTTAAAAAAGAATCTTAAATTTAAAAAGCCTATTCTCACTAGGTCATAATGATAGCATATTGACAGCATCATTTTGGCATTCCTTTGCTTTTTAGGACATGTTTTTACTGCCTATTCTCATCATCTGTTTATTTTTGGCTTCATTTTTCTAAATACTGAAGCTGCCCTATCAGTTTCACAGGCTTATAAATGTTATACATCAAAAATTAGTTTCACTTATTAAGGCAGGAAACGGCTTTAAGAACTCTGGGATCTGTGCCTCAAAGCAAAAGCTTTATCAGCAGGTTCCAGTCACTGCTTCTTGCAAAAGAAAATGGTGCCGATTAAAACCTCATACACCTGATTTCAAAAAGAACACCTACCCACTGAACATTTTTCACATGGCTGCAAGAGGGGCTGTCCCCCAAACAGAAGGCAGCTGGTTCTCATACACTCCCTGCCCCCAACCCCGCAACACTGCTCAAGAAAAATGAAAACTATACATAAAAGATGAAGTTGAGATAAAAGAACAATAATTCATCCACTTATTTTTCTAGACTTCAGAAGTGGTGTACTTCAATGTAGTCGTAGTATAGTTCCATGCCTGACTTGCTCACAGTGTTGTGTTGCACTTGGAAGTTAGAGAAACACAAATAACCACATACTTTAACTCACTTCTAAGTAGTATTATGTAAAATGCATTTTAAAAGGGACATTTCTTTAAACTGCAAACAGAAGGAAAATAGAGATGGAGTCAATACTACACAATATGAGAGCAATATTTTATTAATTGCACTTCCATACAGAACAATGATTTTTGAATCAACCTCTTCCATAATAAAATAATTTGCTATAGCTCTTCACTGAATCAGAATTAGTCACTGTTAGAATGATTTCCTTAGAACAAAAAGTATTTTAAAACATCCATTAAAAATACAGCTTCTTTAAATCACAATGAAAAATGAATCTTGCAGTGGGTAGTGCAGCACAGCTTTACAACAGTAGAGAACCCCACTGAATTTACATGGATTCTGCCTCAACCAAACTCCTCATGAGATCAAGCCAGAGTCATTTGAGTTTTCCTTCTTTCAACATACTATTTATTCAGATAAACCCACTTAACCAAAACCAAGCCAAGGCTGTGAATACTAATAATGTTTCAAGCATTTTGTTTTCAGAATTACAACATGCTAATATTTGAAAGTCAACAATTTGGAGCTAATGTTCCACAAATAACAATACATTGCTGTAGCACCTGGGATACGCTAGATGTTGTACAATTCCACAGCTACCAAAATCAGGTAACTGTTTATCATAAATATTACAAAACCTTAAAACTTCTTACATTAATTTGTTTTTATAGTCAAGCAATTTGCAGTAGAACCTCAGTATGTTTTATTGATTGATACTCTAACCACTTTAGAGTAGATGGGATAATGACATTTGTGAAGGAGAACAAGTATTTTTCATGTTGTACACATGAGAGGTAATGGAACAGTATCACAACGAGAAGCTGGTCAGACTGAAAGGGAACATTAGGACAATTCCTATCACTGTCAATAGCTGTTATCTTTGTGGATTGAAGTTTTGTGATTACTGGTGAAAAAGCAGATAGGAGTCTAGTTATTAGAAACTGCCCCCAGTCACTACATGTAGGAGTTTAATGATTGTGTAAGAACACCCACCGAGGAACAGTTAGTTTTACCTAACCATACTTAGAGAACCCTAAGAACTATATTTCCCATTTCAAAAGCCATTTGTTTTTAAAGCCATCACAACACTGCATTAGATTCATTAAAAAGATTTAAATCAGCCATTTTATATTAAAGCTCAGCTTGAAACCTTGTACTTAAGAAACATTTTAAGTATTTGTATGAGAATGAGAAGTATTCAGAATGTCTTTCCTTTCTTAATGCTTTTCTAATACCTTTGAATTTTGCTAGTACATACAGTGAACAGTATCCACAGTTTTATATACTAAAAATGATGACAAGGAGAAAAAGATATCCGTTCGTTTATTTTATAAACATAATTCTAAGGCTACAGCAAGATGTTTGATATCCATCTACTCTCATTCTTCTTTAGAATTCTTCCAGTCATCAATTCCTGATCACATGAATACACAGCAAAAAAAGGACTGGTACACAAGTTTGGGTATTTCTGTCCTTATTTGGGTATGCCTTACTCTAAGCTTGCTAAATCTCTGCCTTTCTCCAGGCTTCTCAAGCTTATTGCGGAGGGAAAAAGAAAAATCTGAGGCACAGGGAACATCCTACTCCTGTTTTCAGATGACTAGTTAGCAGCTCCTCTGACTTGCGGAATCGGCGTGAAGGCTTTAAAACGAGGTTACTTGGGACTGTTCGTGGTTGTATTTTCAATTCTTTTATATATATAGCTACAGTTGTCCAAGCATTACTAGATCAGCAGCAAAATCCTCCAGTCATTGACAGAAAATCTGCTTAGGAAAGATGCCCCAAACAACTTCAATGCCATTTTAGTTATGACACTTCTTGTACAAGTGTAGAAAACTAAAAGTTTCCTCAGAGCTTTTGTGAATAGCCCACTTACCTCACGAGTGGCTAATCTGTCACTCAGCTCCTCAGCCTTATCAATGTCACCTTCAGCCACAGACTTCTCCATGCTAAGTTCAAGGCCAGACTAGAAAAAGAAAAGCAAATATCTTTAGGACAAATAAGAACTAACCCATTCAAAGGGTGCATCCCCTTTCTAAAAATATTTATTTCATAAAGTTCTTTTAGACACCACATAAACCTATAATTTCTATATAACACAAATCACTTTGTCTATGTATTGTAATGGACAGTATAATTAAGAATTCACTGCAAGGCTGCCTGAGCACAAATCATTGCATTAGTTCCACCTTATGTGCAGGATAATACTGCAGGTTAAAAAAATTACACGGACTAGTTTATGCCTGTCACAATAAAATTTGATCTGAAGATCTGGCTTATCTCTTCCATCCCTGGAGCTTTCTAAACAAAATGTGAAATATATGTGTCAGGTAACATGAAGAATGGCAATTACCACTGTATCGTTACAGTTCTAAGATCTTATCTTTATCCAAAAACTGAGTTCTGGCATGGTGCCACGCCACTGTGCTAATAAATTAAAAATTCTAGCAGTCCTATGGAAAACAATGGAAAAGCTTCAGAGTTTAACCTCTGAAAATCAGAAAATAATCTTTATGATCAACATACCATAACTTGTTTAACAACATTTACAAATAATATAACAATAAAAAGTAAATATTTACTGGAAATTATAGGTGGAAACTTCTGAAGGAATACAGAACAGCAGCACAGCAGTAGGCACTGACTTCAAAATTTCACAAAAAATTCTCTCTCATAACAAAAGGCAATTTATAGCCTCACTGTTTTTAAACATTAGTGATGCTACAGAAAACACATTTGAGAGTTTCGTAACATATACTTTTTTAACAGATAAAAGCTAAAAAGTAAAACGAATTACTGAGAAACATTGATCTGCAAATACTGCACTTGAATTATTCATGTGAAAGTTGGGAGGAAAAAAGTGCACAATTGCAAGTTGCAGTGATAGCCAGTTCTGTTAGCTGTCTTTTCAGAGCTTTTTTTCAATAGTGGAACATACATCTTATTAAATCCAGAACTTATATGGCAAGCCTCTGCATTTTAACTCTTTAGGCCTCATTCCAGATCTATCCTGAGCAGCTTAATGACAACTAAATACCCACCAAAAGCAAGAACTCGGACAGAAGCAAACAATATATCAACAGTATCTCATGACTTGCATGCAGAAACTTACTTTAGGCAAATAAAAAAAAAATACAAAATTTATCATAGAGGAGGCTAACTGAAGATTTTGTGTCATAGAACTTATACAGGCCCTCACTAGAAAAACTACAGAACAAACAGTGCTGTGAGGAACTCACAATATAATGAGTTTCTTGACTTGTTCGGCATGTTGTACTAGTTGTTTCAAGTATAACTGGTTACACAATAATATTTATGAACAGAATGTGTTCTAAATCCAGTAAAACTGTATGGTAGGTTTGGTTCTCTAATTCCTACAGCCACTGATGTCAACGAAAGGATTTACTTGACACATCTTAAAGTCAAAACATGACTAAAAATCAAAGCAAAACAAACAAAAAGAAAGTCAAACAATGCATATAAAGTCTTCTCTCTCTCACAATAATAGAAAACAAAACCAGACAGGAAATAAGCATGGATGCTGCCTCAAAAGAAAGCACAGCACACTTTCAATCCAAGTATGATTCATGTCATATCTCAAAGGCAATTCATTAAAAATGTGCACAAAGTTATTCTTCAGAGTGACTTGATCATTTACTCACTTTCAAATAGTCTCAGTTTTGTTCCTATCTCAGTTAAGGCTGAGTTCTTTTACTGCCAAGTACAAGCTGACATCACTTTGTATCAACAGTCACCTTTTGTGGAGCTCTGCTAGCCACAGGTGATTCAAATCTGTCATTGATTCCGAAGTATTGTGTAAGTTCTTTCCATTTTTCTTCATTTGCCAACTGCTGAGTACTAAAAATAACAAAAAAAAAAGTCATTAATAGAAGCCATTCCCTTCCCACAACTTGCAATATTCTTTTCAACACTAAAATAAATTCTTCTACTGGGCAGACATGCTTTTTTCACTCATTTAGTTTTTAATGGAATGAAATTAATTATTCCTTCCCCTCTGTAAGTGTAACTCCACAATCTTAAAAGCAAGCTTACAGAATCATATAATCATTCAGGTTGGAAAAGACTTTTTAAGATCATCGAGTCTAACCATTAACCTGACACTGATTTTCAAAATCAAACCATAAACCTTATCAATCACCGGTATCGATTTCAGCCTCCCCCACAGAGACGCTGCCCAGCTTCAGCGGGTCCTGTACACGATGTTCCAAGCTGGGCTTTGGCCATGATCATGGTCAAGCTCTTTACAAGTTTGCCGGGTATTAAAAAAAGACCTCAGACAATCACATTGACCTGGTTATACCTCTTAGTCACTTCATCGCTCTTTTTCTGTTTTTCTAGGGGGGAAAAAAAAAAAAATAAAATCCAACATTACACAGTAATACCGTACAGCATGCAACAAAGTTAATAGAACTCTAATTGGTCATTTTTCCTTTGAAAGATTGACACACTAGGATTTTTTACGCAATGATCATGTGGATTTAAACCACTGAGCTGTAAGATTTTTCATCCAAAGCACCTCCTACAATATCTGTGAAGAAGTTTTAACCAGAATATACAAAAGTACGTTTTATAGAACTTTTGAAATACTCAGTTAATACTGATTTATAACGGCTAAGTGTAAGTTCTACCTCCTTTTTAAAGAGAGGACAAATCTATTACTTGAACTTTAAGTAGCAGTTTACAACCTAGTCCTAAAAATGATGTACAAAACTGGAAAAAAAACTAGATAATAGCTAGGATACATCTACTCAAGGCATTCAATTCTTATTAAAAGAAAAAAAAACAAACAAACAAAAAAAAAACCACCACACACACAAAAAATACCCCAACAAAACAAAACAAAAAACCCCCAAGCCAGCAAATCCCACTTGAAATGTATTTGATACTAATTCCACTAAGAGCAAATAAATTCTGTAATTATATAAAACACCTTTTCTGTGGCGCTTTCTTTTTCGGCTTTTGTTTCCATCATTTGCTTGGGTTTTCATTTCACGGTTTTTCTTCTGAAGCTCCACAAATTTCTACAAGATTAAGAAAAGGCAAACCAGTATTTTAATTTTTTTTTCCCATTAAAAAAAAAAAATACATGATGTGCTCAGAAATGTCCCAGTATCTTGTTATAACTATTACATGAGAATTTAGCATTGAGAGCATCCAGCTCTGATGGTGTTAGAATTAGCTCTAACCTTTCATCACCTCTCTCTAATTTTCTGTCCTCCCTAAATCCCAGGACTATCCAAACCCGACAGTTTTCTCATGGGACACGGCACTGAATACACTTATGCTGGCTGTGCATTCCTGAGCTGTTCAATGCACCGTTATTGCCTAGCTGGTAGTTAAGTAATACTTAATCCAAGTATTACTGGCAGCATGGTCCTTGCACAGCAGGCTGCCTACATGGATCAATAAATGGAGAAGGGTAGCTATATTTCTTACCAATTTTAACTCAAAAGTCTAAACCACAGATTGCTTTGTTTGTTTGTTTTGTTTTGTTTTTTTTTCCAGTCTTTACACACAACACAAAAATCAGGAGGCTACAAGCAACTATGAGTCTGAAGGCCTCCAGTGAACCCCTACAGAAAGCAGAAGGGTACACCTCTACTTCGCAGATACACATCACCAGTACAGTGGCCAATCTACTCAGCTGCAATTCCTTATTAACGCTAAAAGGAGTAATGAAGAAGCTCAGAGCCCATACACTACCCAAAACACAGGTCTTTAGTTATCGAACCATCTCCCTGCTGTGCTTTCAATCACCACTGCACTGGGGAGAAAAAAAAAGTTCCATTCATTTCCTGTCCACCCTGCTTGAAACGATCTAATGTATACTACAATAGTGCACTTGGACCAGATTTTAGTAAGTGCCAGATTTGTACACTAAATATTCAACACTGTGCTATTTTGATTTAAAAATTAGCCATTCAATTTTGAGCACCTTGCTTTTATGGTCGGGACATTTGCAGACCCGCAATGATACCCACGTTCCACATGTTTAAAGGAATTCCGGAAGGGCACGTTTGAGATTCATTTTCTCCATCTGTCACCGATATCACACCGGGTTCACTGACAGCATTACTTTCACGTCCATTCTCCTGGGATTCAGAAAGCTGAACTCCTTCAGTATCTTCTTTTGCATTTTCCTTCGAAAAGGAACTATGAGATTCATCTCCCTCATCAGAGCTTAAGTCAACATCACTTTCATTCAGTCCTGGAGGTAACAGTCCACTCCACATCGTCCAGTTTAAACAAGTCCAAGCCACTTCAAATCACTGCAAAAACACCAGAGTTGTGTGAGCTTACCCATTCTGAGATAAAAACACAATTAGCCTGCAAAAGAGCGAAGTAGAAATAGCAAAATGCTTAATCAGAAATATTTTAATTTCTCTTGAGAACAAAAACTATCATTAGATATTTTAGACAAGCACATTAAAAAGCTTCTAATACTTACTATTTCAGAGAGAAGTAGAAGATTTAAGCACACAGATTGATGCTATTGACCTTTTTTTTTTTTCTTTTCGCTGTTTCAACTTTTGTCACTTCGCACGTGTTTATCGCTGCTTGAAGTTTAAGGGCGATGCCGCAGGAAACCCCTCCTGCCTCTGTCCGCGGGGAGCACGTCCAGCCCTTCCAGGGAGGCCCTTCCGCCTCCCCCCGTCCCGGTGGGCACGGCCGCGTACGAGTGAGCTCCGCCAGCCCCGGGGAGGGAGGACGGAGGGAAGAGCCCGCTCGGGGAAGGCGGCAGGCCGGGGAAGGGAGGGGAGGGCAGCCCGCTCCGGGAGAAACGAAGCGCCGCTCCAAAGCGGGGCGGGGGGACCGCCAGCCCCCCGCAAACCGGACGGCACTGCCGAACAACCCGCGCACCCCCCGCCTCCCCTCACCACAGCCCCAGCGCCCAGCTTCCCCCCTCAGCCCTGTTTACCTGGCCGCCATCTTGGCACCGCCGCAACACCCCGCCCGCCGATTGGACTCTGCCCCGCAGCCAATCAACGGGAGCTTTGCTGCCTTAGGCCCGGCCTCTCTGGTCTCCATGACAACCGGGCAGGGCGGGCGGCTGGCGGGGGAGGCGGCTCAGGCCCGGGCCGGAGGGCGGCTGCCTGCCCGGCCGAGGGGCTCTCAGCTGGGGACACAGAGCCGCTCCCTCGCACCCGGGAGGGCTCTCGAAGGGTCTCATGGCCCAACATACGCGAGTGAGGTGGTTTTGTGAGAATGAACAGCAGTGCTCTGGGAGAAAGACAGGCGACAAGTTTTATAGCGATTCTAGTTTCCATAAAGGAGCATGGTGTCTGTTCCAAAAGTAAACCCCGCAATTTATACAATGCTGAAGTGTTTATACTGGGACAGAATGACTGAGGATAGCAACATTACTCTTCAAGGAGGGAAAAATCCTTTAAAAGTTCCCACTAGTGTCTTGGATTCATGTGGTAAAGAGAAAACCTCAAAAAATGCCAGTCCCAGATCTTGCAAGGTTGTTTGTTGTGGATTGTCTTCCAGCATCAGAGCTCGTGTTTTCCTTAAACTGTTCCAAGAATGTGGAAAAGCTCTTAGAAACTCATCAGGAATTCTGAGCCAAAGAGCACTGGGCTCGATGCTTCAAAGGAGAAGAGCAAGTCTGTGCAGAGCATTCAGTAAGACTTGTTTTGAAGATTCTCACACACCTTGTCCTTTCAGCTTTCGTAGGTGAGACAGATGAAACAAACAAATATTTAGAAGCAGCCTGAGGATGATTCAGCAACAACATCTTGCATATAGGGAGAAACAGGAAGGGAGGCACAGAGGAACTGCAATAAAAAGGTGAAGGGATAAGGCTGACATCGCCAGCACTGAAGTGTGTCTGAAAGATGTGAGGGTTTGTGATTGAAGATGGATTTTTGAGTGATGATTTGACAGGTTGAAAACTAAATCTCAGTATCAAGACTTCTGAGAAAGGAATTGCTGACACCAAACCAAGACACAACCTAGTTATGGACAAAGAGTTCAGCTATGAGGGGAATAAGAAAGGGACAAGACTAAGTCTTACGAAGATGGATAATAGGGAATATGGCCTTAAGTAGGGATTTCTTGGTGGATCACAGCTTCTGGAGTTGGCTGTGCATGGAAGAAGGAAAAAATAAACATGTTTCTCATGGAAATGAAACAGATCTTCGGATTCATTTCCTTTTTATGCCATGATTTTACATCCTCAGATTCATTTCTAAAATCAATTAATTCCGTAAGTAATCACTTTTTCATGAACTACATGTAAATTTCACACTCAGCTTGCTAACTAGTTTTTCCTCTCATCTGGGAAATCAATTTTTAAGAGATTTATTTTATTTACATTTAATAATTAATTCTGTTTGGTATACAGATAAGTGGTAATTGATAAATGTATTGATATTGGCTATTCATTGCCATTTGTTCTAGCAAGATGTTAGACCATTAGGCTACATGATATTTTCTTAATGCGAGCTAATCTGAGAACATTCCAAAAACTGAAAGATATGTGACATCTTTATGACCTATAGATGTGTATGTTTGGTAGGGATACATTTTCAGAAGGCAAGTTTAATTTCATGACACATTTGTCTCCAAGCGTGGTCCTTATTTAGTATCCACAAGCAAATTAATGGCACAAATTGACATTAGCAATGGGCACAAATGAAGTACTCAAATTATAAAATTTCATTTTATAATTACAAATTTATTGTATTTGTTATTTTTAAAGCCAAATTTAAGGATAATCTCCAGTTCTCCCACAACAAAATCTGACTTTGCACAAGTTCTTCTATTAAAAAAAAGGTGGAAAGAGCTCCTCCCTGGCTTTCAGCAACCCAGGAGGATTTGTATTCAAATGGTCAGTGATAGCTGAAGCTACAAAATAGATTGTTGGCTACTTAACAGAATTTGCAAGTGTAGAGTCTTTTTACGTGGGGAAGAAGGGAGCAGACAGCACAGTCTTGTGACCGACATGGATGTCCCTACATCGAACTTCACGAGGGCTGCTGTTGTGTGCAAAACTTGCTTCACTATTAAAATTCCTCTCATGCCAATTTTCTGTTCCCCATCTAACAAATATTCAAATAATCTGATTTATTTCCTTTTGGTCAACTGATCTAACTGCCTTTCTTACTTGAATGCCTGTCCTGGAGACCTGCCAAACAATGACTCTGGTGAATGAAACGAGTCATGCCTCTGAGATTCCCCTGCAACACCAATCTAGTACAAAACAGTAATTACAGGTTACATATTTTTATGCTATTATTAATAACTACCTGAACTTTAGAAGGAAAGCCTACTGCAATTAGATGTAACATCATGTTTAATTTGAATCTTTCAGGATCTCTGTGAAGAGAGGTTCGAGTTCTAGGCGATTATATCTCTGTTCCCCACCTTTGCCTTCTGCTGTTGGATATTTGCAGATCCTGCTTTGGGTCCCAGTTGTTACAAGTTTACTTTGTCAGATGGCAGATTGTCTTGTGGCAACAGGAATATGCGGATGCTGCGACTGGAATCTCTGTAGAGCAAAGCACATGGTCTGCTCGGGAACTGAAAACAGCAGCTCTGGGGATTGATCTTTCTGTTTTTACTGTAGACTGACGGAGTATCAGTGTGTAGCATTATGGTACATCTAGTTCATGCTGTCCTGAGGTAGGCTTGAGGAGGTTTGCTGGAGAAGAGGATATGCTGTATTCATTTGGATGACCAATCTATGCATCTAGCGCTGTTTTCACTCCTGGTACTGTTTAGAACGGACTCTTCATACCACCACATTTAGCAGCCTGCGCCATGTCAAGCCTGAATAAAGCCTTTTTCCACACCTTTGCTTGTTTTCCTGTAGCAGCACTGAAAGAGAGTGTTCTGCTAGGTTCTGGGTAAAAAGTATTGATTATGATCTGCAAAAACTCAGCATTGCTTGTTTTCTTTTTGAAACGCCGTCTTAATGAGTAACTGTATCAGAAGTGGTCAAATTTGTCAGATAAATGAAAAGCTAACGCCTGCGGGCGTGCTTGGTCCCCAAGGCAGTTCTCACAGTGGAATTTTCTTCAGACTGGCTAGAGGTTTGCTTGTTAGGCTTCAGGACGTGGTGGAGGCCTGAACTATTTCCTCAGAAATATGCTTGAAGCTGTGTTCAGCTGATCATAAATAGTCGTGTACATGCTTCTTTCCACAAAATAGACACAGTTCCTAGTACAGAAATTGAATCTGCTACAACATAAATTATGCATTATTAGCTGTTTCTTGTTTTTTAGCAGTAAATGAGGACATCAGAAACTTTTTCTTAAGCATGGAATTATGCTACATCTTATCCTTTCGAGACAGTGTTTTGGAAATGTGTCAAAATGATCAAGAACTGAATTCTTGTTTAAACATAATAGGAAGGCCTTATTGTATTAGCAGATTATAGTCATTGTGTTAGTATACTATCTACCTTGTATTCATTTTTGCTAACATAATGAGAAATTTTTCTAGCATGATTATATTTTAATACAATAAAATAGGGTTGGAAAGGAAAATTAATATGATTTTAAAGAGAGATGTAAAGACAATAAAATAACCTCTGTTTTTTTCTAAACTTTTAATTTGTTGCTAACTTAAAAAATACTTTTTATTAATCCTTTAAAATAATTATATTTAAATGAGCATTTAAAGTCGGTTAAAAGGATTACAGAGGGGTTTTTTTCCACGTACTGTGCCATATAAGAACCAAATTAATTCTTGCTAAACAAACATTACAAGAACCATCATAGAGACAATTAATGGAAATCTCCAAAGAACATTATCTAAGACTGTACATTAAAGTATATTAGTAAATATTCTATAGTATATATTGTGAGTAGTAATGATGTTTTGTAACTTGAGCTCTCTTTACCTCATTCAAAGTGAGACTGTAATCCAGGCAGGCCCTTTTCTGAGCCCGTTAAAGGCAGTGGAGAGATTTCCATTGCCTTCATTTAGGTTTGGGTTAGGCCAAGGGTGTGCAGCGGAGAGCACTGAGCTGTTATGGTGCGACACAAGCTGGCTGCCTGTGCGTACGCTTGCTTGATATACCAGAGATTGTCTTCTGTCGATTGATCTCAGTCTCAAGTCCCCTTGGGTTCTTATTCCCATGTTCTCAGGGACACTAAGCAAAAAAAATGGAAAGGGATGTAACAAAGAATAGTATTCTGAAGAAAGATGGGCTTGACTGTAGTCCCCTGAGTACAATTGAGAAGCTTTGCTGTGTGCTCCCTTCTTAGTCCTTCTACTGCTGCTCGCCAAGAGGAGCTCCACGGTCAGTCTGCAGGGCTCTTTGTTGTGCAGCATCAGAGCAGGTCTGCTCAGCCACTTATAAATTCACGTGTTTGAGAGCACTACCTGACTGAAAAATGTGGGATCAAGCCCTGAGCTTCTACTCAGAAGACGGTCATACCATCATTTACTATCTTCTTGCTCCTCTGAGGTTTGCATTTTGATGAAAATTCTGTCCATAGATACAGAAAGTAATGTCTGTTTCTGCATCAGCAGCATATGAGCAAGTTACTTTGTCTACTTTTTTAAAAAAGACATCTTTTTAGCACACCCTTAGTATTCTAGGAGGAAGTAAGACCTTTTGTTCAAAATTCCCGATTGAAGCTTGGAAGATCTGCATTCAGTTATCATTCTTAGCACAGGCTTCCTGTGAGGAATGAGCATCGTAATTTCAACATCAGTGCATCACAGGTAGAAAGAGTTTTCATCATCCTTGTCTGCTGCAGGCATAACCCCTGCAGGTTTTGATCCCATTTGGACTGTTCCAGGCATTGACAGGCACTGGCAAGGGCTGCATTGGAAGCCTGAAACTGTCAGGGCAGCTTTCAAAGGGTCAGCCTCCATAACATGTTACCTTCCCCTCAGCTAGGGATATCTGGTCAAATTATTAAACCACCACAGCTTTCAGTCCTGTATTTTGTGTGGATTAATTCTGATTATGACCATTGAATAGTATGGCAGTTTAGGAACTGACTCAAAATCAGATCAGATTTCGCTTTGAGGGTGCTGGAACTGCGAGTGTGGATAGGGAAGAGGGAATGAGCACAAAGAGGTAGAGAAGTTTTAGCTAACTAATTTTAAATTACCACTGAAGGTGTATGACAGATTTTAGATATTATGTCAGGCTAAGGAACAAATGACAGTTAGACTAATTAATCTTACGGGGTAGATCTGCAAAAAAAAAGTGTAAGCACTTAAAGGTACTGATGGTGTGGGCTCTTAGAATGAGTTTTTGCAGAAGGTAAAACCATAACCGAGCTGTTGTAGAGGTGCCCATACCAACCTTAACCTAATTTGTTTGGGTGCCAGCAATGGTGGGGCAGTGAGGGTGTGACATTCACTTCTCATTAAGTGCCCTAGCATTTATTCAGCTAATTGGGACCTGGCAGCTGTTGTGCTTGCAAACCTGACTTCTGTGTTGCTACAACTACGTTTGTTGCTTTGAGCATAGATTATGTTTTATGGGACCTGCAGCCATGTAATTCACTGCAATGTAGACATCACCCCTAGCTGAAGGTCTTCATCTCATATAGGACAAATTTCAGTGATCCAACAAAATCCTAATTTTGTTGTAATGAACAAAGTCCTTATACTGGATTGGGATCTTGGATACTTTTCCTCTTCTCTGGCAAGAGAAGAGGAACACCCTTCTGCCATATAACTAAATGAAATATTATCTGACTGTTTTTACACAGGAAGAATTAGAAAGCAGTTTTCTTAACCTCTCTGAGAGTTTTCTTAATGTATTAATTGTCATTATTTAGAAGCACTATAGCGAGCCATACAGCTAGGAGTTCCTTCGTGTGACACTCGGATACGGAGTCAGGGCAAGGTACTTAATCTCTCTTTGGTTTAGTTTAGTAAACTAAGCACTGTTTTCAGTACTTTTCAAGGATATTAGGAAAAATTAATTCATTTACTATTTGTGCTGCAATAAAGGTCTATGTAATTGGAAAATCTTATAAGAATCTCGATCTTTTTTTTTGGTTTATTTTGTGTTGATTTAACAGTGGAGAGCTAGTTTTGATACTCCATACCGTATTTGAAATGTGCTATTGTTTCATTTATATAAACAACAGCTGATTTTTCAAGCTACTGTAATGAACCTGCTTAGTCTCTATGTATGCCAATGCCCTCTACTGGTTTGAAACACAATCGCTCAGCAGAGGGTATTGCTGTTCTCCTTTACTGAGGAAATGGTAATATTTAAATTATTGTCCTTTGAGAGTGGTAGAATTTTGGTTGTCTATCCAGGCTCTCCGCGAAGTGCGAGTAGCTGCATCATGGGCAAGCTGACCTCTGGATGACTGTTGTGTTACACATGTAATACTGTGCCAGCTTTTTGGTTGCTTTCTGTGTGTTTGTGTTTCATAGGATTTGCTATTCATGCCGTGAATGGCAGGCTCAGAGGTAGCTGTCTTGAGAGGGAAGAAGACACTTACCTGAGACTCGTTCAGTACAAAGCTGCTGTGGAGATGTTCTGTCAACACAACGGCCACCTCTCTGAGGAGCCTCTCTGCTCTTCAACCTGGTCCAGGGCCTACCTTAGAAGGCGAGGGGCAGTTGCGTTGACAGGCTGGGGTATAAATAACCCTTGAGACACAGGAGCTGCAAAGGTAATGAAGTGCCTTGAGGAAAAAGTCTTAACTATCAAGGGATGGATCCACTCCCCCCGCCACAAACCAGAGGTCACGTGGCTGAGGAATGTGTATCCAAAGATAATGCTACCTTCAGAGAACTCTACTTACAGGTAAGTAACTCTTCTTTAAAGGAGGTATCTTTGTGTGGCAGACTGTTTATGGGAGCAATTTGAATTGAACTTTAAATGAAAAAGGCATATCTCTGTAAGTGGTAATAATTTTAGTCATCTCGCTGTGGCTAGGGGTTGTGGAATTCATTAGCACAGATTAACATATAAAGTGGGTGAGATATCTAATAGCAAACGTAGAGGTTTAGGGACCTTAATTCATCACTGAATGAACAGCGTGTACAGTATTAGGGACTATGAAATTTTTAATTTACACAAAGTGTCCAAGAATATAGGGAATAAATTTAAACCCAAAACAGATAATGGAGCTGTGCCCTGCCTAGCTGGCAAGTTGAATTGTTTTTACACTGAGTGAAGAAAGCTAATTATCCCAAGCACAAGGAGACTGCTAAAAATAATAAGATTATAAAGAATAATTTGCTGATATAATTACAACAAAATTGGGTACACACAATCGTCAGATACATGTATTGCTTGACCTGGGCGAGAAAGTGAAATAAATCCTTCCTCTATAGCCTTCGTAAATTTGTTTTTATCATCTCCAAGTGGTGTTTGCACAGGCAGCACAATTTGCATGTGTAATGTGGCTGTACAAATTGACAACAAGTAAATTATTCAAGGAAATAGGCTGGTCGTGGGTCTGAACTATCTCGCAAAGCCTATTCATTTTGAAGAATCACTGAGACGTGAAGCTCATACATCAACCATTTTCTGACAATCCTCAGACTTATTGTCTCCTAAAATGTCATTATGGCTATTATTTATGAAGCTAATTCATTTATTAATGTATATTTAACTCTGACTTGTCATGCACCTTAGCAGGCATTCTGTGCACTGCATATTTTTGAATAGATGAAAGAGTTTTGCATGCTTTAATGATTACTGTAAGCTGCTATAGATTTATAGAATGCAGCTTTATTATCTACTTGCATTAATACCTTTTTGTAACTTTTTTTTTTCCTTAAGGCCATCAAATATAAATGGTAAATGACATATCCAAAAGATTGTATAAAAAGAGATTTTCTCAGAGTTTGTTGAATTTTAGAACAAAATGAGGTACCTAACTGTTATGGCCTAATTCATTTTTAAGAGTATATAACAATTATCTTGATTTTTTTTTTTCTATTTTGCTAAAAATATAGAATGAAGTGTATAAATTTAGATGTTTATTATACTTTTCTCTTTCAGGACAAGTAATCATCTTTTGATTGTACCAACAGGGGGAGTACAGTTTAGAGGGGGGAAAATAGATCTATCCTGCTACAGTATACGTAGGACATAGATAATTTCCCTTATATAGAACAGTCCTTAGGAAATGAACGGCACAGAGAGTATGGATAATGAGGTTGCCCATGGTTCATGGATTTTTTCATCTTGATTAATTTATCTTTAGGGCGTATTAAAAGACATAGGGATCACAGTAACCCTTCTCTGGCATCTGCAGAGTGTCAGGAAATTAAAAATCGCAATCTACTATGAGAAACATATTTGGGGTAGTTCTAAATTTTATTACACATACAGAATTCAGATTAAACTTGTAATTATAATAACAAATTGGGTAATTTAAATGCATAGTTATTATGGCTGTACGGTCAATTTTACTATTTGGAAGGGCCCATGATCACAATTTGAGGCTACTGGTCAGTAGCCTAAGAACTGATTTGGACGTTATGAGATCCTGCTTGTGGTAATGATACCACCCACAGATATGATAAATCATTTGGTCTGGCTTTCTCAGTATTTCCATCTGTAGGATGGGGATGAAAAGTTTGACTTATTTCCTGGTAGCACAAAGGAATAACCCATTGGGGTAAATGAAGTCTCTGGTCAGAGTTGTTCTTTAGTATTAAAATCAGGAATTGTCTTATTTTTCACCTATTCCCAGGGCACACTAGGTAGTAAAAGCAAGGTGATTATGTTACTGTGAAAGGAATGGTCTATGAATAAGGAGATATTTCATACTGTATCTTTACCTTAAAGTCTTGCAAAGCTCTGTTCTCCATCATCAAAACTATTTCACCTTAAACAGAAGAAGAACACAAGAAAGTCTTCAGCGTTCAGAAGTGTTTGCAAAACAGAGAATTACCAACTCCTTAGGTAGCATTAAAGTCTTTTGAAGCTAATGTGATAATGGTCAATACTATATATAGTCATACTGGAAAACTCACTCACTCCTTTGAATTCTTCAACTGTTTTAGAGTGGTGATAAGAGCACAAAAAGAGGTGTAGGAGCAAACTCAAGTGACAGAAATAAAAACACTGTGACAAACCAACTCAGTCCAGACAAGAGCAAAGAAACTAGACGTATGATTCTGAGCATATGTGCTGAATAACTAAGGCTTTTTCATGTCTAAAAGTCAGGAAGAATAATAACATCCTGTGCTTTGGAAATAGAAGCTTATGTTTTCAAAAGTGTGCCGTCACTTTTGATACTTGCAATTTCAGGTGCCTGCCTTGAAACATCTTAGAAGGTAAACCCAGACTTCCAGAATATTACTTTTTTTTTCATCTGAGCCAAGTAAAGTGGTGTAAATTTGCCCTATGCTAACTCCGGATGTTTTAAAGTTGATGAAATACATTACTGAACTTGTGCAACTTAAATTTAAAGATCTTTTGCTACTTGAAAAACTTTATGGTACAAATATTGGTCAGTCTTTCCTATTTCCGAAGAAAAGTTATGCTTGCAGTCAGACTTGTGGTCATCCAGTAATCAGTGCCTTCATGGTTTTTTAACTCAGTGACCAATTTCAACTAAGAGAGGTAGGTACACAAACTCCCTGTGGATTTTTTATTATAGCTGGTTAAAGATAGAGATTGAAATTAATGCTACCACTGAATTAATGGGTAAGACTGATTTCTAGCATATTTTGTGTTAGTTTACAATTAATAAGAGTATTCAGGTAATCGCAAAATGACATGTTAAAGAAGAAAATTCCTTGTTTCCTTGTTATATTTGAACATGTTTAGCCACTTCCCAGCTACCGTTTTCACAAATAAAAGAGAACTGGAAGAAGAGAGTGACTGAATTGTTTAAAAGGAGCGTTTGTTTTCCTCATCCACCAAGAGATTACAGATTTCTGCAAAGATACTGCATGGCACATCAAACTCTAGTTCATGCCATTACTGTGTACAGTAGTGCAGCTACTTTTTTCTTTTCTGGAGATCAATATTACACCTGCTACATAAGATATTCATTCATCTTTATTCAGTAACCTGTAAAATTCAGAGTGCAGAGAGGGTGCAAATCTGCTTGATAGTTCTGGACAAAATTTTTCAGCTGTGATTTTCTGAGTGGCTCAGCTGAACAGCTGCAGAACGATGCGCGAGGGAAGTGCCCCATCAGACTGCCTGTGCGGCTCTCGCTGCTGCTCCTGATGACACTAATCCATATTCTACTTCTAAGTTGGCTGCTTCTCCGGGAAACGCTGCTGCTTCAACATCTTTTACTGCTGATCCTGCTTTACATTTTTGGAACAACCCAGGAATTCTCACATCCTCCTTTATAACCAAGAAAAGTAAACACAATTTATTGTTTCATAAACCAAAACTCGTGAAGCATAAAATCATGATGTATTCTGGCTGTAACGCCTTGTGCTGTGTTTAAGAGCCTTCGTATATCCTGTGATAGTCTTTGTTGGGCTACTACGCTATCAGGCCGTACGGATAGCCTAAGAAGTGACCAGCTTGAGATTCTTCCAACGTGTTGGGTCTCTGTATGCAATAGTCAAGTCATTTTGCTGTAGGCAGTATGTCAGCGATATGCCAGGTGATACCCAGAGGACTGCCTGTAACTAGTTGCCTGGTAATCCCTTGAAAGCTAGAATTAGAAAGGACAGCGTATGACCAGCTTCTAGATGCTGTAGATGCCACAACCAGCCTACTTGCCTCTACCCCGAGATTCCTTTCCTTTTAACTATACCAAATGCATTTTTTTTTTTTGAGAAGAAGTTTTAAACTCTCTTATAAAACAAAACAAAACAAAAAACCCCCAGGCTTATTCATTGTGTAGCACCCTTCATTCTGATGCAGTCACCCAATCAAGCTTTAGCAGCCTTTATGCAGCTGAAGGATGCTAACCATCAAGATAATAATACGCCGGGTTGTAAACAACAGTGCTTAATCCCAATCAAATTCCAAGTTAAGTGATTATATTTGCCCCCTAGACAGATAACGGATTCTTCACTTCTGTTTTAAACATTTACACAGAATTGGCAAGTGCTGATAGTTTCAGAAATAACAGTTGTGTATCAGCAGTGGAAGTGGATATGCTATGGTATGAATTATATTTGCAAAACATGTTGGGATTCTTAGGGATAGAATAGTCAGCGTAAAAGGTAAGGTAACTGGTGTGTGTGTGTTTTGGAGGATGAAGGAGTCTACTGAACACACATTGTTAAGTGGGTGCTATTTAATTTTTTTTTTAAATACCTTAAATGGCCTTTGATTAGAAATAAACACTTCAGAAGACATTATTCATTTAAATAAAAGAGGAATTAATGGTTGTAAATCATCAAGCATTTTGTAAAATGTTTCTTCTGAATTCTACATAGAGAGTGTCAGGCAGATCATAATAATTTAGCACATTTTAACCATAGTTGTATTGTATCTCATTATTTTTCAACAGTAATTTTCCAAAAGCTTTGGATTTGGAACGTTGTTAAAAAATCAGGTGTGATACTTGTGCTACGTAGAATCATATTGTTTTTTCATTGAATGTTGTCTTGCCTGTTTGCAGTTTACACAGAGCTGGTTTCCAAGAGAAGGATATAGTTTAAGAGATGGAGACATCATCTGTATCATCCCTTATCTCATAACAGCCAATCATTTCTTTGTAAGTACTCAGTATATTTTCTTCATCCTTTTTTTCTTCAAATCTGCACAGCATTGATCTGTTTCTTTTTTTTTTGCTGAGGAAATGAATGTTTTGATAAGGCCCAATTAAATCAGTGCTGAATAATCTTAAATTCTAAATTTAGTGTTCCCACTCTAAATTCTTAGTATATCTAGTTACACGTATTTCAAAGTGTCAGAAAGCCCCGGTCACACTTTTTTATATATTGAACTGTGTGTGCACAGCAGAAGTCTATCTGATGTGGATTTCTGGGTGTTTTTTTCAATGTTTGCACCTTCCTTGTTACCCACTGTTTTATTATGGACAGATATCAGTGAGATTGATTCTTGTGGCCTGTTTTGGTGTATGAATCAAAACCAGTCTGGTTTGTATCAGGCCCTTAATGAAACTCAGAAATACTAAAACTGGCTGGCCTCTCCATTTAGGGTCCCAAATTGAATTCAGTGCTGTTAATCAAGAATCCCAAAGAAGGGATACCTATTTTGAGTGGCTGGCAGCACTTGGCAAATTAAGTGTTTTTTCCTGAGAATGCTATGGATTCCTTCATTAACTGGCTGCTGCATTTTGCACATGGTTGGATCAGCAGCAAGATCTATGCAGCTGTGCGTAGATGGCAGACAGATGTGTAATTTTTGCATTTGTTCATCAGCAAGAAATAGATTTTAACAGCAATGGGACAGGGAGGACTCAAGTATGAAGTTAACCTTGCTGTTCACACTTCTTTTTCTACACATCCACTGTCAAAATTTGTTTCATATTGTAAAGCTTCATTGCCTCTCCTATGGTCCTGTCATGCACTCAAATTTCTAACTCCTTAATAGTAAAGAATTCTTAAAATATTTGGTGTTTATGAGAATGTAGAGTAATACACTGTGTCTTGGAAGTAAGTGAATCATGCAGTAAATGAATCATGAAGTGAAAAGAGTGAGATGAAAGTGGTACTGAGACAGTGAGCTCCTATATAATTTGTTTATGTAATGTTGGGTAGTGACAGATTTCTCTTTAAGTGTGGAACAACCTGACTTTCTCCAAAACTCTAATCAGGTTGTACAAAGAATTTAATTTCTTTTTTTTTCCATTATCTTAAATTTCTTTATATTTTTCCAGTTGAGACTGATGAGGAAACCAAGTCAAAGGAACAAATTCCCAAGGTCTGGAATTTTCTGTTTTCTTGCGTAGCAGCATGGTATGTGACAAAGAAGTAAAATCTAGATATACAACAGCCTTCTCAGTAAGATTTGCTTAAAATTGTGTCTCTGAGATGCTCTGCAAGACATAAATTCTCCCTTTAAGGTAGCATCATAATACACTTGACTTTGGCTGTGTCTTAGAAGAAGAAATTCAAATGCAAAATTAATTTTGGAAAAGGATTTGAATGCCTGAGGATTAATTAGAAAATTTTCCTGCAAGGTTCAGTTCCCAAAAATGGTGTGTCTAATAAATATGATACTTCATAAAGCTTGCAGATTATTAACAGATGTTTAGCCCATATTGGACCAAGAAAGTTGTTCAGTGATGGGAACTCATCTTACAACAGAAAATATTTTGCCTTTACAGTAGTGGTATTCATACTGATGCTTGTTTGTGTGAGCACTCTATTGATATTTGGTTTTTAAAATGGGAGAAATATAAGCAAAAAGGAATAGGAGAGGAAAAACCAATTACCTGTCCAAAAGCCCATGCATTGGAATAAAAAGTTATCCACAGCAGTCACTTTTGGAAGTCATCTGTACTATATTTTATCTTCCCAGAAGTTACAAATATACTTGAGATCGAAATTTTTAAAAACATGCTAGGACCAAGATGGATTAGGGAGAAATTATATATTTAAGAGGTGTCTTTACTGAATAATCCGCCTCTTACCGTATACTTGGTTTCCACTAATTCACGTAGGAACTGTTTGGAGATGGTTGCTAAACTCAATCCTGCCCCATACATTATTATTGCAGGACTGTACTATTTGGTATACTAATCTCCATAATATGTATGTATATATTTTCTTAAACTTCCAGAATCATGTTTCTAAGTATTTGAAGCACAGATCCCATAGGATTATCTAAATCTGACATTTATCTGGGTAAAAGCTAACACATAAAGTGTCATAGCTAATCACATGTTTTTTATACTTTCATTTGGAAAAGAAAGAGTACTGGAAGTGACACACTAACAAATAATACATAATCTGTACACGTGAAGTAATCTTTACTGCTTTGTTACTTCTTAAAGATGTGACATGCACCGCTCACAAATAGAGCTTGTTATCTTTGTGGTTGAGAATCATGATATTTATTGTAAGTAGCACAATAAGTAAATCATCACTGAAAAATTGACTTAGGAGAAATTACCTGTTTAAGATTCCAAGGCATGCTGTTATGTTTTTAGTCACATGATTTTAAAGTACAAATCTGTGGCAAAACTCTCCTTAGTGACACACAATATGGAAAGTTAGCTATGCTAAATATACTAAAATGAGATTTTTCTTTCAATTTATTTTATTTTACTGCATTTTTGAAATATTATCATCATGAGATTACATGAGATATCAACACACTGAAAGTCTTATTTTACACACCTTGATAAATTCTGAAGTGTGGAAGGAACTTCAGTTCATCTAGTCCATCTTCCCAGATCCAAAGGAAGCGTTAGGTATGTCGTCTTCACTTCACTCTTTTCTACGCTGCTTTTAAAGACCTTCAAAGTTGGAGGCTTTGCAGCCAACTCAGACAACCTATTCCACTATCTCACTGTTCTTAAGAGTCAAAAACTTTTCCTGAATACTTAACTAAAATCATTTGGACTGACAGCTGAACCTCCCCTCCTCTCTACCCAAATTTGAACCATAAAGCATTCTCTAACTTTCCTGTTGCCAGCACAAAATCCAAACACAAGCATATTAGGAAATACGTTTACTTCTTTTACTTACTTTAAAAGTCAGATTTTGACATGAAACACGCCATGCAAATTTTGACTGGAAAAAAATAAAAAACATGAGCAGAGGTGATAAATATCCAGGTCTATTTATTCCCCTATTTCTCTGCAGGATACATGAGACTATAGAATAATAAAATGCAACATTGTGTCAGACATAATTCAGTAGGTATTCCAGTCAGATATTCTTCAAGTGTTGCAAGATAATCTGGCTTCCTAAATGAGTGTTAAAATAACCCTTCCCTCGCATGTGCCTAGAGAAGCCCAACTCCATGTGCTATTAGTGTATAGCTATCATAAAAATAAATTAGCCAGTCTGCATTTTCAGGTTAATCTTCAATTTCATAATTGAATCAGTAATTACTATAAGTTAATATAATTAGGTGCTAACACATAATTGAGAATTATTTATTCAGGAATCTTCACTATTGTAACATTTTTTATAGCTCCAAATCATTTTGAGTAAGGTACTGCGTCAAATAAGCTTAACTAGAAATTGAATGGACATTACTTGGGATCTTGCAGTTTAGGATTTTCAAGCTACTTTTTATCACTGAGGTTCTTGCTGAAACAAGAGAAGAAACAGGTTTTTTTGGCAGTCTTTCTAATTCTGCCATAGCTGATGTGCTGTCTGAACATTTTCAAAGGGCTGAGCCAAATTATATTGGAAAGACTCCTACTGTTTCTAATGGTTGTTGATGAAGGTCTCAAGAGGAGACTTTACCTCTAAGCTTCTCTCAGAATAAGTAACTAAAATAAGTGAATAACAATCCCTGACCAGTATCTGGTGATTGCATGTGTGCTTGTACCTTTAGCCTCATATCCAAACATGAATTCATAATCTGTTTGTTTCAGAAAAAATGAAACTTTATATCACAGTACATTGGTACTCTGGCAAATATACCTGAAAACACAGTGATGCAGTTTAAAGATTGTCTCAAAGATCAGTGAGATTTTCATTTCTCTTATTTGGATTAAATGAATCCTTGCCAGTAATTTACTACAGATAAGCCAGTTAGTCTCTGTGGCTTTGTCTTTGTTATCTGTGCCTGAGTATAGGCTCACTTTTTCAGTAGTGTATGGTTTGAGCAAGTTGCATTTCTTCCAAACTCTTGAATTTGCTTGAGTTTGCGTCATCCTTCCCTTTGCCTGCTGTGCTGTTTGGCTCACGCCAGTGTTAACCAAAATGTAAATCAAGGTGTAGCCGGTGAGGTCAGTTAGGGGAATTTGGAGTTGAGTGTGAGCACGCGTCTAGAGCTAACATGACAATATATGAAGACAATATGTGTAACTCTTTTAGCCAATACTCAATATGCGAAAGTAAAGGAAATATGGAATAATCACCTTTTGATCTTAATCCTACTATAAATCACGTCAATTTGGTAGAAGGAAGTATGATAGAACTTAGAAGGCATCTTGTGTGTTACATCCAAATTTTGATTCAATGTATTCCAGACCAAGGTGTGTCATGGTGAGCAGTTCACAGTGGTTTCATTTGCTGGTTCAGCAGAGAAAAAAAAAAACATTTTTCAAAGTGGTGTGAGAGTGTTAAGATGTCTGATTCCCAGGAAAGTTAATATTAGTTGTTCTGTTAGATGTCTGTTTTCCACTTTATAGAGTAACAATGAAGTGCAATAGGTTCAACAGAACTTCAGAATGACTTTGATAAATCTGTCAGAGGAAAGAAATATTAAAATCTGTGTACTGTCTGTTTGCCTTTTTTTCTTGAAATATAAATTAATTATGACTATATAAAAACCTTTTACCATAGCTAATTAATCAGAATCTCCTCATAAACTATGTGTCGACAGCACTGTATGTCTAATTATCTTTTTCACTTCAGAATTGTGCAGTTGAATAATGAAGAAAACATTACCTGATGAATTCTTTTATTTTATGATGATATCTCTAGAGACAGAAAAGACAGAGCAGCTTAAATGCCATCTTAAATTACATCTTGGCCTTGGCAAGCTTTCAGCTGGTTTTGATTTGCATGGAAACCATTTTCTAAGACTCATATTCTCTGAAAAACAGAACTTAAAGCTATAACTAGAATAAATTATCTATAGCTATTTAGGGCTCTGTTAAATCTAGATGCTAGGCACCCTTTCACATGCAGAATGCAATGGAACAGCTTTTAATACCCTGTCAACCTGTTCTGTGAAAAGTCGATTGGGCAGGGAAGGTTTGATTTGGCTGGTTTTATTAAAATATCTTTCCCCTCCTTACACCATCATGAACCACTCACCCTAATTTAAACCAGGCAAATTCACCAATCTGTCTTGCATGTCTGTAGAAACAGCTTTTATTTTTTAAAGTGATGACATCTACCCGTAACTGTTGGCATGCAGACTCAAGACACAGTTATTCATACACTGCTGATAGGGAATTGTTCTTTAGATGCTGTACCAATACATATACATGCATCCATGCCTCCCTCTTTTGATTGCATCATCCTCTCTATAGCTAGTTAAGGCTTTTGCCTGGGACACGGTGGGGAGGGCCAAATCAAATAGCATTGGACTATGCGTCTCACTAGTCAACCTTGTCACTTTGTTGTACTTTTATAATTTAGAATATATCCACGTGCAGTACCACTGTGATATGTAAGTATCTTCACACCACACAGGGGTTCTTAAGAATGCCTGTTAGTACAGTAAAATTATGATCTGATCGAGTCTTATTAATGATTTAGATCAGAGCTTAATTTGATCTCATGTCTGAATTTGGTGCTCGTTTACCAGCTAAAACAATGGGAGCTTCTTTGGCTGTGAGAAAAAGGAGGACTGGTATAAATATCTTAAAAGCAAATGCTCATAATATTTGAATGACAGACTTCAAAAAACTTAAAAAGAGAGTTGCACTCTATTTCGCCTGCTGTGTATACTGGAAATACTGATCTAGATCATGTCAAACGTGCTTTAAATACAGGAATGTTGTGTCTAAGCATTGGATTTCCATCTGCCGAGTCTCTTCTCTGTGGATCCTTGCAAAGTTATTGGGAAAAGTTACAATAACACAAAGTGGTTTTTTTCTTGCAGTACATTGGAGGAAAATAACCCTGAGACAAGACTAATTCTAGCTCTGAAATACTGACACTCGCTGATATGTGAAAAGACTATAGAAACCTAGTAGAGAGAATCATATAACTTTTACACACCCTAATAAGCAATCTGAAAATGTATACCTTAAGTTCAGATATAGAGCATGTTAGAGAGTCAGCTAGTCTGACCTCCATGGTTAATGAATTCCATGAGGAGCGAGCAAACACTAAAAATGCCCTGTAGCTCAATGTCTTCAGCCAAAAAGAACTAATCCAATTGACTGAGACCAAAGAAAACAACTGGGGATGTATGGTTCCAGAATGTCTCTGAGGTATTCAAACCCAAGTCAATTTAAGGACTTGTAAGTTAATAACTAGGACTTTACACATAATCCTATACTTTACAGGTAGCCAGAGAAGGTCTTTTACAACCAGGGTAATGTGATTTTCATGCATGGTGTCAGTCAAAATTTCAGCAGCTGAGTTCCAGACTAACTGAAGTTTCTTCATCAGTGCAATAGTAAGACCTGCAAAATGCTGCTGTGGAATTGCATTAGCTGGTTCTAGAGTGGACACAGGCGTGCAACCTTGTATTAGCAAAAGCAGTTACCGTGGGTTTTCCGCTATGTTTTAAAACAGGAGAAAATAAAACACTCAGTAACTAATTGAATATGAATACTAGAGGACATGATGGCCTCAATTATTACCTGCAGTTTTTTATCATAAAAACTCACCAATCATGTATGGGAAACCAGTAAATTTTGGAGCTTGAAACTATAAAAGTTGTGAGTCTGTATTAGAACAAACCAGTCAATTTTTTTCAGTAGGTATGTGTTAGCTGCAGTAGACACTCATTGATGGAGACGGTGGGAAATACTTTTTTGACAGAAAAGTATCTGTGATAAAGGGTTGTTTTTTCCTTTTCATGTTCAAAAAAGTTAAACTGGTATTTCCAGACACTGGATTCCTGCTTTAGAGTTGACTGAGTGAAGGATACCGTTTTCATCTTCAGCGGTTGTTGTAATGATGAGCCGTTTGTACCTTAGGAGATGATAAATAGATACATAGACATTTAAGCACAGAGCCACCTGAGTTCATCTTTATACTTACCTTGGCAGATGAAACTTGCTCTTCAATAGCTATCCCCAGATATATTGCTGAAAGTTAAGATATGAGAATCAATCATTAGGGATGAAAGCGCTGGGTATTTATAGGAGAAGGGGTTATTAAAAGAAGATCAGCAATGGTTTTACCAAGAATAAATCCTGTCAGACAGAATACGACCGAGTTCTTTGAAGGAATGACAAAAGAAATAAATGATGGGAACGTGGTGGACATAATTTATGTAGACTTCAGTCAGGGGTGTAGCCAGCAATTTGAAGTTTGTACACATCCTGGCTGATCCCTTGCCCCCTGCCTGCAGTATCCCCATAATCTCGCGCAGCAGACAGGCCGTTGCGTATGATCACTAATGCAGCAGGCACACATAGATGTAGATTTGTATCAGAGCTATGCTTTTAGAGCCCAGAAAAAAAAATGCTGGCCCCGGGAAAAAAAAAAACAGATTGTATTTTGCACGTGCTGCTTAAACTGACAGTTTTAGAAAATGTTTTTGGTAAGACAAAATCAGAAATACAAGCATCAGTATTATAAAGGCGGAATAGCCTTGGTCAATTAGAAATGTGTTTCTGTTGGACATTTAGTAATATTTCTTCTGACGTCTTTTCTGTTATTTGCAGATTGAAAATCAAATCTTAATTTGCAGAATTTATCATTTTTTTTCAGAGTTTTTAAGAGTTTAGGAACTCTCGCCCTCTAGTTCCAGTTTCCAGCACCAAGCTGACAGTATGATTCCCTGTTTCCAAAGGTCTCCTCCACTCTGGTTACGTCGTCTTACATCAGATGCATAAGTTTTCACTATGTTTTGCAAGTACTGCAAATCCAATGAGTCAGAAAATCTTCTGTCAACTTTTGTTCTGCCTCCTCTGAAAAACTGAGTGGTAATTTTACAGGATTTCAGCCGCCGTCCTTATACCATTTCCTAAAGTAAGGTCAGTTTTCATATCACATCCACAGATGGTAGACTGTACGGTGGTTACTTACTTGTAACCTTTTCTGATTGAATCTGTAAAGAGTCTACTCTTCTTCAACTTATCTCACATAATCTGTGGTGTATTACTGGATGTTATTACCTTCAATAATGTCATGCTGCTAACTCATATTATTTCCAGTCTCCTGCATGTAATTAACAAGACATCATTCTTCTGTGTTTAACTACATCTTAAAATTATGCTTTCCCTTACAACTTTTCCCAATTCCTTTGGCTAACTTAGTCTTTTCATTACTGTTTCTTCATAATAATAAAGTTGCAGCTAAGCTTGAATTAAATCTATGGCTCTGAAGAGCCACGCATGTACAATTTGAGTTCAGTTTCAGATCTGAACTTTACTGGTGAACTACACTGGGATACTGAGGGATACTGAGTCCTGAAACTTGGCAGCTGTATTTCTATTTTATAGCTCACCTTAATTTCTGAATAACGTATGCATTAGGGGCATGTTGTTTCTTTTCAAAATTATCTGCAACTGAAGCAAAGGAGAATAGATCTGTTTGAAGCTGGATATAGATTTTTAAAATCTGAGCTACATACGTTTCCTAGATCTTTACCACTCATATTGATAAGATTCTGCCAAGTGGAGTATGATTGAATGTAAATACAGAGTAAACTGGGTTGTTTTGGTAACACATAGTATGCAGAAGACTTAGTAATTCTGCCCTCAGGTGCCCAAACATATGTGCTTTTAACCCCAAAGGAGCTTATTTCTTGGTTTTTTGGAACATAATTTGAACCTAACATCAGAAGTACTTTACTTGCAAGATCTTAGTCTGTCCTTTAATGCTTGCTTTGTTTTTAGCTTTTGTCTAGAACTTTATTTTTGCAAAAATTTTAATTTTTTCCCCACAACATTTTGAGATACGAAAGATTGGAACATGGGAAAGTTTGTCGTAAGAATCATTGCTTTTTCTTTTTGTAGCATCATATCTCCTTGTCTCTTCCCATTTCTACTAATGCTCACCACTAGACAGCCAGGGAGATTTGTTCAAGTAAGCATGTAATCACATCCTCTACGAAGTGGTGAACCAGATTACCACACGGCGTGCGAATGTTTGACAGATTATTACTAGCTGTATGCTTGCTTACAAGAGTCAGAGCAATCTGTTTTCTTTTCTGTCCTATGCAGGTTCAAATACTAGCTGAATTGTTCTTTGTGTCTTATTCTTTGGGCTTCCCTGAACGGCAATGTAATGATAGATGGTGGTCTCTCCACCTGAATTCAAGCATCGACATGTACTGAATGTTTGTATTGAATAGCAGCAGCTGGGATTTTGTTGCATGTTGATCTTTCTACCAGCGCTATCCTTCAGGGTGTCATTATCAAAGCAGAGCATACTTCTCAACCTCAAACAGTGTGAGTCTTGTGGAAAAAAAAAAAAAAATCAAGCAGCGAGATATGTGAAATTCTCATTGAATTAATGGGCCTCTTTGATTTTTTGCCCAGGAGAATACAAAAATCAAAAAAATTTTAAGCCAAAAAAAATCTGGCGTCTCCTGGGTAAAATGTGAGAGTTGAGAAGTATGACATAAGCATTAGTAGCCTTTGTGCCTCTTGATAGCTCTGCTGAATCTCCCAAGACTCTAAAAGTTGATTTGTCAGCTTAACATTCGCTTCAGCCTTAGCTGCAGCAGTAGCTGTTGTTTCACCTTTATCAGCAGAAATGGTACAGCTACTGGAGGGACTGATGTGGTAAATCTTTTTGTGACACCATTTTGTTTTTGCCACTATCTCTAATTGGCTTGCTCGTGCACTCTGCATCCCAAGCTAGATAGGCTGAAAGCTTCATCACACTTTAATTAGAAAAGAGCTATTTTAAAGTTACAGAGTTGACTAATTTTATTCATCAAGTCTCTAAGGGTCACATTTTCAAACTGGACCACTTAAAAATGTCATTGGTGATATTTTGCACAGGCTGAATTCACAATACTGCATTATAAGCACCGTAATTTGACACAGTCACAAAAATGAATGTGTCTGCAGCTACAAGCGAAACACTATGGTTTTTTATGTGTAAAATGTTAACTGAGACTGGTTAATATTTGCTCCTATCTTTTGTTGTGCTTACTGCTTACAGCTTCCATCTATTTGATCAAGTCCGGATGCCCAGTATTGAGTGATTAGATATAAAGTCACTCCTTGGCGTGACTCTATCTTTCTTCTTTTTTCTTTTATTTCCTAATCACATTGACTGAAATGAATATATGGGTTTGCAAATTAAAGCCAGGCATATACCTTAAGACACTGTAGAATTAAGGGTGGCCACACAAGGGTCACGAAGAGTTCTAGGGCATACTAGGGCTGTATCAAATGACAAACAAGCTGATGGTACTGCACTTTCTGGACATCCCCATCCTCATCTGTGAGTTCGTGTGGGAGAGAAAGAGACGTCGCTTGAGATGAACTGCGCAGGGTAATCTTGCAGTGCCCTTGCAGTGTCTTGTGGGATGACAGGACAGTCACTGTTTTCTCGGAGCTGCAAATTGTTTCCTTGTTTCATTGCAGTCAGAACATTTCTTACTACGGCGGGGTCCAGTTGCTGGCTTTCTCAAGTATGCAATACCATACCTTCAGACATCCCCCAGAACAACCTCTTTGTGAGAAGTGATTTTCAGTTCAGTCAAGCATATTGGGATTTTTATTGTTCTGGGTTCTGATTTAGGGTCACCGACGCAGACTGTTCATTCTATATTTAGCTTATTTTTTTTTCTGCCAAATGAAATCCATTTCTACTATACAATCTGGTAACATTGTAATCTGGGAGGGAATTCTAGCTCAGTATTCCAGATAGGTGGCGGGACACAAAGAGCCACGTCACGTGTGAAAAGCAGACCTCATATTCTGGTATGTTGAATGTTTTCTTCCCAGAAGCATAGCTGCCTTGCATTTTCTTCTCTCTGGACAGTAATAAAGCTAGCATAGACAGCCTGTAATCCAGTTTTGAAGATAAAGCTAGCCAGCCATGTATTCCCAGGGCTGGTATGAGGTGATGGTAGTAGGAAGCCACTGCTGACATGCTCCAAACAGCAAGAGTTCTGCGATCTACCTGCAACAAGAGGAGGCAGCTCTTTATTAGTCCCTTTGTGTCTGTGTAGAACTGCAACATTAAATTGCCCTTTGATTTTTAAAGCCTTCAATTTGTTTGTTTCTCTGGTACAAAGAAACTTCTTAAGCGACAGTTAACGTAATCTCTTTTTCTTATTATGGTTTTAGATGTTATCGGTCACAATATCTTTCTTCATGTATAGAGAATGGAGCGGGAAGTCTATCCTCACTTGATAATGAGCAGAGAGGGATTCACCTTGATGAAATGCAGAGTTATACCACATCGTATTTCCCATCTTCCTTTGTAAGGCTTAGTATTAACAGAATCTGGGGCATCGTGATGTATTCAAGAAATTTGGGTGGCATTTAAGGATTTTTGTTTTAAGGATGTATCTGCACTTTCTTTTCCAACCCCTCATTTCTTTCTGTTTTTTCTTCTATTATTTCCCTGTCCCCTCTCTTCCCAAATATGCAGCCCAGGAGAAAACATTTTGTGAAGTACAGTTGACGGTGCATTTTGCTATGTCCTGTTATGCTAAAATGTTTGTTATATGCACACAAAAAATCTGCAATTTATAGTAAGGTACAGCTTTGGTACACTTGGCGTGCTGCATTGCCAACAGTGATTCTGATGGTACATGCTGCAACATGAGGAGACAATGAAATCTTGTGATACTATTTTAATTATATTTCATCTTTTAATCTCATTTCAAGTGTGGAATGCAGGTGGACCTCTACTGTTGCTTCACCAGTTTTCCTTCTTCCACACTGTTATATTTGTTTATGGTGGGCAGCAAAATCAAAATTGGGTATTCATTGCAAGCTTGTGGGAACACTGCCATGCTGACCTCGGTGTTTGCCTTCTTGCCATGCAGCCAACTGTAAACCAATTTTGAAAGTAGATGTAAGTTTGTGTGCATATATTGAAGAATTGGCTGAAAACAGAAATCCCTACTATGCTGAAGTTTTGATATTTCTAGATTCATTATATTGGACTGGTTTTTCAGTGAATGGGTAGTTACATAAACAGTTAAAAATTATTAAAGTGTTTCATTTTAGTTTGTTAGACCAAACAGATGTTTTCTATGGCGTAGTTTAACACTGAACTGTGTTTTCCTTCATAATATTCTGCAGTGATTAATGAGAAGTGTAATTCAGATGTTTTAAATGAATCAGTTTCAATTTCATTTGAAGAAAAAAGCAAACCCCAAACCTCTTCCAATTATTCCAAAGGGAGTTTCTGCCTGATGGATATATTTAATTCTGTTTTTATAAGAACATTATAATGTTTTGGTTCTCATGAAAAGAGCACTTTTTTTTTTTTTTCCCTGGAAATAGCATTTTGTTAAAAATTCTCACCTCGCTGTAGTGGGATACTTTCAGGATTACAGCCCTGGAGAGACAGCGAGACATGAATGCCAGTTGTTTTTCCTAGACTCTTTTCCAGTATCATCTACATCTGCATCATGCTGTGTATTAAGATTCTCATTTTCTTCTGAGCTCAGACCTCTTCCTTTGTGTCCTTGTTCTTTCTAGAAGTTGCATGCAATGTAGAAGGATGGGCTGCTGGGAAAGTTAGGTTGGAGAGTACTAATATGTCGTGCAGATAGCTGGATTAATAACCATGTGGTTATTTCAGATCTGAAAGACAGGCAAAGTGACTCAAATTGGGACCTGTTTGGAAGAGGCAAACTAGTCTGTGACAGGACACTTCTGTCTCCCAAAAAGCCAACTGTAGTGAAGGCTTGGACAGTGCTCAAAGGAAACTCAAAACCAAAACAGGATTATTCAGACCTTCCCAGCCTCTGAAATTGGTTTGATCTGTACATTACAAAATGCAGTCTTCTCTGTTTCTTCTGTGGAAACTTCTGTGTGACAACTTCATTAGTAATTTTGGAATCTAAGTAGTGTTGGGTCATGGCAATATACTGCTTGAAACTGGTTATCATTTGAAAAAAAAAATCAGTTTCCTGGTCAGAATTGATCAATAAGCAGAAGCACTCAGATGAACTTGTTATTTGCTCTGGGCATGTATTACTTTTATTTCACTCTCTGAGATCTTGTTATGGCAAGTAATTAAGGTGTCTTCAAGAGGTTAGAAGAAAGTTATGGTCAATTCGCTGAGGCTGAGGGCTGACTAGATTGAACTGAAGCACAAATTCTTTACATTGTTTTGGACAGTAATGATAGATTACAAATTAGCTTACTTTATTTTATCAGCCTCTTAGGACCAAGAGTTTAATGTAGAGGAACAGGAGACAGCCACTCAAATCTCCATTTATACCTAATGGCAAAGTATATCCTCCTGTACATTTCGTGTTGGATGTCTTGGGTTCTACCTACAGCATGTCCTAGTATCCTCAAAATATAAATGCCAAATATTATCTAAGCATAAAGAAAGTTTGTATTCTGAGATACATGTACTTCCAGGAACATATGTCGCCACAGTCAGCGTAGTGATAGTAATTGGCCTGGAACTGCCGTCTTTTCTCATTTCTAAAGCAACAACGGTTCAGGTCTCTTGAACATTCGTTAGATGAGCAATGGTATGGGCAGACATGGCGTACACTGCTGAGAAGCTCTTCTCAGGGTACCTTTACAGTTTTCCCACTGGGAAAGGGAGAGGAAGTGCATAGTAATGTCACTGAAAGAAGAATAAAAATTAATTTTGAATATTTTGTTATGCTAGATGTTTATGTTTGTCATATACGTTTGAAGCAATATTCTTCTTACATCTGTCTATGTGTGTATAGATATGCATACATGGATAGATATGTATTTATACTGTATGGATTAAACACTTGTGACATGCTTGATATGGAAATAGTGGCAATGTGTATTAAACAACCCTGAAATTTCTGAAGAGTAAACTTAATAGATTATAACAAAAGTATTTGAAAAACAGCAAGTCCCCTGTCTTGCATTTCTTTCAGACAGAGGTTACACTCGCGGAGCGGGAGTTGAAGCCTCCACCCTTGCATTTCTAAACAATATTTTGTGCTTTCTCTTTCAGCTACAGCCTTTCTTGCGCACCCTGGAGAAATAATATATATGAAGTAAATTAAGAATTGGAAAAAAAAAAGCTATCTTAAAAAAAATTATTGCTAATTAAATTTAGTCTTTTGTATCTGAGCAAAAGCCTGAGCCAGACCAAGAGCCTTTTGAATATCAACAGCACATCTTGAACTGGTTCTGATTTCCATTGAAATTATAATCTGGATGTATAGAAATACTTTGAATCTGGCCAAGTATTGTTGCTGTGGTTTCCTATATTAGAACATTGCATCCTCACTCTCCTTCCTGCCATGCAGTGTAGCGCGTTCTGTTCTGATGGGAGCTACATGATCAGAAAGCAATCCATATTGCGGGTGACATGTGAAACATGGCTCTACATAATGTATTTGGATAACCATTGGTTTCTGAGTTTTGGAGATAATTCTTCAGTAAAATTCTGTAAGATTCTTCTACGTGATAAAAAAAAAAAGAAATGTACTTTTTAGCAGAAAATAATTTTTATTAAAATCTGTATTTTGGAAATACAACTGCATCTGCTTAAGAAAGAAATACTAGCAATTTTTATCCATAATCAAAATGCTAAAAATATTTTTTCTCATCCTGTCTTTTAGCTTTCTTTGAAGTCACAATATTAAACCTCCTTAAAAATATTTATGTGTATTTAGTTAACAAAAGCTCCTGTAAGTTGAATCCATGCTGGCAAAAGGTTCAGGTAAGCTCTCTATATAAGCTTACAGACAATTGTGTAAATCTTCAGCCATTAAAGAGAAAGGAGAAAAAAGCCATCCTCATTACACTGCTGTCATTTACTCTTCATCTCCTGTCCTCTTTAGCAGCATTAAGATGGGATGTAAATTTGCCAGTTAATGCTGTTAGAAAATGGATGGTTCAAGAAGGGCAGGAATTAGAGATCAGTATTAGGTGCAGATAAGCTCCTTTTCCTCCGCAGTGGCGGCTGTTTAACATTCATGGGAAAATCATCATCAAACAGCGTTATCACAGCTCTGTTGATGGCTGAGGAACTTCATCACTATGATAATTTTTTTTTTATAGCTGTGAGCCAAAAAGCTCCCTTTTATTTCGGCTGTCTATAACTGCGATAGAAGCTTGTTTGTATGGGTAGGGTATTGCAAACTCATAGCTCTTCAGCCAGGTTTGATTTCTTTCCACCATCACTTCCCCCCTCAACCCCTTGTGTATGTTGCACTAAACAGTAATGCTGATAAAAAAAAAAAGAGTGCTCAAACAATCCTTCAAAGAATAACTGATATTTTTATAATCAGTAATTCAAAGTTTGACAAGTGATGCCATTCTGTAATGAAACTGTCATCCATTTTGTTGTGAGTAAGGGGTAGAGACTATAAAGCAAGCAGGCAGGGAAGAAGTGAATATCTAATGTCACATTAACTTGACCAGGAAATGGTTTAAGGACCACAACGTAACAAAATTTTTTTTTCATCTTCAGGTGAAGAGACTCACAGCCTGTTACATCTTTTTATCTCCTCCAACCCAAGAGGGGAACTGTACTTTTCTCTGGTTTTTAAAATCTCTTTTAACTTAAAGAGACGTTAGTTCATCAGTAGGTATTTTGCCACAACATGCAATGTCCAATTTTCAACTCATCAAATTTGCGTAAGGGCTCATCTCTAAATGCTATTTCTACCACATGCTCAGCCATCTTCAAATGTATCTGAGATGCAGATCATGGTCATTCTTTGCCTCGTACTCAGGAGGAGGGAAGATACACAGTTCCAGACTGTATGCATTCTTCCATGGGAGATAAGGTGCTATTCAAGGAAATTTTTTAATTTATTAAGGTTCTCAGCTTATGCTTCTTTGCAGCTCTGACCTCATTTTTTGTAGTTTATCTGCTCTAAATGACATTTCTCATTTTGAATATAGCTGGAAAACATTGTGCTAAACAGCAATTTTGTAGCCACCGCAGCACCACCTGATAATTTTGATATTTCCACTTTGAATTCAGTATTGATTTGATTACTTGGGTAATTTACTTTTGACACAAGCTCATTCCTTGTCTTTTCCTGAGCAGGGACTTCCAATCATGCCATGTTGTGCTGAATTATGTTTGGAGTTTGGAGATAAGGACTTTTGTCTACTCGACACTCAGCTTAGGCCACCAAACTCATTTCCCATAGGAGGAGGGTTTGAATCCAGTCAGGAACCTAAAGGTGAAAGGCTAGTGCTTTATAATTTAAATATTACCATATAAACATAAGTTTAAAGCAGATGTTGTGTAGTTGGGGAAATACTAGAGTTATTTTGAGTAGAATTTCAAGGAGCTCTTCTGTGGAGAAGAAGGGGACCCAACAAGCCCCTAAAGCTGCTGACTTCTGAAGATCCCAGTGGTTCCCAGGGTGACCCCTTTTTTTTTGGAACAGGCTGCCAACTCCTTCTCAACCTGATTGTAATCTTCAGGAATGGTGCCGGGACAACCTTCCTGGGCTGCTGCCCTGCCTCTCCCCAGTGTTGCCAGGTTCCTGCCGGAGCAGGGGTTTAAGGAGACCACAGGAAAGCAAGCCTTCCTTTGCTGAGCTTCAAATCAAGGGAGCTCTCAACCACGGCCAGAATGGGGTGGAGGTCCCAGGAATGGTTGTACCCTTACATGTAGTCATTGTACTTCTTGTGAAAAAAAGGATGTAATAAAATAAAAATGCTTTCCAGTCCAGACTGCCGTTAGGACAAGAGGCTTATAGCTGCTGTGGGAATCCTGATAAAGCAACTGTACTCTTTCTGTGTAACAGACTCGGAGACTGGAGATGGTTTAATTTTATTTCAGAGGGAAACTTTGTTTCTTCTGCATTTCTGAAAGGAACGCTCATAGTATTTTCAAAAGGATTTCTCAGGAACCATCACAGGCATTTGAAAAGGTGAAGGAGTTGTGATGTTTGGATTTGAAGGGGTTGGTTTGCTTTAGCAGGATAGTAAAAATTATTATAGAAACTTTTTAAGTACCAAGCAAGGTGTGTATTGGAGCTGTTCTGCCACCATTACATGATTCTCCTCCTTATTCCTTGCTTTTCTAAGCATGTAACCCCATCTAATTCATCGGCAAGGAGTGGAGAAGAATGTTTTGGGTTTTTTTTAATTTTTGTGCTACTGAACTGGATGGGATTTTATCTTGCTGTAGCCATACAATTTTCTCTCTGTGATGAAAGGGAGGAAGTTTGTGTTACCATAACATTGACCTTAAGATACTGTAGTATTGCTAAAAAGACACATGTTTTCTGGCCTTTTCCTGACTGTGTGAAGCCTGTGAAATGGACAAATATGTTGGGGTGTTTCAGTATCACTTCAGGATGGCTTCATGACCCATTTAAATGTCCTGGGTTATATCCACTTTATTCCTGGGACATCATAGTTTCTTGTAAGGTTGGTTTTAAAATAACTTGACTACAAAAAAAAAAAAAAAAAAGCCTTGGGTTCACAAGAACAAAAGACAATGATTGTAATTTGTCTCTGCCCTTTAGCAAAGCAATCAGCAATTTTCTAGTATTTTACAGTCATCCATCTAGCTATCTATTCATCTTGTAATACCCTTACTTTTTCTTGGAAATATTCAAATTTATTAACCTTTTAATAACTGGTAACCATGAAAATGCTGTCCTGTATTAACAAAGAGGAACCTTGTCTCTGTAAATCCTTGTGTGCTAATTTATTGGCTTACTTCCTTTTCTGTAGACAAAAGTTGTCAAATTGTTGCCATTGCAGCTGTGCTACTTTGGTTTCCACATTGGCAGGATGGTAGGTATTACCTGGGTTACAGTATAGCGAATACTGAGGTAACTGTAGATCTATTAATCTCCAGCAAAGCTGGCTCTTTGTTTGAAGTCACATTCATCTCATTAAGAAGGGTCTGGAATTGAAAAGTGAGACTCTTCAGCTGCCCTGGCCTGTTGCAGAAGTGCAAGGAGAGACAAGGCAGTTTGTGCTGGCTCACTGGACTCCACTGGAATGTGAAAAAGATGGGAGAATCTTTGGCTGTGAGAAGGCTAAGGGCTGAGGTAGGCAGTGCATGCCTACTCATGTCTTGATTACTTAAGAGGTCTTTGTCAAGCAATAGTGTTTATTCATCCGTATTCATAGAAATTGACCCTGTATATCCCTGGTAAGCAAGGCATTTTTTAAAATTACAATTCATCATTCTATATTTTCCAAAGTATCATGCAAAGATATCTGATCAAACTCTGCATGACCTAATTCGGATACTAACAGCAGCATATCTGCATCAACAGTGCTTTGCTGGCTAATTAGCCTTGGGCTAGCTCAATATTGCAATGTTGTGTAGACATAACCAACACTCTTACACTTGATGGTTGGGAAAATCTAGCGCTCTTGTTTTGAAAAGAAAGATGCTTTATGCCTCAGTTATTTCTCTCATACATACTACAGACTCATTGGCTGCTCTTGGCTCAGTCTTGAAAAATTAAGTGTAGATTCAAAAGTGGGCCAACTGTATCAGAAATAATAATTTAAATAAGACTAGGATCCTAATTGTATAAACTGTAAGACTTGGCACTGATGATTTTTGTAGAGGACAGAATCACAAGAAGTTGGGGTTTGATGGCTGCTGTGAACATGGACCAATCTTGGATCGAAACAGTAGGACTGTTTTGAGTAAGTAGCTGCTAAGATCTGACCACGCATGGCAACAACTGTTCTGAGTTCCAGGAAAGTGAACTTATCCAAATTGTGCCCAAGTTTGATCTTAAATCATTTATTGATTTTTCAATTCCCTGTCAAAATTGCTGACTTCACTGAGACAGTTTTCTGGGCAGAATTTCCTAGGACTTAGGCTCACCTGAGCTGATATTACCCAGTGAGGGACTCTGCAATGTCACAGAGCCCTGAGACTCTTCTTGCCCCAGTCATTTTTCCAGGAATAAACTCCCCTTTTGCCAGGCATGATTATTGATCAGAAGAGTTTACATTTACTAATCTTTGTAGCTAGAATCCATCCTGCAACCTGGGAACTTGTATGGGTTTGTTCATGCCTCATTATGCAGTAGGGCTGAAAAGATGCAAACCACTACAGCACTGCTGGGCTCTGCACTCCGATACCTCTCGCTGTCTTCAGCCGCTGTATTCTGCAGGGGCAGGGACTGTGTCATCTAGTGTCAGTGGCTTCTGTATATACTGGGATAGCCAGAAACTAAGCAACTTTTGGACATTTATCTCTAACCTTTAATAATTTGCTATGCATATCCACTCATTCCTTTGTTATATTATCAATATTCTGCAGTGCTACTGGTTTTAATAAGAAGCCTTTTCACTGGTTTTCTTTGTTCTAGTCATCTAATCTCCTAATGGAAGTTTCTAATTAAATTCCTACAGCCATTTTCAAACTGTGTTTTGAATAACAAAGTCTTGCAAATGCTCAAAGTATATCTCTCCCCTTGACTTGGATGTCCTACCTTCCAAATAGCTGTGGAGAAGTGATGCAGGTCACTATGGAGAAGTGTTGCGAGAACCTATCTCAGCTGAACGAGACGCACTCTGTATACAGGAAATAATGCAGCAGGTTTAAGACTTCCCCAGACTCACTCATAGTTTTAATGAACATTGGACTGATGAAGAAAGAATACCATGTATTCATGGAGCAAGGAGCACTTTCCTTGCCTGGTACTCCACAAAAACTGAGAAACCAGGATCACCAGTTGGATTTATTACTTCTTTATCCAAAACGCTCTTATTTTGGTTTTACCTACTGGGAGCAGCTAAGGGTTGAATTACTTTAATTAGTATCTCATCAGTATTCTTCTGCTACTGCTGAAGCAGAAGGGAAAAAAAGTCAAAAGAAAAAGAAATGTCAGAATCAGCTCATAAATATGATTAATATGATAAATATGAAAGACTCTGTTTGCCTAATTGATCCTTTTATTAAACCCAGGAAATATTGCAACTGGCAATGGGCCGTCATTTCCAGATGGATCAGCAGCAGTACACAGAGAAATGTAGCTAGCAAAAGGTACTTCTCAGTGTTCACACCTGCATGTGGTTTCCAGATATTTCTGCATACAGAGCTGGTCATCCTCTGGCGTGTAGCTAAGTGTTCTTTGACTGCAGACTTGATGTGGAAGCCTCAGCCAAAGCTGCCACTTTCTCCCCTTACTCTAAAGCACTCTGACATTCCTGCTTCTGCTGCACACCTGCAGAGGATATTGTTTTGGCCAGAATAAGATGAGCACAGGTGGTAATGTAATGCACATTGCATCTAGATTTAACACCTGTTGCACGTAGGGCTTACAAGTTTTAATCTGTTTTATTCAAGTTTTTGGCACTTTAGTTTTTTACTTTTTTTTTTTTTTTTTTAAAGCAGTTTAATAAGTGGACAAAGAGCAGCAGCAGATTTATTTAGAGGTGGTTCAGGGGCCTGCTTGCAGAGGGACTGTGTTTCAGAAGTGATTTTTTCTTTCTGCAAAAGTATACATGCATAAATAAAAAGGTTTGCACGTTTTACAGATGTATAAATTTGGCTTTTTTATGTGACAGCAAATAGGCAAATAGACTATGGCTATTCTTACCTGACAATCACAAAGCCAACGTGGATTCCACGCAGGATTGTTAGTAGGGGTTAGACAAGTTTGATTTTAAACACTTCTACCTTTTCCCTGTCTGTGGGATGACCCAGTAGGTGAAGTTAGGTGGAAATGCATGGTATCCACAGTGTAGGCAGCACGGGGTTATGTCTTTGTGTCTCATGTCAGGTACTGACTGGTTCCAGATTTGCTCCTCCTTGTGCCTTTTGCAAGTATAGAACAACTTTTGTGTTGAAATTAAATCTCATGTAAAATGAAGAAAAGCCGTTGAAATTCACTATATGGACAGCGTTCAGTACTCAGAAATGTCAACATTTCTGGTCCCTCAAAATTCACCACAGACACTTCTGTCTAGCACAGCACCCTAGGAGCTATACTTTTAATTTTTTTATTACACAATATGATAAACTCTTTGAAAGTGAATTTTATGAGGGAAAAAAACCTACAGGAAAACTTAGTTGTAAGACTGTCAATCTAATGGTCTTTTTAATTCCATTCAGCTCCATTCACAGCACTCTCTTCACCATAATCTGAAACAAACTCTGTTTAGTCAAAAACTTGAACTTGAAAATACATTCCCAGACCATTCCTGGAGAAGGCTTTGCAAATGTGGTGTTTGTTGAAATGCAAAGATAGACAGAAAAGCTTTCAGTTTTCCAGTATGTTTGTGAATAAATTCCCTTACCTTTTTCCCCAAGTAAAAAGACCGGTTATCTCCGTGGAGGAGACTCTCCGCTACAGAAAGCTGAATGCCTCATCAGTGATGGAGATTTGGGGACAGACAGTACATTGCCTGTAAACTTGAAGCTCAAATGACAGATGGGAACCAGATAAAGTGAGTGTGCCGATCGCTGCAGAGAGATTAGACTCTGTAATTTGCATCTTGCCTTCCAATAACATTTGCTCCATTTTGCCTTCACATTTACGCGAGGCCTGAGCTTTTATGAACTTTAGTTTTTCAAGTGGAATATTTCTATTTAACTGGATTTTAGTTCTACATCTAACAAAATACAAGCACTTCAGGGAAAGTGTGTCAACATTTCTGCTCCCTCAAAATTCACCGCAGAGCTTTCTGTCCGGTGCAGCACCCTAGCAGCTCTACTTTTAAGTTTTTGTATTTAACAATCTTAAGTGCCCCAAGTGTCTCTTTGAGGACGCCACTCTAAACCACATTTCTGAGAAATATTTCCTCTTCCCCAAAGTGCTAGGCCATTTCTAGCTGGCTAAGCCCGTTCCCTTTAGAGACAGATAGGATGGGGTTTAGGGTCCTTCTGAAGGGGCCACACGCCCCGGGCACTGCAGAGGTAGGTTGACATTAACTAGCCTGCACAAATATTTGCTTGCATCTTTGCCATTTGCAAATTCTGTCTCTCTTGTTTACTCTTCTTTGTCTCTGCCTATCATATTTCTTTCCTGGCTGTTGCTATTAGTATGTGAGCTATTCTCTGTCCTAAACTAAAGCACATTTGCCTCTCGTTATCTGAATGATTCTTTATTAATAGATATAAATAACATTGCTAGTGCCTTACGCACAACTATAGTACCAGTATTGTTCATATGAGGTGCCCCGATGCAAGATAGCACATTTTGTCTGTAGCCAAAGGCTTTTATTGCTGGGCGTTGCAAGACCAGTGTGCAGCTGACCTCAGGTTAAAGACTTCATTTGATCAGTTCTGTATGTAAAGATTTGTAGGAGTGGAAGAAGAGAAGGTCAAAGGAGGGATAGCAATGAAAAGCTGGCTTTCCTTACTTTCACATTGTTTTCACTGAAGTATTGTGAAATTGCATTGGTTTTCACTGGAGTATTGTGAAATTCCATTAGGTAGGAGATGATCTTCTCTTCTAGCCTGTGTACTGGGTGTTTGTGGCGTTGTACATGTCAACAGAATATTGCTTTAAATGCTTAAAAAACTGTTCTGGGACAGTAGAAGTAGGATGTTTACCTCTTTAAACATGTTTCTGTAAATGTGTATAAGATTGTGTTGAGGAGTTTGCATATTTTCCTATTAATCTTGAACAGAAAAGGTTTTATTTCAGAGACTTATGCTTGCTTGTAAGTTGAAGACATTCACCACCAGTGGAAATGAGACTTTCTCCCTCTAAGGAGGATACTAGAGAAAACTGGTTTCAGCTAACTGATCTTATGATGTTGTGATGGCTCTTGGGATCCATTTCTAACCCTGTCTTTGGAGGAAGGTGCAAAAATCCTCATGAAAATTCTCATCCTTCCTTAGAAAGAGTGTAGTTTTATCACCCTTATCTTGGGGCTCTGTATAGTCCAGTACACTAGTCAGCTTTCCTCAGTCCACAGCCACTGTGGAAAGAACCCATCTTGATGCTCATGCAAGCTCTCTAGCACTGCACACAGCTCAAACCATAAGCCTTTTTTTTTTTTAGTAGTAATTAATGAGAATCGCGATGTAGAAATTAAAATGGTAATGAGCTTTTAGCACAATGAAAAGAGCTTGTAAAGGCAAGAAAAAGCATTTGTGGGTCTCAGAGTCACATTGCTCCCCAAATGCAAAAGTAGATGTTAGCCTTGGCTGAAATTATCCTTATTGACTCTTCATTTTACATAAATCTGTTAAAGCACCCATAACCCTTATGTCATACAGCAAGACAATGCACTCATGCCTCCAACCTCATAATCTAGTGTTGTGCTTATCAATAGCTTTGTTAATTTGGGGACAATAAATCAGCATACTCATTTTGGCTTGATTATTTTCCTCTGCACATCTTTAATACCTGTTAAACTGTACCAGTACAGAGTGATGTATAGTCAATTATTTAGGAGCCAAATAAATAGCTAATGCAGTTTAAATCTGTAGAAAATGTCTTTTTTTGTGTGTGACTGAAATTATACTGTGAGCAATTAAGGTGAAATTCAACATAATTTCTCAAAATTAAAAATAAGTGCACATGTATTATTTTGATCTTTCTCTCTCTCAATGAGTGCTAACAGGAGTAATACCATTTTAAGGAGAGAACGAAACTAATTTTTTATGAGTAACCCAATTGCTTTTTTTGATGATTGTGTGACACTTTGCAAGTCTTACAAGTATCCAAGTGTAACAATGAAGCTTCTCTCTGTGTCAGAGACACCTAAGAACATACTAGAGTTTGGGAGGCTTTTAAGCTTGGCTTGATAAGCAATTCATGAATATTGTAGCTTGAGTATGATCCTCACTGTTAGCTGAATTGATATGTTGAATAGATGTCCTGTTTTATGCATCTGAATTGAAAGCAAACTTCATTTGTGGGGGAAGAGGGAAGAAAGCATCATTCAGAAGAAGATACTTTGTTTTTGAAATAATTTTCTTTCTTTTAACATATATAGAACATTCATCTATTTGAAGTCTGGTTCCCAAGTATAACAGGTTTTATCTCAGAGGCAAGAAAAAACATGGTAATTTAAAAAAATACAAACATAAAAAACTGAACAACCAAAACAAAATATATTTTAAACTGTTTCCAAGTGTTTTGAGTTGTTTGGGCATAGGCGGTACCTACATTTGGGGTCTAATGGAGAGTCAGGGATATTTACAGTATATCTTTTCTTTTTCTCTGATTTTGTTTTATGAGCATAATTTGTACCTACCTCATTAAACAAACATATATTCTCACAAACATGTTCCTTTTGCATTTCATGGCTGTAGCTTATCATTCTTCATATTCGTTGGCTCGCTACTCTATTGACTTCTTAAAAAGCTGGAAAAGTTTTAAAAAAATTTCAAGTCTTGCTCTCTCCAAACAACTTTGAGAAACTCTGTCAGTTTTCAAAGGTGCTGGTATAAGGAAAATGCCCAATTTGCATTATATGTCTAAGGGATTTGAGAGATTAACTTTCTTATTCAGCTTTGAAAATCCTGCCTTGAAGACTCAGTCTCACAAGTCAATATGAGGAAGAGGAAGAAGGTCACAGATTGCCGTGTCCAGGGTACGGATGGTACCTACATCATCAGAGTGGTCAACTATTTTGCGGTGGCTGTTAGACCAGATCTCGCAGAACCACCCTGTTCCTGAAGCCACTGAGAAGAACACTTAGCAGGCAGCTGGGAGACCTGACAGCACAGCAGGGTGTTTTGTTCCTAAACCCTCGGCTGAGATGGATCACCTCATGAATGCTGGGCTTTATCCTCCCTATCTAATGCAATTGTAGATGTGCTTATAAATAGCTAATTATTTAATATATTGAACATGGATGGCTCTCTTGCTAACCTCTACATGCAAGCTATCACCGTAACTTGAAGTCATGTATTTTTTGATTTACCTAATGAGTAAAAGAAGGCAACCCTTAGAAGGAAGCCATTACTGCAAGCCTGCCTAGGAGAAGCTACTTGTGAGAGTAAGGTTTTCAGGAAGGCAAGTAGAGGGGGGCGGGATAAACACTAACTCTTCCAAATGGGTTCACAAAAGAGATACAGTGCACCGTATTATCTAACAATGCTGTGCCTTTTCACTGAGGGAGACAGACATTAAGGTGCATTAGTCCTATCATTTGTATGTCTGTAAATATCAATAAAGTTGTTATTTGGCATTCACATTTACACAATGAGGGATGAGGACTATCCTTTTCAGGAAATTTCACAGAGCCATTCACAAACAAAAGCTCGGTAATTTAATCTTTCAAAAGCTCAATAATGCTAAGTTCAAAATTGCAGGTTTTAAACTAATGTACCTGATAAGTAATGATGACAGAATTTAAAAGGTCCATTATTTGGTAATCTAATATTCCCAATCCCAGTTATCTGTCAAAGAGAATACTCTCCCTTAAACAGCGCTAATGTGTTCACATCTACATTAATCTCTTAGGGAGAAAAGAAGCATTCTTTAAGGGCTTTATCTGTTTCCAAACGTCTGACTCCACACGGAGCCATTTCGCACCGCTGATGAGGCTATGTAAATGACTCGGGTGTCTTTGTACCGTAGGTGCGATTTCGTACGGATACACGCGATACCGTGTTACCGAGAGGCACTCCCCGGCCAGCCAGCCCTCGGTGTTCGTTTCCATGCTGTGCCTACTGCCTTTGAGTCCTCTGCCGCTTCGCCGCTTCAAAACAAACATCGTGCTTACAGGTTTGCTCCTTCCCTGCTCTTCTTGCACGATATGCTGCTTTTCTGTGCAGCACAACTCTGTTCTCTTGTGTCATCTCCCATGCGTAGTCCAAAGAGTCCCAGGGTTGCAGCATTGATGTGTGGCAAGATTCACAAGGGTAGAGCATAAAAAAATTGTGCCTCTCCTTTCTAGGAAATTATGTAGGATAGTATACAAGGGAGTTAAGATCAGGTATACCACAACTGCCCACGGACTCAGAATTTATGCAAGGTGGCATGGGGAAATGGAGTCACTGTATGTTTTCCTTGGTCTTGCAGGCAAGGCTCCTTCCTCTGAGCTCACCTGCTCTGTAAACTTCTCAGCTTGCTGCTCAGCTGTTTAAATCTCATTGCCAGAGAAGGTTTTGGCCTCAAGTAAGCCTGTGTCTGCTCTGCTCCATTCTAAATTGAGGCTGATACAGGACTTTTTAAAGCGTGTGAATAAAGACAGTCACTACTTCAGGACTATTGTACTTTTTTTTTCTGGCTGAATTTTTCAAGCATTTGTCCAAGTACAACATACATAAGTACTCATAGAGTCCTTTATGTTTCTTATGTCTTACTCTGTCTTGATTTTCAGAACTTTATGACAGAGACCACAAAATGACCCAGAAGGAAACTTTTCTGAATCATTAAATATGTTAATATAAAAGCTTAATTTGCAATGCTGCCTAGAGCAGTGAAACAATGCAATTTCTCTCTGTGTCCTATGCAGCAGCATGTAAATACACTTAACACATGGCTGTAAAAGAATTCTGAAAGTGGTGTTGACTCAAAGGTTTTTTGTACAATTTAAAGAAAAGGATAAATGGTCAGAATTGCGGTATTATTGAGAAAATGTAGTTGTTTACAACATCTGCAGGCTATTGGTTTGGGAAAGTAGTTAAGTGGAAATTGCTTTTAAAAAAAAATACCCTATCCTGAGTCAGGAAAGAAAGTCTCATGTTCACATGTGAAAGCAGCTCTTTTTAAATGTAAAGATTGAAATGGAAGGTCCAGTCCAAGGTATAGTAGCTATCTGTGCTTAATGGAGTTAGTGCTATGAATCAAGAAAGACTGTATATTTAAAAACTGTTAAATTGCATATTAAAACTGTTAAAATAATATTTCACATTCAATATAATTAGATATTACAAATGCAGTGTCTGAAATAAATAGATATGATATACTTGTGTACTTAAAACCCACCAAGACCATTAATTTCAAGGTGTGCCTTTGCAGCTTTGGGGATATTTTTATCCTTGGAGAAAAGGAAAAAAAAAAAAATCTACTTCCAAGAATTTCAGAACAGCATAGCCTTAGGAGAATGTAGTCTAAAATATATCCCCAGGATGGCTGAGAGTTGTCTCTGGCTGGATTACACACCCAGAAAAACTATTGAGGTCAGTTCTATAGTGGGAAGGCAACAAAACTGATCACTTAAAGCAGATGGATGACAATAGCTGGTCATACATCACTGGTTCAAAACAATCTGCCACCACAGCTCAAAGAGCAGAATCTCCTACTATCACCTGCTGAAAGCTGGGAGCTGCATTTGCTGCTGATGTGGATGCTGCCTATGCAAACTGGGTGTAGGAATCCAGGAAATGCCTGTTCATCAAAGAACAGGATTTATTTCAATTAGGAAAATCATCATGATGAGGAACTTAACACAGTGACATATATGTGACTGTCTGGAAGCTAAATTTGCTGTGGAAAACAAATGCCTCCATGTACTAAGTCATACATTCAATACCTGGCTTGAGACTAACAAGCAGTTATGAGCCAGCACCAGGTAAGCTCTTAAGCAAGTGTTTAAATCTGCATTCATTTTTGAGTGTTTTGTTGAATCATGGCAAGGGCAGCATGATATTAGCATGACATATGTAACCGTTGTGGAAACATTCAACTTAGGCATATACATGCTTACCCCAGATGTAAGGCCCTGCCTGACAGCCTTGCTGTCTGCTGCAGCTGAGTGTACGAAGGGTAGAAATGGAAACTTCAGAAATGTTTACTGTCTCCCTGGTAGTATTTTTTTACTATCCCTGGTAGTATTTTTCCTATTTTTCCTCCATGGAAGCCTATAGGGAAAGCTAGCCCTGTTTGGCACATTAGGCATTCATTTGGTGATGTTTGGAAAGGTTTTGAAAGATTGCAATACATATTGCTTGCAGCTGTATGATGCAGAATGATTGTACTTTTCACCAAAGTAATCTGCGTCGCGCATTACATGGAAATAGCAAATCCTATGTATGTGCCACTGAACCAGGAGAATGTGCAGAATATTCGTTGTGTTTCTCTGTTTTACTTCGACCCTTCAGAACCGGGGAGTGCTCAGTTCCCACCTGATATATTGCATCTGATTGCCACAGATAAATTGATCTTCATCTACAAAAAGAGATCTTTTCTTCTGCTCGCATGAAAGTATCTTCCCAGATGATGTTCAAACAACTGCGTATTGAAGAGCCTTTGCAATATCAGTAATTAAAATAAATGATTCAAGGGGTTTGTTAGGTGCTTTCTGTATTTCTAGGAAATTCCCTTTCAATTCCAAACACTACCTAATAATTAATTTTGCCCATCATTACTTCTTTAGTCTCTCATCTTTTCCTTTCTTTCATTGTTTCACTGCTCCTTTGAGTGCTTTTAAAAAGCTCTTTTCAATATGTTTTGATTCATTCTGCTGTTAAATATCAGACTTTGCTCCAGTTTAGTTCATCTAGCCATCAACTCAAGCATACAGATGTTTTCATTTTTTTAGGCTGGTCTTTCTGTCCTTCTAACAGATGACAGCCAGTATCCACAACTCAATCAAAAAACTGTTCCAGGCCTGCCTTAAGAAGTCTGGATTTCTCCTCGGGCTTGTGGATTTTCCCCCTTCCTGTCCTTTTTCCTTCGAATTTGCTCTACAGGTCTTTAGCTCCAGCTAGTGGCTTACTCCAAAATGCAAATTTTCTCCAATGCCTTAAAAGAAAGCAGAAAGGTGGGGTTTAGTTGTAATTCTTACAGCGTTCTGAAGTGTGTGTTGAGAGGGAGAATTATTCAGAGACGTTACTCCTTCCTGGCTAATTTGGGTTAACCCACAAATTCTTTAAAATGTAATAAATGCACTCCTTTTTCAGATTACAAGGTCCTGTGTTATCACATTGGGCCAAATTCTGCCCTCAAGTGTAGACTTGTATAGCTGTTCTGGACTTCAAAGGGAGCTGCACATATGTGTCTTAAAGCAAAAAACCAGATGTTTTATCAAGTAAAAGCTATACCTTAGCTCCTACTTTGACTCTGTACTCTTCTTATTTAGAGCTGATGTTGCCTTTGTACAACGTGCAAAAACAAAACCAGAAAGCCTTTATTTTTAAGAAGGGTTTAAGATTTGCACCCATCTTTGGTGGGATCCCTTTTCTCTCGGGACTCTGTAATGCACGTCTTCTGGGTCTGGGAGCCCCCTGCGCAGACTGGATACCGCTGGTGACAGAAGAGCCCCTTGCAAATGATCCCCTGGATAAGCACAAGAAGGAAACCTTTAGAGGTTCCACTGGAAAGAGGGCTGGGTGCCCCTGCTGAAAATCTCTCTCAGGTGAATTTGGGCTACGGTTCTGCAGATGCGGCCATGTCTTGCTTTGGTAAATCTGCAGTCACAGGCAGAGTGTGTTTGAGAGAATCTGAATACTGGCATGGAGGGAAGCAGGTTGTTTCCCTATGAGGAGAGAAATAATTTTTTCCTGTGACAAATGGTTGTGTCTTAATTCAATTTATTCACACAGGGTGCTCTAATCTTCAGAATTATAATTTTAAATGGTAAAACCAAAATGCAGTTTAAATTCATAGAATCCCACACATCACCTTCTCCTTGGTTTTCAACTGTAAGTTTCATTGAAACTGTACATAAAATGAGTATAATTTAAAACTCTCTTATTTCCTTCACCCTCCACCCCCACCCCAAAACGAAGTACGTATATCCATACTCTGTGGGCAGACACAAGTCAAGCTTTGTTGTGCGACTCAGCGTTGGCACCAATACAGATATGGCTGCCTTGGCAGCACTAGAGGAAACCCATTTGAATTCTACAATCCTCTTGTTTAAACCCGAAGACTCAAATGTCTGTTGTTTGTTCAAAGACTTTTATTGTTTCCATTTCATTACTTGGTGAACTGGATACTGGGACAGGTGTGTCTACAGTCTGTTCATATTGATTGTCCATCTAAGATACCAGATAACACGATAATACATTCCTGGGTTTCACAAACTTTGTCACCCTGGCACCTAGTGTAAATAAATATATTTGGAATATAGTAAATTCAATCCAGGTCTCTCTCCAAGGGCCGTAATCTGTTCCTGAAGGCCTAACACCCCTCGTCAGTTAGAAATTGTGCTGGTCCTATGCTATTGATTCAATCTTTTCCTGAAGGAGAGAAAGGCGCCGGAGTCCATTAAGAGATTTTATGTCAACATCTCAAATGTAGCTTTTGCCACAGCTGAAGCCTGTGAACTAAACAACATCTACACTGTGCAACGCAGAGAATACCTGTACGTGTTCTGCCGTGATACAGATACAGCTGGGTCTGCTTTGTCTGTTTACACACCTATGTGCAAACTCACATATATGCACAGTCGGGGGGTGTGTGTGTAGCTATTTGTATTAAAAAGTATGCATCTGCACACCGTCTCCCACCAGTTTGTTGGATTCCTTATCTCTCACAAACACTTTCATTTATTTCCAATAGAAATGTTCAGGGAGCGGCAGAACAAGTAGAATTGTTCAGTGCTTCCCAAGGTCCTGTTGTCAGCGAGTGCGATGTTATAGCAAGGCAAAAACCCAACATTTTAGTTTTCTACCAAGTGCACCAACAACACGCTTGGGACATGAGTCTGTTGATCCACTAGGTCAAGGACGCTAAAATATTTGAAACTGTTCTTTAGAAAAATAAAATAGCCCACACTTTTTTTGAATTACTGTGGTCTTTCAAAGTCCATATAAAGTATTACGCAAGGAGACAAAGCTATTTTACCAGGCAGGCAGATATTCCAAATTACTGGTTCTTAACAAGCATGGTAATACATCAGTCAAAAGCAATAAATTTAAACTTAATGAAATCTCAATTTGCCTACAGTGCATTTCACTTTGACATTTTCTACATTGCCACGGTGCTTTGATAAAGTTTTTTAAAATGCAAAGAAAGTGTCTGTAAGGCTAAAGAGCAGACTTGGTGCCATTGTGCCCAATGGAACATTACAGTACTTAAGTTCCATCACTATATGCCCTGTGGCAGACTAAGCCTGAGTGCTAACATAGGTTCAGTTTTCATTATCATCATGTGATTATCCATTTTACTGCATTTAACTGATAATACAACTACCAGCTCACCTTAAAAGAATTAGCTTGGAGGTTTCATTGCTTTCCAAATGGAATTCATTTGACAAACAAATGACAATTAGCCCAGTCTCCCTGTTCTGTGTCAGGATGGTTTTTGATTGAACCTAGACCAATTTACAATTTTTAAATGAGTTTAGACATTTACATTTAAAATGTCTAGAGGAAATTAGCCTTGGGACATCTAACAGCCAAAATGCTTTTTGAAGTTGATTATTATTTGATCTAGTACCCTCTACCTGTACATTTTGTTCTGACTTCAAAGTTTTGGAATGAAAATGCCACCTACACCTCAAAGCATAGGGAAAAACTTAAAAGCAGTTTTACTCATTATGTTATGCAAAGAAACCTATATTTTAATATTCGTTTAATATGGTTAGTTAGCTTTAATGACACCAGTTTGACAGTGTCATAGTTTTCGAATATAAGACATTGATTGAAGTTTCCTGTGCTTGCCAGGGTTTTTTTGTAGAACGAAAGAATATCTTTTGAAGGTGAGATTCATATGCCCCACACTACCATTCTGCCACAGATAGAAATGTAATAATTTACAGATGAATGCATGTCTTTATACAGAGTCAAAAATATGTTGTCATTTCTGTATTACTCCGTGTATCAAAATCTTTATTGATGTTTGTTTTCCTGCATACTAAATTTGTCCAACTATATTTATATTGGTCTTAAAGCAGGAGGGTCTCCTTATGAAAAAAAAGGGTTGTCAGTAATTCCATTATAAATATGCAGGCTCCAATAACACAGCCATGAAAACTGGGCTGAAATTAGGCACATGGTACCTCAGCCTTGAGGTAATTTGAATCATACTATTTTTATTAATTTATGCTTTTTTTTTGTAAAGTTAGAAAACTGTACATTTGGCCACTGTAAAATTATGAGCATAAAAATAAGTGCTGTTGCTTTTCTGGGTTCTGAGTCTCCAGTTGATACCTATGGGACTCTTATGACTCTCAGAAATGGGTCTGCTATATTTTAACAAAATCACTGTTTGGCTTTCAACCCGTAATGGTCGCTTGGGAAGTATTTTTAAAAAAAAAAAATTTCGTGACTTTCTGATACAGGTACTTTGTATGAGAATACAATGTTATCCACAAAGTATGCTCTTCTAGCATGAATAAATATAATTTTCTTATAACAGTTCATACAAACCCTACTCAACAGTGTTTTAGGCTTCTGAGGCCTTAAATGTCCAAATACAGCTTAAAGAACATGAGATTCTGGGACAAGCTCTGTTGGGAACATTGGACTAGCGCTAAACACTAGCTGCACTAGTGTTTTCTCATCCGATGGTGACATTTGCAGAATCAAAGGAACCACATTTTCTTGAGGAGTGAAGCAATCTTGTATCATCATACCGTGTCTATGTGATATCAGTTGCCAGTGTTCAAAAAATTCTGCTTTACTACCTGCATAGAATACTGATTTTTGCCAGTGCTCGGCTAATGACCAGGCTTGACTAGGATCCGTAGGTTAGATGTTTCTCCACCTTTGTCGCCTAAGAGAATTGACCCAGTACACCTAAATATCAAGCCAGATCCATACAAATGTCGTGGGGGCTGATGATTTTAGAGGGAGCAAGATGATGATAACACCCTGTTCTTACCTGTTTAGAGCAGCCTCCCCAAAATAAGGTGATGATGGGATCGCTTTCTTTGACAGTCATGGCAAAGTGTCCTTCCCCCTTGGCACAGGGAAGGATTTTGGATAAACTCATGCCTCTTTTGCCAACTCACTGCTGTGAGGACTCAGTGATTAAAAAGTGTGTGAATCTTAGGTAATTTGGTAACTAAGGATCTATTTGGACTTGAATCTTAGTCTTTTGGGAGTTTGTCCTTGAAGAGATCAAAATCTTTGGCCTGGACCATTTCCTTGAGTGAAGATTTCTTGGAAATAGAGAAAATGTGAATCAAATAATGATGACCTAGGAAGATCTCTTGGGCAGAATGTGTTAGATCTGCAGTGACAGGGGCTTGAAAATGTGAGCAAATTTCAGCAGATCTGTCTCAAAATGGATCATTATAATCAGTTCAAGGTGATGCTGCCACAGTCTGTAAGAAATAGTTATTTATATATTTTCTCTGTCTGCTATACTCTAGAATATGTGCAAGCGCGATAAATACACTTCAGGTGTGCTTGTTGAGCAAACAACAGTGACCAGCTCTCCTGGGAAATCTTTAACTATTAAATTCCAAATCTGTAATTTTCTGCAGCCTAAAAAGCACGTCTTTAAAAGTAGATTCTAAAATCCTGAAGTATGCAAGTGTAAGTCTCTATAAGCAGGGGTGGAAGTGCAGCCGGTTGACTGAAGGAACTGGAAAATCAGAGAGACTAATCCCTCCAGTATCATAATTTAGAAAAACACTGGGTTTGCATTCCACCTAAGAGAACAACAGCTGGGTTTCTCACTTGGGAAACTCTTTTGCTTTTAGTACATGCAATGAATTACGATAAATTTTGACAATTTCTTCTCATCAACTCAGAGAATTTAAGACTGGTTTTCAGTTTGGGTTTTGTTTGCATGAAAATTGGGATGTGAAGAAATGGCATGCGTGGTCGTGTTCCTTTTCTGGGAGCTACAAGATGTAGCCACCTGAGCATGAAATACTCTGTGTCTTCAGGGATTCCTGCTCTCATTGCTTACCCATGTGATACAGGTATTTGAAGCATGAAGGAATGAGAGGGGGGAGAGGTTGAAGATATTTAGATCTAAACATGCTGCTGTAGAAAATAAAGGCAGAATTTCAGAGTAAAAAATTTCAGACGTCCAAAGCATGGAGCTCATTGACTTCCATGCTCAAAGGCACCTTTCTCCAACTCCCTGTACCACCTTGACCTCACACAAGAGCACACAACTCTCAGAGAGAGAGAGGGAAAGAGCAGGATGACTTAGTGTTTCTAGAAAAAGTTTGGTTTCATTTATTATTTATAAATTTCATTTTGTACATATCTTAAGGGACATTAAGAGATTAGTAGTCATGCAGTTTGTTCTGAGCATTAATGCTAATCCTCAAAGATAGGTGAAGGGTAATTTCATTAGTTTTTATAAAGGTTTGGAATAAGACTAACCATTCAGTCAACAGTTTGAAAGGAGGCGTTTAATGCTGTGCTCTCTGCTCTCCCAGCAGGCTCTGCTTCTCACAGAAACGTGTCAGCACAGACTGGCATCTCAGCAATAAGGGTACATTCCTCAGACGTTGTTTTATGTAAAATAGGTGGGTCCCTCTCTCCTAAGTATGTCATATAAAATCATTGTCTCTGGCATGACATACAGTAGTTCAGGAAGGGAAGCTAATCTAGGAAATAAAGGGATACAGACTATTGATGCCAAAATCAGCAATTACATTGTATGAGATCTCATGAATAATTCCTGAGCTGTGATTTAACATTAATCTGAGTGTTTAGTACAAAGCTGGGCCGACACCAATAAAATGCTGACTGATTTGTTTTAAAATAGTACTCCTTCAGGCTTCACTACACTGCTTTGAAATGAATGCTTTTAGGTAATACCACAACCTTGCCTCTGTAAAACACAGACAGATGCACTTATGTGACTGCACACTCAAACTCTACCATTATTTTTTCCCCTTCATTTTGAGCTGAAACCTTTTCCTTGTACAGTATTTAATAGTAGCCATGATTTGGGCAAGTGGGCTTCGTAACACAGAGCTTTTCCTCTCAGGGAAAATCTCATGAAAACAGGACTGCTTGGTACTGGGTGGTCATATTTGCTGTGTATGTGTATTTCAGGTGCAAAGAGGAGGAGACCATGTACAGTGAAGCAAGCAGGAAGTTACCCAGCCAAACATTAGGAGAATTTAGTGTGTTACAATTGCTTCTGCATCATTAAATAATGCTGCTTTCCAATGAACATCAAAGGACAATAAACAAATAGGTGAGTGAAACAGTGGTGATCATCTCAGGAGGCACCATACATTTATTGGGAAGCGCTGCCACCTGTGCCCAGGGAATGCTGTCCTTATATGCATCTCATATCTCATTCACAGCTTCTGCCTCTGTAATAATAATGGCTTTGCCATTTAACGATGGTAAAGTGCTAACTGAATGCGTTCAGCTCGTCTGTTCGCATAGCATGTCTCTTCAACACAAACCCTCAGCCTGGGGTGATCGCAGGTATCCCCTCTATGCTCTTTTTCGGAGTCAGTAAAGAAAAAGGGTTGTTCTGTACAGAGCCAGAGCTAGTGTTGGGGTGCTTGTCCTGCAATGACTACAGAGCGGTCATGTAGTATGAATCTATCCAGAAGAAATCGCTGGTATATGTCTTTCTTAAACATTGCAGTGAAAAACTGTTTCTTCCAACTACCAGTTTCAAAAAGCAATCATTTCTGGGCAAGTTAGCAGTCTCAATAATAAGTGACACTAACTCACACTTACCTTTTGCAAACCTACTTGCTATCAAGTACAATCTGTACAGCAAAAGGAATTAAGCTGTGTAAGGAGCAGATGTTCTCCATGGCTGTGTTGGATTGTTCCAGAAATAGTGGACTTAATGTGTAGCTGTATGTCCTATATAGCTATAGTCATCAGGAAAACTATAATAGCAATACCTTAGGCTGCTTGGGGAGATTGTTCTTCTTTTTAAAAAAAAAAACAAAAACCAAGCAAGACAAGCATCTCTGTGATCTGATTTCTGTGGCAGTTCTGCACTCTGATGAGTGTTACATCTCATGAAGTTTCTCAATGTGGAGATCACGAATCACCAAATCAGCCCTGGCAGTATCAGCTGAGTGAATGCAGTGGAACTGGAGAATAACAAGATGGGCTGTAGTCTCCTGATCTCAAAAGGAGAATTTTTTACAAATGCTCTAAGGAATGCTTTCACGTTATAATGTTTTATATTTTCTGGCACTTAAAAAAATAATGCAGTGTCTATAGAAAAACACCTTTGGCTTGAATAGACCATACAAAATATGACACTCTTTGCAAAGAGGGGGATTTCAAACTAAAATGCACTTTCCAGCACTGGGCATCAACAAGCATGGTTGGATTGTCTAGTTTTTATCTTCTGATGCTCAAGGATAAATAACAGTAAGGAACAGGATCTTTGTCTGAATGTTTTCTTTCTTCTTCATATTTGTTTATAGAACTGCCTGGACATGACTGAGTACCCTGGAACTAGCAGTGTGCAGAGGTATTAATTCAGTCTCCCCATTCCTAATATCAATATTTACGTGCTAAGCACAGTGGTTTGCTTTTCTATTGATATACTAACCTATTCTGTCTTGTCTGGTCACCACAGCAGGAGGCAAGGACAATAAAATGAAGCAGGAATATAAAACAATCTGGTAGCTGAAGAGCCAGAAGACTGAGGAGCTCTCTAAATGGGGTAGGAGAGGAACAATTTCCACTCAGTAGCTATTGATTAAGACAGAGTGTAAGTGATGTACTGTGAGGGAGGAGAAAGATAATTCTATGAGATAGCATCCTGTCTGGGAGAACATTTGCTGCCCTTCAGTGTTTGTTTACTGTTCACTCTTCCCTCACTGTCTGCACAGGAATTATGGAGTAACAGCTGAGGATAAAGCTCCAGCCCCAAAAAGAGATGGTTTTCTTGCTTTACTTCTTTGAAAATTGGTTTCCCATTTTGCAACCCAGTGCTTCAGCCTTTACTTTAAAGGAACATCCCTGCCTTTTTTGAGACTTATACAGAAATGAGTGTGGTGCTGAAGTGAGCGGACAGATATAGTGCACTCTATTCTTGCACATCCATTTCCAGCTGGCCTGACTTACTCAGGGTTCTTCCTGCCCAGGAGGTGTTTCAGGGCTCTCAAGAGCTCCAGCATATGGTGTTCACCAAGCTGGATGCTGCACTAGCAGAGCTGACTCTCCCATGGGCCACTTGCCTTTTTATTGGCACGTGAGAGCTCGGGAGAAGATGGCTTAGCTGTGGGCACATTCATGATATGGTTGAATTTGAAAGTAGTTACCCTTCTTGGGGATAATCCCACTGTAGGGCAGGAACTGGACTTCATGGGTTTTTTATGGTCTTTTCAGAACTGTTTGGGGGAACTAGCTCTCAACATCCCTCCCTCTCTTTTTGTATAAATCTTTGTTATTATTATTTTCCCCAGTCTTGACTCATGATATAAAGCATCCTCAGGAATATTCCAGGTTTTATCTCTTGATAAAATTCCTTGGATTTCTGTTACATTAGATGTGTCATAATAAAGAATATCCCAAATATATCACCTGGCATTGGGGAATATCCCAGCACTAATAATTATAGCGTGTGATCCTCACAGATATGCAAGGACAAGCTCTCTAATCCAGGAGAGGAAGGAGCAAAGCATACAGTTGTCAATACTTAAACTTAAAATTCTTTATATGTTAAAAGTCTGTAGTTGAAATAAAGACAGTTCAGTAAATGCAGTGAGTGTTACCCGGGGAAAAGATTAGACATTAAAATTAATGAACAAATATATGTTTATAGTTTGCAAAATGGAAGAATATATGGTGTCAGAAGAGGTTTTATCTTCTGTATATATATTTTTTTAAATGTAATAAATACAAAGCAAATAGCACTGGTTTGTCCAAGGGAATATTGAAATCCATTAGGAATGCACTTGGAGTAATCTGATTCAACAAGTCAGTATATTTCTCTCAAAAACGTAATATCGGTACTACATTGTGCAAGACGAAGGTTAGATTACATTTCTTGCCAGTGCAATAATTCCCACATCATAAATTCTGATGAAATTATATCAATATATAAAGCAAATGGATGTCTGACCCACCATCTTTTTCCAGTTCTCAGATGTAGACGCTGACATACAAGTAAATCCCCAGCTGCTTTGTGCAACGCTATTACAACTGTGCCATTGCCTAGGAACTTTTATTAGCTATCTTGACCAGAAGCGGCTGTTAGAGTTTGTGGTTTCTGCTCTGAATATTAAACTTTGGCATACAAGAGTCCTTATTGTGGGGAGCACTTGGAAATGGTAATACTAAATTGCTTTATATTTGCAGTATTTGATTGCTTCAGATGATACAGGTCTAGCTGGTGGGCCTCTCTTACTGCTTGTGTTTCCAGATTATAAATCATTCCTTTGACAGGGTATCCGCCATAACCAGTTCTCAGTTTCCGTAGTATCCTTCTTTATATTACAGCTGGCAACTACTCTTCTGGGCCATGTGCTTTTTGAATGACTTTCAAGAATAAAGGCAAAATTGAAGCTTTTATATGTATCCTAATTTTTGCGTCAAATGTCAGTGCATATGTGAAACTAAGGTATGGGGTACAGGTTTGGAAAGAATGCGTGCTATTTTCCCAATAATGTTACATTTTAATAGCCATGCTACGATCAAGCTCCGGTATTAATGACTGAACTTGAAGAACCCTAGAAACGGCCAAAAATGCATAGTAAAACAAACCTGACATATTATTAGTCCTGTTCTTGACATCATAAAGCCTCTTAGAGGGATAAAAGCTTACAGTTGGTCTTGTAGGTCAGTTTGGGGTAAAAAGTTTGGGCAGTGTTTAATATCTGTGACAGAAAGAGTTATGTTCATTTAGGACATTCTGTTAAAGCAGCTTAATAATATTCTCAGAAATAGAGAGGAAAATCATTAGAGTTATGCTTCTCTGGTCCTTGAAGGATCATGATGTTAAATTGGAAAAAATAATCAAAAAGAATTATTGTTCATGATCTTATAGTTAAAATTTAGACTATAAACTATTAAATACAATTTCACAGTTTTTAATTATTAATGTGGAGTCTTGGATCACTCTTTGCTGTCTCACTATGCCTTTGTGAGATTAAAACCTCAATGGTGTTTAACCCACTGTCATGTAAAAATGCCTGAATAGGTCTTTAAGAATATGTACGAGACTTTGAAACTTTCCTTGTTTGGGTATTTTTCCCCAAATGTTTCTTATTAACCTGTCATTTCAGAAAATTTTAGGAAGTTCCTGAATATCAAATTATTGATGGTATCAAAACTATCCTGATTGCTTTCCAGGAAGTCGCAGTAGCAATGATATAAAAATTAAACAGAAAAGTATTTGAGTGTAAAACAAACAAGTAATCTTAAACACAAAGATTTGAATGAAATTTTCAAAAGTAGGTTTTTTGCTCCAACATTTCCAGTGAAAATTAAGGGGATTTTTTCAATGAAAATAATCCCCTTCAGAGAATATTTTTGCTTTTCAAGAATTGTGTATGAAATTAGGAAAATAGTTTTAAATTACAAACAGAACTTTTTTACAGGAAAAATTTCAGATTTTCTTTGGAAATTGAACTGAAAATATTTTTCTATGAAAATATTTGCTTTTAAGGAGAAAACACTATAGTTAAAACTACATTTTGAAGAAAATCAACCATAGATTAACTCTATAAAATAAAACATCAGTGTTCTCTGTTTGTAAGTAATCATTTACTTTCAAAGAAAGATTGAAATATATTTGAACTACATTGTGTCCTAGAGCATTCAAGTGCAGGCACAGTAGGAATCTGACTCATCAGGGATTTTTCACTATGTGCTGATTCTGTGATGGAAAAGGCAAAGGGGGAAAAGTCATTCATCCACACACCCCATAATT
>WHYT01016668.1:667057-685094 GCA_009806455.1 Tetrax tetrax | reverse complement strand
TGAAACTAAGGTATGGGGTACAGGTTTGGAAAGAATGCGTGCTATTTTCCCAATAATGTTACATTTTAATAGCCATGCTACGATCAAGCTCCGGTATTAATGACTGAACTTGAAGAACCCTAGAAATGGCCAAAAATGCTTAGGGTAAAACAAACCTGACATATTATTAGTCCTGTTCTTGACATCATAAAGCCTTTTAGAGGGATAAAAGCTTACAGTTGGTCTTGTAGGTCAGTTTGGGGTAAAAAGTTTGGGCAGTGTTTAATATCTGTGACAGAAAGAGTTATGTTCATTTAGGACATTCTGTTAAAGCAGCTTAATAATATTCTCAGAAATAGAGAGGAAAATCATTAGAGTTATGCTTCTCTGGTCCTTGAAGGATTGGAAAAAATAATCAAAAAGAATTATTGTTCATGATCTTATAGTTAAAATTCAGACTATAAACTATTAAATACAATTTCACAGTTTTTAATTATTATTAATGTGGAGTCTTGGATCACTCTTTGCTGTCTCACTATGCCTTTGTGAGATTAAGACCTCAATGGTGTTTAACCCACTGTCATGTAAAAATGCCTGAATAGGTCTTTAAGAATATGTACGAGACTTTGAAACTTTCCTTGTTTGGGTATTTTTCCCCAAATGTTTCTTGTTAACCTGTCATTTCAGAAAATTTTAGGAAGTTCCTGAATACCAAATTATTGATTGTATCAAAACTATCCTGATTTGCTTTCCAGGAAGTCGCAGTAGCAATGATATAAAAATTAAACAGAAAAGTATTTGAGTGTAAAACAAACAAGTAATCTTAAACACAAAGATTTGAATGAAATTTTCAAAAGTAGGTTTTTTTGCTCCAACATTTCCAGTGAAAATTAAGGGGATTTTTTCAATGAAAATAATCCCCTTCAGAGAATATTTTTGCTTTTCAAGAATTGTGTATGAAATTAGGAAAATAGTTTTAAATTACAAACAGAACTTTTTTACAGGAAAAAATTTCAGATTTTCTTTGGAAATTGAACTGAAAATATTTTTCTATGAAAATATTTGCTTTTAAGGAGAAAACACACTATAGTTAAAACTACATTTTGAAGAAAATCAAACATAGATTAACTCTATAAAATAAAACATCAGTGTTCTCTGTTTGTAAGTAATCATTTACTTTCAAAGAAAGATTGAAATATATTTGAACTACATCGTGTCCTAGAGCATTCAAGTGCAGGCACAGTAGGAATCTGACTCATCAGGGATTTTTCACTATGTGCTGATTCTGTGATGGAAAAGGCAAAGGGGGAAAAGTCATTCATCCACACACCCCATAATTCAGCACACAAGCCCCGCTACACTCTTCCCAAATCTCAGCAAAGATTTAGCAGTGCAATACTGTAGCAAGGTCTTGTGTTACCAGGATTTATTGTTTTCCAAAATATACTACGTAGCATTGACTAGAATGCCAAGAAGTTCAATTAGAAATAAGAGAAAGAGAAGTACACCTGTTAGTTTTGAGGAAAAGCGTGTTTGGGGATTCAGTTGGCTTTTCGGTGCGCTGATGTTTTGGGGAATTCTGAAATAACTCTCCTCTCTTTAATAGGTAATGTTGACCCCAGACAAGTTAATGTTATATTGATATCAGAAAGCTCAAGCTGGTGCTGATTTTGACAATGTGATAAAGTGCTCGCTGAGCATAAGTGGTTTGTAGAGGAGGCAGGTTTTCTCATGTGTGAGGACCATGCTTGTCTGTCTTCTACATCTGGGAGGCATATCTCAGTATATCACCTACTTCTTTTCACAAAATAGTATGTGCTTGATCTTACAGCCATTACTGATACACATTTGTATACATACCTAATGCAGGACCATTCAGTAAATGCTCTTTGCCTGAATCCCAGTAGTAGCCAGTATTTCATTCTGAAACTCATCCCTGTACAGCAGGTCAGCATTGTGCCCAGTGCTAATACCTAGATCCGTCTTCTGCTCGCACTGGAGCCGCACGGTGCTCAGCACAGACATCTGCTTTACGCTGTGCCTAAAGCAGGAGCACTCTCCTCCTTGTCTGACTTCTGATACGTTGCACTGGTCAGGACAGGTCAGGATATTAACTACCTTCATTTCCAGTGCCCAGCACAAAGCTCCCTGATGTTATGGACACTCCAGTCAAGCCCAACGCTGCTATGTTGCTCTCCAGCAACAGACAGAGTCCATTGATCAGCAAAGTTGCATCTGGCCCTCGCTTTTATTTTGGGGGAAAGCTGGAATTTGCCTATATGGTCCATTTGAGAATTTACACGCTGCAGCATCACTAACAGCTGAAGATAGAGACACAAAATTTTGTATGGTATGAACATCGTTATGTATCCTATGAGCTGTGAATGCCATGCTGTATTAGACGAAGATTGCCTCATTCATGAAAGAGGTAGGGACTGTGGCAGTGTAAAGCTAAAATTACTTGTGGCAATTTCTTATCCAAATTGAGATTTTCCCTGGACTCCATGACCCAGCTGCTTGCTTATTCCATCACTCCTGAAGATGTTAACTGCACAGCATAACAGTCTGCCTTTAGAAATGCTGCTTATTTTCCAAAAGCTGAGTATACAATGAACAATGTACAGGGGCGGTGAGGTAGACTTCACTATTGCAGAAAATTTGCTGAATCAATTTCTGCTGAGACAGATTTATGCATATGACTGGTATATCAATTTATTTTGGATCCTTTCTGGATTCACAGAGCAATAATAAGAGAAATAGAGAGGGAATCCAGGTTATCTCAACAGTCAGGAATAATAACACTGGATGTGATACTACAGCTAAATGTTTCTGTAGCAGCTACCTCTTTTTTAATCAATTGCCCCAAAAGCTTTGCACATAATGGGGATGTGGGCTTAGGACAGGACAAATAAAGAATATGTGTAGTCCCCTTACACATTTATTGGTGGCTTTTAAATCAGCGACTGATGAGAAATCCCATCCCAGTTGGCTAGGAAGCATGGGAAAATGTATGGAATTTTTAATTCCTTAGGCATTTGGGAAAACATAAGTGATATGCTTGAGGAAAGCCAAAGTAAAAATGGACAGGGGCTGTGCTGCAAGCAAAAACATAAGCTCTTTTGGAGTTGGTAACTGGTTTTAATCAGTTTCTTGTTACCAGTTTCTTCATCTGAAAACCAGAGCTACAGGGTTTGCTAAAACCAGTTCATGGTTCTGCACTCCTAACTGGAAGCTTCTCACAAGGGCCTTATTTCCAGAGATGGACACTCAGCATTTTCTCTGTCTCCTTACAGAACACTCTCAAGTTACTAGTCCCTAACAGAAAAGGCTGTTTTTATGTATTTAATGTTTATACAATTTTCTGGAGCAACACGGATAAAAGACTGCCTGTATGTTGAAGGTATTACTACCTTTCTTGGTAGGCTGTCGCTGGAGGTACATATGCCAGGAAGTAAAATATACACACTAAAAAGCCTTTTGATTTTTCAATAGAAAATCCTCTGCATTTTACTTGTAATTGAGTTGTTCCATCCCTGGATCCAAAGCACTTTTTCCCCAGAGCTTTGACCCTGCCATGCCCTTGTTTTGATACTCTAGGAGCATACCAGCTGCCTTGGCAGGCATGGGAGAGCACAAGGAGAGCTGCCTGCCTAGGCAGGCTTGGATCTTGCCTTTCTGTCGATCGCCAGTCGTAGCTAATTTTTTAAAATGCACAGGATGCTGCTTTTCAAGAGATCCTGGTGACTTAGAGGAGCAGCAAATCTTGTCCTTTACATTTGGTCAAGTGGAAATAGAAACTGGTGTTTGTTCACAATATAGAACATGAAAATGTTCCTGTACCACGTGACTTACAGTAATCTAGTAATAAACCTTGTGGAAGATGTTAATATTGCAGGAATTTAATTTTGTTTATCCGGGGCAGAATATGCACTAATTGCCTATTTAATCATGTTTATAATTAAACTCGTTATAACAATGATTCACGCGTCAGCTTCTCTAATTACACAGGCAGGACAGTATTATTTCCTCCTTACAGTTCTCTCATTTAGGCTGGAGATGCTTGGTGTCACCTGCAGGCTTGTACTTCCTATGAACTGGTGAGTATGGATAGTGTGAAAGCTGTTCTTCTAGGAGAAAGGCTCTACTGTGACTGATGCACCTATTTGGTTCTTTAATTAGACTCTGCTTATTGTATTTATTCTTGTTATTCCTTTAAAGATTTCAGCCTGATGTGAAATACTTGCAAAGTGAGGCTGCATTCCTGCAGTTGCCCATCAGCCCCATGGCCACCAGTGTAACTCCAGCCAGCTGTAGCTGCGTTTACACAGCTCCTGACCTCGAACCGATGCTGATGGGACACAGACAAAGCTGAGTCGCCTCTAGTCTGTATGCAAAATGATTGATCTGGCATTCAAACCATGGAAAGAAACAGGAGCTGAGGATTGAGGATGTCTGAGCCTTATCACTGACCTCTGTAGAGACCAAAGTGAGCTGGTGGCAGAGGATATCAGAATGGTGTCATGTTGGGGGTGACAGGAGCTTCTTGGCAAAATGGCTGCAGCTCAGTACTGAATGGACTGGGTGCCTGAGAGGGTCCAACCCAACACTTTTTCTTCTTAGATAGGATTACATGATTCATATCAAATAAGAACATTTGGTCTTATTCTGGCTCCACTTTCAACTATTTTGCAAATGAATTCAGCATCATTATCCCCAATTTGCAAACCAGGAGGTTATGGTTGAGACAGGAAACATACCTAGTCCAGAGTCAAACAATGAGATGGCATTGAAAGATAATTGTCTGAGATCCACCAAGTCTCTAATTCACTGAACAAGACACTTGAAATAAGGATATCTTCTTTTTTTTTCCCCCTTCAAAAAAAAAAAAAATTAACAGATAAAATGGTAAAGAGCCAGGCAGTGCATTGTAATTCATTCTTTCATGGAGCACCAGAGGTTCAGTTCAGTTCTTGCAAAAGACAGGATAAAATTTCTGGGGATGTGTATCCGTGTGTATATATAGCTACAGATACATTAGTATCTGTACGCCTGCAATATTACTTGCACGTCCTAGTTAAAATTCTGCAAGATAAACTAGGAAACCATATTTTCAGCAGTCTAACAGCGCTGTCATAAAAATTCACAGCAGGCTGAAAATATCTCAGCCCAGGAGCTAATTACTTTAAAACATTTTTTTTTTCTGGAAAAATCTTGTTTTCCCCTTGAGGCGATGAGTTAGGAAGTATATCCTTGTTTAAGTCTCCACCCCACCTTCCTTCATCTGCTATAACTGAAAACCAGCTCTGTTATTTACTTAAAACAATTGTGGACAAATTGAATCTGTAATGAGGATCAATTACTATTGGTATCTTGGAAGGTTTTTACGTAATTAAGTTCTAGATTTTCCCAAGCAGGTCTCCCTGTGTAGGAATTAGAGATGAGGGTCTGAGTCATCACATGGGGCTGCCACAGTGTGGTGCAAACCGTGGAGCACTGTAAGTGCTCGCAGCGCCTTTTTTCCCCTCAGAGTTACAGAAGTGCTCCAGCTGCCTCCTGAAGATCTAAATCCTTGTCTTGTGAACTGGAGGAGTCCATCAATCAATACTCAGAAAATTTTTGATCTGTCAAAGAGACATTTGTAATTTAGGTCTTGCAAAAGTATGGCTACATAACTTCAGGCTCAGCAAGGTCATGAATGAAACTTTGATATCAAGACTGTGAGAAATCTATACCCATGCAATGTGACTGCAGCTTTATATTGCTTCATGAGAGATGCAGCTAGGTGGGAACCCACCTGAAAGACTCCTTACCCAACAGCATGAAGAAGCTTTTTCTCTAAGTTTGAATACAGGAGACCATTACTTATTGGGTTTGGTTCAGAACATACCCTATGGACAACCAAATTAGCCTTTTGAAAACATTATCATTGCCTAATTAAATTGGAACATAACCCTAGAGTATCAAGTAAAGGGTTTTTACTGTCACTTTTTGATTAATCAGTATTACACTCAGATAACTGGTGCTGTAGAAGCTACCTGTGGCAGGATCTTAGGCTTAGATGCGCTGAAGACTGCTTCAAGAGCAGCTCTCTGGGCTGGCAATAAAAGGACCACATGAAGTGTAATTGTGTGAACTACCCTTTTTCCTCTGAGAAGAGTCACCTTAAAGTGTGACGCAAGATACACTTGCTCAGATATCACCTAGAGCCAAACCCAGAGGCAGAGTTCTGCTCAGTCCAGTATTTGGGTGTTAACTGGTCAGTACTGGGAAAAAGAAACCAGATGTTGTGCTGCAAGGGGTCCTTGTGCCAGCCCCTTGAAAGGCACGGATCATCTCCCTGTAGTCTCTAAAGGACACCAGCTGCACTGGGGTGCACGGGGAGAAAGTCAGAAAAGACTTTTCTTACTTCAATATCTGAGATGTCAGAAGTTTCCAGTCAAAACCCTGGGTGAGTGCCAGGGTGCAATGATAATGTCCTTTGCTGTCTCAAGCCTGCCATGGCCAGCTCCTGGGGACTCCGCTCAGGTACCAGCCAGGCAGGGCTGACTTTCGGTGGCCTGGTGCTCCCCTAGCCTGGGCTACTGATCAGCTCACTCATTAAGAAAGTTTTCCCTGGAACAAAAGTCAGGATCGATCTCTTATTCAGGAAATAAGCTCCTCTTTCTGGGGATGCTGGGAAGGAAATGCTCAGATTAAGATCAGAGCAGCAGGAAGCAACATAGGGAATAGCACCTTAAAAATCCCTCTCTCTTGTGAAACAGTGGTACCAGCTGAACAGTTACACACACTGCTTTTGCTGGGACTGAGGCACTGTTTGTCTTGCGTTTGGCCCAGCAAAGTATCGGATGATCATACCCGTTCTGCTATCTAGTGGCTACTCTTGTAAAATGCATCCAGTGCCATACAGTCTGGAAAAAAAAAAAAAATCCTGCTTTTCCCCTCCTTCTTTATCGTATAACTTGTTCAATTATTGTCTTTTCTTCTCCTGATTCCTATCTACAATTATACCTCCCCAAAGCAGCTATTGTGTAACCTGTGGGTCTTGGATTAAGTTCACCAGTCTAGTTGACCCTCATCCTGACCTTCACTTAATTAAATACAGGATTAAGCCCAAGAAGTATGCAACTCAAATCTCAGGTTAAAGCAGAGGGAGTTCAGAGCGCTGGCAATGAACTGCCTGATGTTCATGAATGAGCTCACCTGGCCTTGTAAAACAGCAGAAAGTGCGTGATGGAGCCTGTTGCTTTTGAAAAGGCAGTTGGCTTTAACTCTTTCGTGGTGAAACTTTCATTCCCCGTGAATGATGTCAGACAGGAGAGGTGCTGTCGAAAAGGATGATAAAAGTTCATTCCTCCCTCTGACAAAAGCGGCAGCCTCCGCTGAATCCTGGTAACACTGGGGAAGACAAAGTCTCATGAACCATTTTGAGAGAAGTTCAATGTCAAAGATGCTCTTAGGGCTCTAAGCCCTACCCCAGTAAATCTGGGGAGGTTTTCAGTGGTGTTGCTCAGCACATTGGTTTCTCCTCCAGTTTTCTGCTGCCAGGTCTCGGGATCAGGCACAGTGGATTATCAGCGTTTCTTTGAAGCTTACATGGGAGTATGGATTGTCATTTTTGCTGTCAGAAACACAGACCAGTTAAAGCTAAAATAAGTCGTAAATCAGCATAAGAAGGCACCTAATTATAAAAATGAGGTATACGAAACATTTCTTTCTTCTGTAACCAAGAGAATGAGTATTCTTCTAAAAAAAACCCAAAAATATGTTTAACCTTGGAAAGAGAGCATTCACGTTTAACTGAAATAAAACAGAAGCAGAGAACGAGAGCCCTGGGCGTGCCAGGACTCCCTGCGTTTGTCCGTGAACCATCCACCATCCTGTGTCATCTCTGGTCGTGTTCGGATGCAATAAGGTGTTAAGGTTAGCGCTGTGCGTGCCGTGAGTCGTGTTCAGTACAGCTGGCCTTGTATGCGTATTCCTCCAAGCTGTCTTCCAGAACCTCCGTTACCATAATCAGTAGCTTGTTGTATATCTGTCTATTAAAGGGAAGAGAAACAACCCAATGCTGGGCCAAATCTCTAGATGGTGCAAATCAAAGGGGAAAATGGGCCAACCCTGATTTCCACCAGCTGATTTCCTAATCTGAGGCACTTGAAAACTGCCTGTTAAATTTCACAGAGCAAATCTAAAACCTCATCCTTAACGAGGATGATACAGAAGTAACGCACTGTACATTTCCCATCATGTCTGGCCGGAAATGAAAATTTTGAGAAAGAACATCCCATTATTCCTGTTAAGGGACTTTTTTTTGAGAGTAGATTGAATATGATGTCAAATTTAATTAAGCTTTAAAGTGCACGCTCATAGTCAGAGCATGGAGATGAAGTCTGAAAATGGTCAGGACATGAGGTCCCAGCCTGCAAAAACTTTTGTTTTAAGCAAGTGGATGGTTCTTACTGAAAATGGAATGTGCACTTAAACATTTTGCACATTGAATTACTAAACCTCTCTCTATTCCCTATCCCAAGCAGAAATAAAGAGGGAAAAAAAAATATCCAAAAACTGGAGGGTTATTGGATAGAAAGGTGTTTAGTATGCATTGTCAAATACCTAGCTGCAGAGTCTCAGAGTAAGGACCAACTTATTTTACATTTCTATTTCTCTCCCTTTAGTCAGTGTGAGACAAACACTGAGCTTGTAAATTACAAATTCCCTGAAATTTTTTTTTGTGCTTTTTGGAGTATGATGCTACAATCAAGTCACCCGTGAACTAAACCCAGCGGGCACAAGCTCCCAGGTGGTCGCAGCGTCTCTGAAGAGGACTCAGCGAATGCGCTGGCCAGTGTAAGAACAATTGCAAACACATTATTCAGAGTGTCTTGTATCACCTCTATACCGTATATTGACATTTTCTTGATGCTGTCTGCTTTGCAAATGTCATGTCACACAGGATAAAATGAAGAGCGGTACCAGGAAAACCACGTAATCTGACTGGGTCAGGGACTTAGCTCTCAGGAAACCCACAGGAAAACTCTCAGGCTGAACTCTGGCAGGTAGTTAGCATTCAGGTACTTCAGGCTTTTAAATCCATCACATTAGCTGAAGAGCGTTTGTCTAAGATGTTCGTTACTGGTGAGAAAGAGTTTGTTTTTAAAATCTGCTTTAAATCTAATGGGCTACCGAATCTCGCCAAACTCCATTTGACAGTATTATTTTTCCAGATTAATTTTTTTTAAGAACAAAGGAGCTTGACACCCGGTACAATGTGGAATAAAAACTTTGAAAATGAATAAAAAGCAACCCCGTGACTAATACATTCACTATGTGAAGGAGCAATGGCTTAGTGGATCTGCTATTTCATAGGCAAAAATGCAGAGATTGCCTCTTTTGTCAGTTCATAGATAAAATCCTGTTCTTTGTAATCCCTGAAGAAACAAATCAAATAAGCTCTGGCTGAGCTAACCATTTTCAATCCATCAAAGCAATCAAATTCTGTTTACCTGAATCAGAATGATTTCTAAAATGTTATTAAAAAGTAAAATGGAGTTTAACTATTCCAAAAAACTGAAAATGATGTGCAAACACAAAAGGGATAAGATTTCAGTAATTATGTAGACACAAAGTCGGTGCCATCATTTGTACCACAATACAATGTAGCTATGGCATATAAAGATAAAGCTTCCTTTGTCTAACATTACTGCTGCAAGTGATGCATAAACATAATTAATGTAAGAAGTCTTCAAAGGGGCGAATATTCATTTAGTCAGTTAGTTTTATTGCTCTTTCAAGCAAACAAAGGTTTTATAATTTAATAAACCAATTAACTGATTATATATTTCACCCAAAATATTTGTATATTGCACATTACTATCATTTCACCAATCGCCATCATTTTTCAGGAGGCAGAGCCAGCGTCTGGTGCTACAGTTAAAGCATTGCATTTAATATTCATTTACTTTGCCCATTATTTTGGAGTCAATACCATAAGAGGCTTGTGCCCGACTACATTCCCTAAATCTAGCGGCAGGTTTCATCCAAATCCTATACCGTGGCAGCTGTGAAATGCAATAATTATGTTGGTCTTCTGTCATGATTCTTGAACCGATCTACATGAAGAATTACGTCACCATCAGGACAGGACCGGGTGCATTTTATCACCCCTGCAGAATTGCTTTTCAGCTCGGGCAGAGAGGCAGGCAGGTGATTTCACTGGTGGTGCACAGCACTGCAATGCATGCCAGCGTCGGGGATCGCTTGCTGATGGGGCTTTCCTTTGTGTACATTACAACATATGGAAAAATACACCTTGTAAATATTCTCGCCAAGCGTGACATCTTAGGGAGGCGATCGAAGTTTGATGCAGCATTTTTTAAAATAGCCTAAACAAACAAACAAAACCTGCACAGAGAAAACAGAAACAAACAGTATCTTAAAAACCTTAGTGTAGGGGTTTGGGTTGGTTTTGATTTGGGTTTGTTTTGGTTTGGTTGTTGTTTTTTTTTTTTTTTTAATATATATATATACATTTAGGAGCTTTGTAGTTAGATTTTGCATTCACTCTACAATTCAAAAATAGTCTTCCTTCTTTAGTTGCTGTGGTCCAATACTGTCTGTGACAATTGTCGTTGCACTTCCATGCCCTGTCAAAATATAGTCTTAAAGTTTGTAAATATAGTCTCAAAGTAAATATAGTCTCAAAATATAGTCAAAGCTATGACACAAAAATTGTGTCCTCTCTCAGTTTGAAACAAAACCTCAACTGCTTGATATTTCATTGCATAATAAGAGGCAGCATACACCAGTGGTTAGGCACAATGCTGAAAGTGGGAACTCAGCTGTCTGTTCCCAGCTCAACCAGTTCCTGCATGTCTCTGGAAAAAAAAATCATCCCACTTTTGCCTCAGTTTCTCAGGCAAAATTAGAAATAGTGATGTTCTGCATCTTTTTAGAAGCTGAGAGGCATTCATACTGCACTAACATGGCCAGTGAGGAGCAGGAAGGGCTCATGCACTGGATTTTTGTAAATAAGGTCACTTGTTTGCCCAAAGCGTGTTATACAACCTGATGATACAGTCCAACTGTCAGCTCTATGTAACGCTGGAGCCGATGGATGACCTTCCGTGGAAATACAGTGGGTGAAATATTTAGGCAGTGAAACTGTCCTAGAGGTGATTATTTAATCACTTCTTCCAGGCTTTGAAAATTAGCAGAGAGTTCTGTTACAGAAACTTGTGTTTTCATCCTGTAAAGCAAACCGGAAACTTGGGAATCTGCAAGGCATCCCCAGACCCTCCTCGTGTGAGTCGGAACCCATCACTGCCCCATTTCTCGCCAAGGCTTTGCTGTGTTTCAGTAGAGAAACCAAGAAGCATTCAGTCCAGCTGCACAGTTTTTCTACCTCCTTCTTTGTGTGTGTGTTATTTTTTAAAGATATAAATACTATTTCTGCAATTATTGATGCTAAGAGCATAAAATAGTTCTCTGCAGAAAAGAAAAAAAAACAAACCCACAACTATTTATGCTTTGTCTTTGCAACAGATAGTCTAACTTTTACATTGTACTTTCCCATACAGCAAGGTGCTCATCTGCATTGATAAATATTAAGGAACGTGGGATACACCAAAATGTGCAGTGCTGTCCCTCTCATATACACATGCACAACCGCACACACACAGGCACACACACAAAATACTCAGAACATTAAAGAAAGCTGTTAAGCTAATCTGGTGCATCTAAATGGGCAATATATATTGAATCCATGCTCCATTGATCATAATTATTGCAGTGCCCTTTATCAAGTAACCATCTTAAACCATTATTTAGAGATCATTTTGCTTTCCATTACTGTCACTATATTGCAGAATTCGCTAGGAATTGGCGGCTGTGTGATAGAGGGGTATGCAGCTGTATTAGTCTGGAATCTCATGTTATCCAACAATGTTTCTAAAATGAGAGATTTAGCACAGCATTCACGCAACTTTTGGACAGCCTTTAACTTCATTCTGGAGTGAGAAGTCGTTCACATCGGCTTTGTTTTCCACATAACTCCTTCCCACCTTGGATTCTTTGCATACGCTTCTTAAATTAAATAGTCTTTATGTGAAAGTACAGCCTGTGTATATTGAAAAGGATTTCTTAAGATGTAACTGAGTCACTAAATGGCTCCACTGCTAGTCTCAGGGGGTGTTTAAAATGACTTATTAACCTTCACAAAATCTTTATTTCTGTTTGGGGTGCGTGAGAGAGGGAAAGGGAATTACTTTGTTCTCAGCTGGCCCTCTTCCGTTATGCATCACACAAACAGTACAGTAATTGTACGAAACTCCGTGTATAAACATCTGGAGCAGAATTCAAAATACAGTGCTCTCACAAATACTGGGAAAACACCTGGCTTGTTTGCATTGTAAGAAGATTAGAGGAACACAGTGAGAAAGAGGAAAACATGGTTCTTAATGAGACCGGCATCACTTTAGACTGAATCCCTATGCCAAGCCGCTCAAAGTAATGCACCTGGTGTGTGCTGCATGCTGTGATATTAATAGATGTATCAGGAACACAGGTGTTTAAGCTGATATTTGCCAGTTTAACCAGCTGGTAAGGAGATTTTAATGTCTCCCAAAAGTAAGAGGATGGGAAAACAGAAGTTTCAGACACTCATCATCAGCATTAGACTATGAAATGATACTAAATGTGTTGGATATAACTAAGTCAGCGTTAATCTTCTGACTTATAGCTAAGTGCTCAGCATATCAAAAGTTTGGTTTGACTCTTGGTCAGAGTTTGTCCCGGGCCTTACCAGTGAAGCACAGGAGTCCTGCTGAACGGCCTTGGTACTGGGGAGCCCTTGGTGTATCACAAACAAAATGACCTCTGGAAAAAAACATGTAACCTGTCAAAGCCTCTCTTTTCCCATCTGTAAAATGAAGATAATAACACTTCCTAATGTCAGAACCTGTGAGACTTTACTTGATTATTAGCATCTGTATAATCATATTGAACTCAAGAGAACGCATATGCAGTACATATGTAATGTAGCAGGTAAACATCTTGTTCAGCCTTGGAGACAGTTGTCAAATCCTATCTCATTAGGGCTTAAGGTCAAAGGCAGAGAGAAAGCACCTGAATCTGATAAGGGCTTAAGTGTTACAGGAGAACTACTTATGTGCTGAAGAAGTCACCTGTATCCCTTTCTCCTTGACTCTAATCTGCTCTCAGATGCTACTATCAGATGAAAATCTGTATCTTTCTCCATGCCTGAGGAAGAGAACATATTGACTAAAACTAGATAGGCAAGCAAAGTGAGAAGACGTTTAGTGTCTTCATAGGAAGAGCAGCTATAAATTTGCTTACTTCTTGTCTCTGTAAAACCTCTTTTGGCTTCCTTAACTGAGTAGAAGTCCAACCAGTGGTGGAAGAAAGAGAAGAGATGAAACTAATCTGACTGGCTGAACTCTAATGTTCTCCGGAGCAGGTAAGCTGTTTCAGTGTTCAGACCACTCATAGATGTAGATGTGCAACCAAATTGCCAACTCCATTTCAAAGCTTTATTACTCTCCCGCTGTACTGGATGTACATGACACAGCAGAGTAATGGCAGGACAGAGTACCTTCTATTTGTGCAAGATGCTAATGGAAGTATTTGGGTACTAACAGAAGTATTTGCAGCTTGAGGCGCTCTACAACTGATGGACATACTGAGATCTGAAAAGCTTTTCCAATTGCTCTTGCTGTGGAAGTCAGTAGAGCAACCTCTAAGGACCTATTAAGGATAATACTGTGAGGTCCAGGGTCAGATGTGATTGATGGTTTAGGTCACATAGAATAGAGTCCATGTTAGTTCAGGTCTCACATACAGTTGGTCATTGCTTTCATGTACTTTATTTTTAACTCCTTCTGAACCTGCGTTGTCTATAAATATTTCTCAGCTGCAGTAGACTGGGAAGTACCAACCACTCATTAGCAGACAGTACAGAAAAAAAGGAAATATGGACTGTTCAGAATGAACTGTTACTTGTGTGAGATGTAGCAAAATGAAGTTCACTGGCCCCTGAACAACTCTAAAGGTCAATGCTCGCAGACATAGAAGAGTAGCTTTGATAGATCATTGGTCTCCTCTGTTACTCTGCCCAGCTTGCAAAGTCCTGTGTTATAAGCTGTGCATCTATTGTATTTTGAGGTTCAGTGCCTCCCACAGCAGTTCTCCGTAGAGACTGTGTCTGCAACATCTGTATTTTTAGAGCAAAATATGTCTTTGCCATGTGATCAGACATTATATTTGTTCAGTGACACGCCTTCCCTTCTACTCCTCAAAGAGGAACATGAAATATATTACTGCTTCACATTTTCCACTAACCCAAAGTTGCTTTTCATTCTCTTTCCTGGAGGTAAATCAATCCATGCACTCTCTCTGGTTTACTCACTGACGTTGCTGGAAGCAGGCCTGAGAAGTTGTAGTGTCTGCATTAGTTCGTTGAGTGAGTGAGTGAGTCAAAGTGGTGAGGCTGTCAAATCATATTTTAAAAAGCTGATGAGACTGTTAAATCGTATTGTTACACCTCACTACCAAGGAGTATTAAGGGAATTCTTTGCTTATCCATTTATTTTCTCACAGATTATTGTATGTTTTCCAGTTCTGACTTGAATAGTTTTACAGTGGCTGAATTCAGTAGTTACTTGCCTCCAGATGGTATATGAGTTACCATCAGTATCTTTCTTCTGCACGTTTTGCTCACAGAATGTGATTCAGAGGGATATTTTGTGCAAACTGTCATTTTTCTCCACCATAATGGCAGATGCTGAGCCGGGAAACAGAATTAATGTAAGGACTCCTCCGAGGTAGTGTGCCTGGTTATGCAGCGTAGTGTACGCTCAATGGTTTGTATCTCCCTAAGTTAGACTAAGCTCTGCTGATTTCCATTTTCCATTGGATATTGCATAATGTAGTTCCCAATTTTGCAGTTCAAAACCTTTCTAGTTAATTTGAACTTAATTGTCTTTAATGGTGTGAGATATGTTTGCCTTTCTTCTTCTATCCTTTGGAAAGATAACGTCCTTGAAACTATCAAGGAGACAGAAGGGGTAAACCTGGCTGTACCCTGGTGTGAATCTGCTGTTCTGTTCTCCAAAATCACAGCTGCCGTTCTCCAATGTAGCTTGATTTTTTCAAGCCAGTATGTGTGTGGGGTTTTTTTTTTTATTTCAACAAAGCTTTTGATACTGTCTCTCGCATTATCCTTCTGGACAAAATGTCCAGCATACAGCTAAAGAAGTCCATGATATGGTGGGTGAACAATTGGATGATGTGTCAGGCTCAAAGACTTACAGTAAATTACGTTACTTCAGGCTGGTGGCCAGTCACCAGTGGGGACTCCCCAGGGCTCAATTTTGGGGACAGTGCCCTTCATGTTTTTATAAATGATCTAGATGCAGGAGTCAAATGTACATTAAATAAGTTTCCAGATGATACTAAACTAGGAGGAGCTGCGAACACCCTTGAGGGTAGAGAGGTCTTACAGAGACATCTGGATAGACTGCAGCTGGGCAAGCAGCAACAGTGTGAAATTTAACAAGAGCAACTGCCATATTCTCCACCTGGGATGGAGGTATCCTGGTTATGCATACGAATTGAGGGGTGAGAACATGGAAAGCGGCCTCATGAAAAGTGATCTGGGGGTTTGGGTTCATGGTAGGTTGAGTGTAAGTCAACAGTGTGCCCTGGCAGCTAAAAGGGCCAACTGTGTTTTGGGGTGCATCAAGAACAGCATAGCTAGCTGGTCAAGGGAGGTGATTGTCCTACTCCATACCATACTTATGCAGCCCCACCTCAAATACTGTGTGTAGTTTTGGGCACCTTCAATATAAGAAGGACTATTAGAGTGTGTTCAGAGGAGGGTGACCAAGATAGTGAAAGGTCTCAAGGCAAGACTTATGAGAAGCAGCTGAGGTTTGTTCACCTTGGAGAAGAAAACTCCTTAACCACCCAACAAAACCCAGAATAATCACAGCATTTCTGCAGGGGGGTAGTGGGGAATCTGAAAACTAATCACATGAACCTTGCAAATATAACTGAAAAAGTACCCTGGATGCTGAGCAGCCAACCTTGATTGTGTTTCTTTAATCTTCCTTGAGGTTAACAACAAAATTCAAATTAAAGTCCTGATTCTGCCCCAAGATTGCTGTTTGCAGGTTGCTGCTTATCAGGTTACGTCAGCTATTCCTCTCCTGTGCCACACAGCAGATTCTACAAGGTGTAGCGTTGATGGACGGGAACAGCCCCTTGAGGCTCAGCTCATGTGAGTCATTAGCGAAAGATTTATTTCTCCTTCACTTAAACAACAAAGAGGTTTCCCACATGCAATTTTAAAAGTGTTTGCGTTGAATGTATTGACTAAGTTTGACTAAATAATCAAAGTCACATAATTAATACCATTAAGAAAGATGAATGTTTTATTGAAAAGATTTAAAAAATGATGTCTTCTCAAATCAAGTTATGTACATAAGTTAAAAATGAAGGAATGCAATCAATATCCCAGGTAAAAAAAAGTGACTGTGTACTTTCCAGCAAATACATAGCTTGTATTTTTAAATTTTTCTCCAAAGCTGAGCTTGTTTCTTCTCGTCAGAGTGTAAGTCAATTATAGTGTAGCACAAAAAGAAATCTGCAGTATTTTACTGTCATTGTTGGTAATTTGTCCCTTAGGGTGTTAGTATTCATACATAATTGCATATTGTCTCTTCCTGTAACATTTTCTACTTTCTTTCTCTGTTAGAACAACATAAGAATTATTGCATCCATGGGTTTTAGCAAATTATCCAGCTAACTTGATTTACATTCTATTCACAAACAGAATTACAGAAGGGAAAAATACATTGGCTTTGTTTTTTTCCTTAGCTATCTTTTGGCCCTGAAAGATTAGAGTTTGTTCATTTTTTTTTTTTCATTTGTGTGTATGAGCTTTCTTTAAAAGTACGGACAAAAATAAAGAAACACAATTGTATATAATGACATTGAAATCACAAAGTCAGCCTCTTTTGAAAGACCAGATGTGTCTGCACACAGTTGCATTATTACTTACATAAGAAAGATTTGCAGTTTATAAAAGCAATAACCCAACACACTCATTACACAGGTGAAGGCTGTATCTTGACTTATTTAAGTCTTCTAAATGCTGTAGATGGCAGCACGATGCAAAATTCCCATCTTCTTAAATATGGATGCTCTAGTGAATGTTCTGTCCTAAGCTTTGGCAGATTTCTGCCAAAAAAGGATAAATTGGAGGACTGATGGAGCAGCCATGAGTGTTTTCAGGGCTGTTGGATCATAATCCGGGGGCCTCCTTGGTTCCCAGAGTGTCTAGAGGTGACCCTGCAGTCAGCATTAGCTATGAATAAGCAATTCTGTCTTAGTGAAATCTGCTGAAGATACTTTGATTATTCAGCGTAGTAAAGATGCAGGTTAATTGTGAAAATCTGAAGAAAGACCTTATCAATAGTAGAGTGACAGGGCAAGAAAATGGATGTTGAAATTCAATGTAGGTAAATGCAACGTAATGAAAATGGAAAAATACTTAATTTTGCTTATACTTAAATGAAGTCCTGGTTGTCTGCAAGTGTGAGAAACTGTGTTAGGGTTATAATTAGTAGTTTTGCAGAAATATCAGCTTAATGCCAGACCACAGTCAAAACAAGTAGAAAGCTGAATATTATGAGGAAAGAAACAGAGAACAACACAGGAAATATAATCCTGCCTCATTATAGATTCAGGATGTACACAAATCTTGAGAATGGTGTAAAGCTGGAGTCCCCTTCTGTCAAGAGAGCTGTGTAGACCTGGAGAAGGCATGAGAGCAGTCACATGGATGGTCACAGCTTTTCAGCAATTTCCACTTGAATGGATAGCAAGTTCAGTCTGGAGAGGCTGCTCTGCTGTGTGACCTTGCGTGGCCATGTGCTGATGACCTTGGCAGGTCTTCCACCTGTCCCGTAGACAGAGGAGTACCTGGAAGTCTCAAACAGTGGAGATTTTTTTTCTTTCTTTTTTTTTTTTTTTTTTTTTTTAA
>WHYT01016668.1:614176-667037 GCA_009806455.1 Tetrax tetrax | reverse complement strand
AAAAAAAAAAAAAAAAGCACACACAAAAACATCTTTGAAGGATTTTTAGAGTATACATCTGCATCAATCACAGAAATTAATAAAAGGGTACAAGTCTTCTCTGGGGAAATGAGGAAAAAAAAATTGAACACATTTTCAGCTGGGAATTATACTGGGGGAAAAAATGCTTTTGCCAAACAAAAACCTCACAGAACTCAAAGCAGTAATATCTTTTCAGACACAGAGAATGCCTATACAGGGTCGCTGTGCTTTGTCTCTCCTGGTCCATCAGTACCCTGAATAAATACACGTTGGTATTTTAGCTAGCAAGTCCCAACTACTTCTTACTGCACCAAATTGCTGGTGGTATCCTTGTTAAGTAGTAAAACAGGTTGAGGAGGAGAGCAGCCAAGCAGGATTAAGCACGAAAGGTGTAGGAGCCCTTAGGAAGACCTCTTATTTCCCAATTGATCTGATATTCCATGAGGGCAGTCCATTCCGCCTGCATGATGCATAGATCCCAGGTTCCTTCCTTAACCTGGGCTCGTTGATTTGGCTGCGTACAATTTCACCTTCCTTGCAAGGGGCTGATGCTCAGCAGCAGATGTTCTGACAGCTCCATTGGATCTCGCTGAATTAGATGAAGGAAAGCTGATGATTACCAGCTGATGACGTGATACATTTCCATTTTCTGTTTGGTTGTCATTCTTTGAACGTGATAACACTGGGGAATATCCCTTCACAAAGAATTGCTTTATACATAGGAAAATAAATGTTTTCATAGATCGCAGAACCTATGCACCTTTTGGGGGCAATATGTCAATCTTCTAGTGACTCTATAGTGTAGAAACTGTGAATGCCACCTCATGGATGATATGGCTGACACAGCTAAACCATAGTTACCATAGGTAAACCAGAAAAGTGTTTCTTGAGGTAGAAAAGCAATGAGTCTGAATCTGACTGATAATTCCTTCCCAGATATTAATCCAGAAATGTGATTTTAAAGATTTGTTGTTGTTGTTGTTGCTTCCATTTTGAAATCCAGATGATAAATTTTCCAGCATTCCACTTCCGTCTGATAGAGCTTCTACTCTTGTGGCTTAGTAGCTCTTTGTATTCATTGCCCGTACAGCATGGGCTATGTTTGCTTTGCCGCCCTCCTCCTCCTCCTCTCATGAATAACAAAACCATGGGAACAGGATGAATGTATCTGAAATCGTTCAGGTAACAGATGAACTTTGAGTGTTGACTTTTTCACCCTCGCAGGCATTGTCCATTTACTTTGTTCTTATATCCCCGCTCTAATTTGTACAAAGCGACTTGTGATTAGCTGGCATTTACAAACACGTATTGATTTTTTTATTAATTTATAAAGAGTTCAAACAAATAGTGGTAGTCAATTCTAGCAATAATCCCCCAGGAGGTTAGGAAAGATACAGAGAAACCTCCACAATCTATAGGCAGTGCGCAGTGCATTAATGGGGTAAGATTTCAGATGTCTGTGCGTACTTTCGCGACATCTCTTTGTGTACTCATTGAAGCCAGTAAATACAAATGTCGAGAATATTTTCAGCAAAGGCGTAGTTTAAAATGATTCCAAGTCATTGGAAAAAGCAGCACAGTTGTTCATTAAACACATATTGGCAGGTGTCGAAGGATACCTTCCGAACTTTTTGAGAACAAAGAGGCATGCCTAAATCACACTGAATACCAAATGCCAGAGCCAGAAACAAGACAATTGAAGTAGCATCTTTACTCAGAAGCAAGGAAGGTGCCTGCTGGGGATCCCCCAACTCGATTCAAGGCTGCTTAGGGGCAGAGGGGAGTGAACACCAGAGTGGAGTTCCCTTTGTGGGGGAGTAGGGGGAGGTACTGAACAGTTTTTCTTGGAGACGCAGTTTGTGGCTAGGCAGGCTTCGATGCGGAAAATGTTAACAGAGAAATAGTGAGGGCAATGTATATGGGTGTTTCTATAAAACACTTTGCTTTATGCTAGAGGTATGGCAAGATTTCTTTCTCCACACGTCAAGCTTTTCTTTTTTTTTTTTTTTTTTTTTTGTAAGTATTGATAAGCATTCCCTAGGGTGAAAAGGTGGTATGTCAGCACGGACAATTGTTTTCCAGCAGAGCTCAGTTTATTGAAATGGGTAGTTTGATTAAATGGCTGTTTCAGAGGAAAAATATTCCATTTTCCTTAAAAACACCCACATAGCAGTAAGAAGTGTTTCAAACATGCTGGTGTTATGTTTGCCTGAGTGCTCACTGGAGACCTCATAGCAAGATTCTGACTTGAGGTGAGCATCATCCCATGCCTCTCTAGACGACTGACTGTATGGGGGATCCTACAGTGCAGCAGCTTGCTGAACTTAGAGATTCCAGCTAACTGTTCACGGAAAAACGCCTCGTTATTCCTAGCCTCTGCCTACCTCCCTTGTCTGAAGGCTTGATAAATTAAGTGCATTGATAAAAAGTACGGGTGTCTTATGCAATGAAATATCCTGTGAATATAAGAGCAGAACGCTTGCAAATGATGGCGGGAATCATCTAAATAAAATAAAGCCACCATCAGATAGCCTTCAACGTCATGTTAGAGAATGTTATTAGCCAGAGTCCAACAGTCCTGTGGTATTTAGAATCCACTGGCATTTCAGTGACCTTTTATAAGGCGTATTGCATTGAACAATTAATTTATTTCATGACCATCCCATTGTATCCAAGAAAAAAAAATGTTAGTCAGAACCAGGTGTTCTGATCAGAGCCATGTATTGCATTTCAAAACCCATTGAGTGGAAGCTAATTTCAACAATTTGCATGAGAGCCTTTTGCTATCACTTCTATCATAGTATCAGTGTCAGCTCAATTTTCAGAGCAGCTGTAGCTCAAACACTGACCTGCTGCCTATTACAGTAGTGTAATGAAGTGCAATGGACTAGTAATTATTCTACATTACCGTAGATCAAGTAACATGCGCCCCTCAGTTATCACAATGGAATCCCAGTTCTTGCTCAAAATGAGAAAACTGACCATGAAGTTGATTTAAGGGTGTCATCAGAAATTGCTTTCAGAGCCTGAAAACGTACTACTTATTTCCCAGATAGCATCTGACATTGCTCTGCAGGAGCAGAGTCACTGCATACTTGAATAAACCAGTTTCAAATAACTAAATGAAGAGTTGTATCTGAGAAGCAGGAGTAAATTGAGATGGGATGTTCTTAAAATTTCTTTTAATGAAATTGCATTACGCAAATGATGTCAATGTCTCCTTTCTAACACCATCTGTGAAACATCCTAACAACTTATTCAGGAAATCGTGCAGATTTTTTTTCTGTTGCTGCACGTGAAATATTGAGCATTATGAGTTTGACTTGAAAGTGTGGCTCGCTACCTGCCTGTACAATAACGACCTCAGCCTGTCCAGATCATATTCCTTCCAAAGAATGAGCCAAGATTGTCATCAGCTGTACATTAAGATCCACTCCTTCCCCAGCGCTCTTGATGCAACAGTCTCCAAACCTGCGCTTAACCCTGTCTTTGGAGGGTGGAAGCTCTGAAGGCAGCTCACAACATAACAGCCCAGGATAATGGAGGGGGGACAAGTGCTTCACAGTAATCAGCTTTTGTCACCCATTACTGACACATTGCCTTGTCGTCCTTCCACCTTGGTGTGGAAGGACCACAGAACTCCTCATAAGAAATCTGCATTTTTCTGGGCAGAGAAGGGGCAGAGAGTGTATGGTAGTGGGCTATAAACTTTGATTTTTCCAATTTTATGCTTAGCTAGCTGTTGCCAGTAGTTGCTTAAGAAGTTGTGTTGCTGCTGAGAGAGGTAATTATTTCTATTTTTTAAGCAAACTTTAAAAAATATCTTCCCACATCACATCAGTATCTGGCATGAAATTTTAGCTCTTCCCTACCAGAGGTAACAGGATATTAAAATATATGGAACAAGTAGGCTGGAAAGTTTAACTGTCAAAACCAGTAATGTCGTGTCAGGGGTAAAATTGAATTAAGTTATGAAATGGTAAAATAATCCCTGCAGAGCAATTTGTAAGAATCTGGGTGGGTTTTTTTTTTTTCCTAGGGTGAGGAGAAAGGGAATGTGGCTTAGATTTTCACTTTGAGCCCACACAGAATTCACACATAGTAATTCACTTCAGGTAAGAAGTGCAGGGATGCTCAGGCTCTCTGGGTGAATATACGCTCGCTGCCCGTGGCATGGTCAGGAGGGTAACCCTTCTTTGGGACAGAAAGTGGGGGGGGTGCTGCTGGGATGGAGGGGACAGCAGGGCATGGGGCAAGGTACAACAAGGCAGAAAATTCAGAAGCAAGTGTAGGTGGTAATATATCAGAGAAAAATGGCTTTCTTTTTTGGCTACAGAAAGTGGACAGAACGATAGTCGATCTTCAGGATAACGGCAAAGTGAGAGGTTCAGACTGCTACGGCAACTCATGTTTCCAAGGGATTATAAACCCTGAACTCCTGGTTTTGTAACCCGGAATTATTTGGGCAATGCTAGAAAAAGAGTGTGAATGTGAGGTTGCAAGTTCATCTCAGATCAAGTTTTTTTCTCTTTTTATATTCATCTTCCATAAATGATCACCAACAGAATGAGTAAATATTTGAGCAGATTTTAAAGAAAGAATAGATTTTAAAGAAATATCTTCCCGCTTTCTTAGAAAGCAATTGAAATGCAGGGAGGCTTATTGCTGCTATTTTAAAACCTGAATCCTACTTCTAGATGTGACAAAATTTCAGTCAGAGGCATGTCGATATGACAAGGCTAATGTGTCCAACCAAAAGAATTTACATATTGAGACGACTATTTTCAGTAAATGAGCCATCAAGACTTGATTGTAGCAACTTTTGCACAACTAGACACAATAATAATGAGAACAGCTAATTTTGCGTATTTCAGATTAAAAAAAAAAAAAAAATCACATAAACTTCCTTACAAAGACACATTCACCACCACTTAATATGTATTATTCACTGGCACTGAATTATGATTCTAAATCAGAAGGGTAACAAGGTGTTTTCCTGTATAAGATTTAGCTAAACCTCTGGAGTTTTTAATCTGTTTTCCTAACAAGGTTTACTCAGAAACATTGGCTCTGTTCTGGCTGTCAGGAGACCCCAGTTCTCTCTGTGTAAATTGAAAGAGGCTCCCCACGCTGGCTCATGCTTTTATTATGGGAATCGCACTAAATGCGATAATTTTAGCAAAATGCATATTTGCTGTTGCGTCAACTTCTAATTGTGCTTCCTTGGCATCAGCAGAATATGAATGAAGAACATCAGGCCAACTTTGAGGCTAGTCACCAAGTACAGGAATGGTCTCCTCTGGTCCCCAGCAGAAAATACACCTGAAATAGAGCAAATTGCAATGGGTAGTTTTCAACTGCCCTTAGCGAGAGGGACATCTGAAACTTCTGCCTTCATCTCCTCCCAAACTCTGCGCTGAATGTAAAAGCTGTGGGTCCAAAGTCAACCGTCTGCTTTTATTTGCATTGCAAAGTTTCTGTTGGGCCAAAAGTACCAGTGATGAAAATGAGCCATTTCCCCTCCGCGTCAGGCCCGCAGTGAGTTGGCTGAAGGAGTCAGCGGCTGCCGTGGGGAAGTCTGGGGTTTGTGCCTAGGAGGGCTCTAGGTGGGAGTCAACTTCGGCAAGTCATGGGAGCTCCATATCTTCCAGAGGACATGCATGCAGATTTTCAGGGACTGGGGAGAGAAGACTGAAGGGGTAGTATGACCTTCTAGTGTTCTGATGAAAGCCTCTTTGTGGAACAGATAGTTTAAATCGGCATCCATCTATACGCTATCAGGAGAGAGCATTTGAAAATGTAGAGAGGCATTTTCTTTTTTTTTTTTTTTTTTTTTTTTTTTCGTCAGTCTCTGTGCCTCTATTGAATTGAATCTGCTAATTCCTATCTGCCAAAAATTTGGCTTAGGAACAAGATATATTTGAAATGTAAATCTCTGATGCAAATATCCAGAGCTGATTTGGAATCTTTTATCAGGATGATAAATAAGATTTTTAAAAAGAATATTTTTTTCCCAATAAAAATGCCGTTACTGCCAGTTCAGAATTTTCTATTAGGAAGTTTTTGTTTCACTGAATATTTGCAATTTCTACCAAAAAAAAAATGGGATTAGCTGTTTCATTTGACTCGAAACACATTTTACATCACTTGGTGATTTTTATTTGTTATTTTCCTGGAGTGAATTTCCCTGTGGCCCTTTGCCATGTGGCAGCAGGAGTTCAGCTCCCAGTGTTACAGACTGCTTGCATCCCCAGCCCGGATGTTCATAGCTGCTTGCCCACCACGTGGGCCAAGACCTAGGTTTCACACAGAGTTATCAGGAAGGGAAGGAGAACGGTAGACTCTCATGATATGCTGGATAAACCCATGCAGGACCTCATTGTCCTGATTCCCGGGAGGACTGTAAGCCAACGGGCTGATTTTTTTTTTCCTGACCTGGACTGATGTAACACCAAGTGATCACGGCACTTTGGGGTTTGACAACAAGCTCTGGCCCAGTTAGGAAGTCTGGGCTATAGGGAGGAGCAGATCCCATCTCCAGTGAGGCAGTGCCTGGCTCCCATATGCTTCAGGGAAAAACATTTTTGACGCAGGACATTTAGGGTTGTTTTATCAGGGACTGAAGTAAAAAAACCATCCATTTGAAAATTGCTGAAAGTTTCATTCTCTTAGAAGAACATCCAAATGAATCTGTTTGTCATTTCCTAACTGGAATTAATATGGAATTTCCATCCACACAAAGAAAAAATCTCAATCTTACCTTTTAATCCTGTTTTAAATGGAAAGAAAGGCTGAAATGTCAACATTTCTCCTGAGACAGAAATGCTGTACTTGCTATGCTCTGTAAACAGTTTTGAATAGGAGACTGTTTCGGTGGAGATCCCATTCTCAGATGCATGATTTATGGGCTTACGAGGGTGTTCAGCATCGCATTAAGTGTCTGTAAGGATCTTTTTTTTGCCTGCAGAGTCCATGACTTGAACATAAGCTACCGTAAACTGGCAGAAGGTGAGAGAGATCAGTGTGACAGAAAAAAGTCAAATCACAAAGCACCTGATAAAGCCTAAATTAGTGCCTAAAAACTGTAAAGACCCAACATGACACTAAATGCTTTCTTCATCTGAGGGAGCAGAGCGGCTGCAACTTTAATGTGGTGTCACTCTCTCCCTTCTCGCTGTGTTACACATTCCCCTCTAGTGGCCAGTAGAAGATTTATGGCAGGAATTTCTTCTGAGAGCCAAAATCAAATTTGCAGAGGGGAACTGAGGGGAATTAAACATGTAAATACTTTTAACAACCGAAGCAGGAGGTCCTTACAATCGTGCAGTGACAAAAGTCACCCTCCTTGTGCTGCAGGTAGAGATCAAATTGTTCTTTTGGCCTTAGTTGGGTTGGTTACATCTGGAAATCAAAGGCTGAGCTCCACGTTTGGTACAGCTTGAGGGTGGGAGACAGGGCTGTATAAGATTTACAATGTTTTTTATACTTATTTGTCCTGCTGCTTTTTTTTTTCCTTTTTCTTTTCCTTTTTTTTTTTTTTTTTTTAAACCAGGATGAGTAGCCTTACGGTGGCTGTTGTTTTGTTTTCATGGGGGGTTTCTGTGTGCGTGCATCTTTGCTTGCTTAGGTGCTCTGGGTTTCAACTCCATCTCTGTCTCCTGGATTTGGGGACTGGGGTCTGGAGTGTGTTTGCTCTGATTCTGAGTAAAATTACAGTGTGTTTGCTCTGAGCACGCTTGGTGCTTTCGTTGATTGCTGTGGTGTGCCTGCCCAAACCGGGAAAAGGAACAACCAGAGGGAGAAGTCACAAACAAAGCGAGCTTTGTGGCTCTCCATCTGCCTGCTGGAGAGAGGACTGGTGTGCCCGTGAAGCTCTGTGGGATGCTTCAGGAATTGCTGATCTTTTTTGAAAGGGTGCTGGCATCCGGATGCGAACATTGGATTTGCCCCACTGTGCATGAACTGTGAGTGGTGAGGGGAGAACCTGGGGCGTGCTCCCACTGCCCTGTTCTCAGGGCTGGCTCCAGCGCTCGTGCCAGCTGAAACTGCAACGGGCAACTTCCAGTTGCCCCATTTCCTTGGCTGCTGAGGACTTTGCTCCAGTGCAGGACTGTCACAGCAGAGCAAGCCTGCTTTACACCGCTGTGCCCTTGCAGGCTCCCGCTCTAAGAGGATGAGGTGTAGGTACAGCTACCAGCAAAGTCTTCTCCTCCAGTAAGAACAGGATGTGCTGGACATGTGGGGCTGCTTTATAACTTACTTGTGTTGGTTGAAATGGGCCATAATCCACCTTGAAATGCCTTAAATTCACCAGTCTTTGCTGAAAAAAACCTTATACTTTGTTCTCAGTATAAATGATCATCTAACTTCTGTTGGTACAGGAGGTGCAGTGTTTTGGTGCCAGCAGCCAGCATGTAGGTTGAGTGGCAAAGCAATTTCTGTAATTCCTCTCACAGCAAGCGGAGCGAGCCAGGCTCATCAGCAGGCAGGGATGTCCCTACCACCTTCCAACTGTGTTTTCAAACAACATTTGGGAATGATTTATGCTGCATTATGACATCGGTACCATCTGCTCATCATCATAAGTAGGAATGAAGTGATAATGAAGAAAATGTTCTAAGCGGCTAACAAGATGATTACACTATAATAACATCATTTTGGCATAATTTGGATCTTCAGCGATCTACAAACACTTCATTTCAAAATCTAAAGGTCTAGAGCCCTAGTCTGCAACTACACAGAGCTCTCTTCTGACTTTTAATATCGGGGGAAGAACAAAATTGGTTGTGAAATGTGTCAGAAGTCCCGCTGCACCTGTCTGCTGACTTGCACGTTCTCTGCACAGCACCCACCGTGCTGCAGGCTCTCAGCTCATTTCCTTGCCTGCTTCACACGTGGTTTGGAAACTTCTTGGGGGAGACTCTACTTCACCAGAGCAGGAACTATCCCTTCATCCTGCCGGGGGTTTTTACCGGAGCCACTCAGTTTTTTCTTACAGGAAAACAACAGGAACTGTCCATTACAACTTCTGTCAGGACCCTTCAGTTTTTTTCAATGGAGAGTAAATTGGAAGTTCTGAGAAAATACGAAATGGTGATAATTTTGAGTTAGATTGCATGCATGAATCATGCATCTGGGCTTGCTGGCAAAGCGCAGAGGAGGACTGTGATTCCTAAACGTGAGCATCCCCAGCCTGCTGCAGCTTAATGCCATCTCCGTTTGCTCATCCTACAGCAGGGAGGGGCCCGAATCTGCAGCTTTATGCAGCGCTTTTGTTTATGCCATAAGTTGTCGGTAATGGGGTGGACCGCCCAGGTCTCTCCGACAGTGTAGTTGTTTATTGTAATGAATCCTGGATGACTGTCCCACCAAATCTTATGTGCTTCGACGTGTGGCACGGCAGTGACATGACTGCGAGCAGATGTACTCGACAGATCTTAGGCTAATGCTGTGAAAGCCCAAAACCTTTCTAGAAACTCTCGAGCTTATTTCTTAAGCCTGCAATAGCATTTTGTGTCACCCAAGCCAGAATATTGTTGAAATATATTGCTTTTGAATGGAATATTTTTTACTAATGAGTACTCTTTTTCAAATCAGAAATTTGTATGACGTCTTGCTACCAATCTGATACAGCACCTTGCTAGACAGAAAATGGTATTTCTTGAACTAGCAATATGGCAACAGATCTGCCATCAAGCCGATATGCCATTCAATTAGACTTCACTTAGCTGATGATACGATCAGAGTGACCAGCAGTAACAAAAAATAGGAAGCACAAAGCAGATTTTTATGTTGTTATTTTTCTTTCTTGTATTTTTATCTTTTTATTAATCTTTTCAAAATGAATATGCAGAAAAGAAAGAAAGAACCCACGTGAAAAGATGTGGTACTGAACGGCACTTGTGTAACCCAGTGACTGTAGTTGCTGTGTGGATTTGTGCATAGTGGACATGACTCATGAGACAGATGTTCCTACACCAGGTGGTTAAGACTCGGTAACGACAAGTTTACAAGGAAATCATCGTTAAGCTTTCTGACCAGACATGCGGGTCGATGGATCTACTAGAGGAATCATGATTCTTGGTTGCACTATTTCAGGGATTCTAGGGCTGATGGAAACAAATTTATCCCCTTCTTTGGGCAAGAACTTTTCAGAAGACTACCAGAATCTACTCTCATTTGTCTTCCAAACTGAACAATGACCTGGAGGATGTCCCTTCAGCCCAGAGGAGTCTGAGTGTTCAGCGCTCTTGATGCCTCGGGCCTCCACCCATCTGGGACTGGGAGGGAGGAGAGCTGGGGCTTGGCACTGAAGCTACACCCTAGCCAGGAAAGAAATTTATCCAGGGAAATTCTGTACAAGGAGGCTGTGCTATTTTCCACTTGCTTTAGGCCACTACAGTGGTCAGAAAGTGGAAAAAAAAATATATGCAGAGAAAAATATAGAAAACATATAGTCTAGATCTGAGGAGAGCCTTTCAGAGTAATGTTTGAGGTTTCTGTGGGGAACACAGAGTCAAAGACACGATCAACTTCCCCCAAAAGGAATGGCATGAAGAAGTATTAACGGATACTTCTCAGTGATTTAAGGAGGTTGAAAAGTAAATTGAGGACTTACAAGCTGTAAGAACTCTTTTCACAAAAAAAAAAAAAAAAAAAAACAAAAAACAAAAACCCAAAAACCACCCCACCAAAAACCAAGCTTTTGTACTTCTGTTGGTGATGTACAAATATCTTTCCTGATTTATTTTTCGTCCTGAGAAGGAAAAAAGGGAGAGAAAGGGAATAACAGCCTTCGCCAAGTGTTCAACGATTCTCATGTACCTGATTTCCAGCTGCATCTAACTCATTATCACTCTTGTGAGTATAACACTTCTCTGCAAATGCTCCAGCCACTTAGATTTTTGAAGAGGTTTTTCCAACAAGGATGGTATGTGATAAATGGAATTTAAACAAGACACTTAATCAACTTATTTATATTAGATAACAATATAAGCAGAGACAGTAAGTCTTCTACACAGAAGCCCTCAGGAAGCCTCTGTGGAAAAGAAAGCACCACAGGATCTCTCCCTGTGCAGCTGCCCTCGAGGAATTTCTCTGCTGGGTGGCGGACCTCTGTCCCCCGTGCTCAGAATGGGCAGTCAGGGCATGTTAGTACGTTGGGGAATTCACACTTGGTGGCCCAGTTTGGTCCCTTAACTTCTTTAGATGTCAGCAGTACTCTCTGAAGGTCTGGCATCACTGGTGCACGAGCTCTGACACGCCCCAGCCCTCACCCTGTACTACGACCTGGTAGGGGTCTGCTGAATTTGTCCTACCAGTTTCCTACCAGAAAGATCCCTACCAGAAGATTCATCTGCTTGTAGCTATTGGCTGTAATTTTCTGGGAGGATGAGGAAGAGGAGTCTGAGAAACAGAAAACAAGTTTTATTAATTTTATAAATTTTACTAATTTCTGAGAATATTGCCTCTGGGAAACACCGTGTGTGTCCCTCTGTCCTTCTGCCACACTGTTAAACATGCTCTGATTGCATCTGGAGAATGGGGAACCAAGCTCTGTACACAGCTTACCCCATCCAAAGTGCCCATGGATCTCAGGAAAATGCTCAAGAAAGATATCTGTGCAGATGGAGCTACCAAAAATGTCGGTGAACAAAGCTAGCTTTAAAAATTATATTTTCAGATCAGAAATAGGAGATGATCCTCACATTAGGTGAGGAATAGCGAAATAAAGGAGGAATTTTTATTTTAATTATTCATCTTACTTAATCTGAGAATTTAAGTTGATCCTCATTTTACAGAAGCTTGTGGAATCCCTAATTTGAGATAAGGTCTGAGCAGGGATCAGAGACCTCAAGCAGAGAAGAGAGCTGATGGAAGTTTAAGCTGATAGAAGTTTAAAAAGAAACAAATGGGCTCTGCCTTTCGGAGAATGTAAGTGAAGACCACAGCTCTGGAGGCAAAACAAGGCAAAGTCACAGTAAAACAATTCGTAAATGACAGACTCCACTTCAGGAAATGCAGAGGCAAAGGTGAAACTCCAAGAGGAGATGGAGCAAAACTAGAGTGAGTTTTGAAGAAGCGTCTTGAAGGCTCAGACAGACAAGCAGAAACCAGCAACATTTTGGAAGCCTTTTTGTCTGTGTAAGAAGCTAAAACATGACTGCAGGTATCAAAAGATAAACAAAATATGTGTAATTTGCACAGATGAGAAGGATTTGTAGGAAATATTTGAGAGACAGCTATACACAGTGATGGAATATTACATTGAACATGAATGGAGCCCTTTTTACTTGTCATTCCAACATCAGTGCACAAGTTCACAGGAGGTCAGAAGCTGCATTAAAAATGTGGAAGAATAAATTTAGTAATGTTGCAAACAGGAATGTAGACTTTCATTAGAGCCAGTGGGGAATTTCCGAGCTAGATATAGAGAGAAGATGTTTTTCAACAGCAGGATCCTCCAAGCTGTGAAATAGAGCAGGATGTGATGATTAAAACCCATGAGCTCCTTTGAAGATTTGCAAGACAAAGCAGACCAGCTCAGACTGATGGAGACCTTTTGATATGCCTGGTGTATTGTGACTTCTCTAAAATATTTCCTTCTAATGAATGAGAGGTAAGTCAAATTAACCTTTTATGAGATTTAGGATGAAAAATAGCACTTTCTGGAACATTGTGGCTGAGACTAAATGTTAAAATCAGCCGGTGAGTAGTCTGTGGGAAACTATGCACCAAACCCTCCCTCTCCATCACAAGGACCTTCTCTCTAACACGTGGGAGCAACCTGCTGTGCCATCCAGAGGGATGTTTCTGTGCTGCACCTCAGGTTTCTCCTGCATTAACTCTATGGGAGCATAAAGTCTCACTCCACCTTCCCCTGGAGACCCAGAGAAGATCTGCTACTCACCCTGTGAGCACGCCTTATCAATGGCCTTCATCACACCCAGGACTGGCCCTAAATTTGACCTTTCCTAGCTGCCACACTTGTGTCTTCCACACTTAGCATTTGCATTTATACAGCAGGAACAGCTGTCAGCCACTGATGGCAGGATCCCAAGTCTCAACCAGGTCTATGGTTTCAGAGTTACACGCGCACTTGCCATATGGACAATCCTGCCGGAACGTCTCTCGTAGACTGTCATGGGCTGAAGCTGGAAGTTCATATGGAAATATTTTTTGTGTGTGCGCTGGTTTTGCCAAACGTCCTGTTTTAATTATTCGCCTCTCCTCATGAATAAATGAAAAGGGGAAACATCAAAAGTCGCCAAATACTCTGTGCTGGTCACAAACACTGAAGGTTTCTTTTTAATGTACAATCAGAAAGTTGGATTAAAATTCACTCCTTTGATATGCAGCTGATTATTTTTTTATATATAAAAAAGAAAGAAATTCCTGTTTCCTGCAATTAACTGTATTTTTTTTGAAGCGCAACAGGCATAGAGAAATCACATATCTGTGGTGACTCTTTTCAAAGAAAACAATTAGCATCCATATCAAAAAGCTAATTCAGAGAAATTAAAGAACACATACATCAGTAAAATATAATATTTCCTCTTTAGCACATCTCATTGTGTACAATGTGTCACTGTAAAATTGTTAGGCTTGGAGATAATGAAGAGTGACAGTTGAAGGGTTCAGGGCTTCATATAAGACTTTTGGGTATGTAAAGATTTTAATTGCACATAATTATGAATGTGGAAGTGGAACGATTTAATTTTTTAGCTTTCATGCTATTAGAAGGCTAATAGAACCAATATCAAACTGAGTTAGTTACAGCAGAATTACAAGAATAAGCTATTTTTTCATTTAGCAATTTAAATTAAATCAAAACAAAAAAAAAATTAAAATAGCTCATATGTTTCTTTTACATTTATATAGTGGTAGCAAGATAAGTGGTGTCTGCTATTAACAGAGATGAAGAAAATAGTTCTAAGATTAGAATGGAGAATAATGGGAATGGAGAGTGGGAGAGCACAAAAGAAAAGGGACAGCTATAAATGGTGTGGTTAAAGTAATGAAGAGGTCTGTTAAGTTTGAGAGAGGCTGTCATCCAAGGCAACTCTCTATTCTTGCCATAAATACAGAAACACACCCTCTCCCCATCTTAGACAGAGGCACTGCTGCTGCTGAGCATGACAAGAGGAGGAATGAACTCCTTTTACTGGATCTGTGGGGTTTGTGACTGCTGGAGCCACGCAAATAGCAGGGACAAAATGTGCCCAACAGACACAAAGGTTTCTGAACAGGGCCTCTCCTCAAACCTCCTGGGAACCAACCATAGTTTTCACCTTGGCGGCATCAATGGGGACACAACAGAGATTGTCCTCTCCCAGCACCCTGGATGACCATAAGCACTAGGACAACTTCCAGGGTGAGGTAAAACAAGATTTTCACTTCAGCCCATTTCCTGCAGGATTCAGAGCTGCCCACTGATAACGTACTCCAGTTTGTCCCCAGAGCTGAGCAGCCAGCCCTGTCCCCTCTTCTCTTTGTAGCACCTCAGTTTTGGATTCCCCTTCTCGCTCCTCCTGTCAAATATCCCCACTTCTGGTCGGCATTTCCCTTAACCTGCCTTAAATTCATCCTTTCTCTGATATCTCGCAACCCTGCCTGCTAAGCAAACACTCAGGCTGGGGGAGTCTGGACTTTCCCCCCCTCTGCTTTTCATGCGAGCGCCTGTTCTTCTCCATACAGCTGTAACACAGCCTGCCCACCACGGAGGACGGCGGGCAGGAAGAACAGTTATCAGCAGAGAGGAGGGAGAGGAAATAGCGTCCAGACACGTGGCGTTTTCTGCATCCGCAACCAGGTATTTCGGTTCTGGATCGCTTCTGCATTCCCCGTATCATTCCCTACAACAGAGCTAGAAAATGAATTTCTATCTACTGCTAAATCCTATTTAAGTCCAGCTTTCAGCAGCAATTAGAAGTCTGTCGATGTTGGATGTCTTTGCAGATCTTGGACCTTTTCAATTAATTTTAATCAGGTTCATTAGCACTTTTTTAATGTGTAAGAAATGGGCAAATACATAACTGAAGAGCCACTTACCTTTTAATGAAGGTAACAAATATGCAATTAAAAAAGCTCTATCTTTCAGCAACTTTGCAGTAAATTAACTTGTTTTGTCATTATTGTGCATGCAGAATGTCACTTACTCTGGAGTTTTGACATTAAATTCTTTATCACTGGCAGAATTAGCAAGTAACATTAAGAACTAGGAAATGACAATTAGTTTGTGAATTAGGTGGGATATACAATGTGTTAATTATTGAGGGACCAAACTTCATGCAATTAAAATTTAAAATCAAGATAAGAATAATGTATTATTAGGCATCTGAGTATTTAATGAAGTTACAAATGATTACCAAATTTTATAAATTAATTCTAAGGTTCCTTGACTATTCTTAGAAAATTTGATGCCGTGGGACTTACAACAGGCTGCAGTTGTTTGTGAATAGAATAATAATGCAAATCTCTGAAATGCTATAGGAAGCTTTGCTTTTTACCAATTATACATGTGCGTAAGAAGGTATTTATTAAATGCCTTGCTGCTAAAAAATGTTATACTGATGTTTCTTCACCAAGATCTTAATTTCAAAGCTGAGTTTCACATACAACTGTTGCATATCCAGCAGTTTATTGCCTGTGCATCACCAAGCTGTTGGAAGTTCACTTTTCATTTTAAGTGGCCTTAAAATCAACGAGCATCGTCCCAAGCAGGCCACATTCTGCCCATACTACATTCATGTAAATACAGACCAAATACAAACAGCAGCTGGCCACTGGCTGCAGTGGGACTTGGGCCATATCCATAATATTGCATGGGACTTGATCCCGTGCCTGCAAGTGGAGGCTGGATGAGTCATGAAGCTAGACTAGCAGGTTGTCACCTTGCTGTGAACAGACAGCCCTGTGTCATCCCAATAAACTAAACGGGAAAGCAGAAGACACCCAAGAGGGGCCATACCCAGAAGGCATCATGCTAACCCTCGGGCTGGGGCGGATTTTGTAAGGGAAGCCAGCTCTGTGCTGCTGTTTGAGCGAAGCAAGGCCAACTGGTGATGCAACCAGCCAGGAAAAGGCTGAGGACTCCCATGGTAATATCTCCATGCAACTGCAGCTGCCTTTGACGTAAGAATCCCCAGGCTAAGAGGAAAGGGCATGTCAACATGTTGCTCCTCCTCAGTGGCCTCAGGAGGGTTTCATGCCCAGCTGGAGGGGGAATCCTCTCTTCCCCACCCTTGCCATGGATGACTTGCAGTCCCCAGGCAGCCAAGCACCCCACTCCCCAGCTGGGGCACAGGGCAGGTTGCGCTGGTTTCTTGCCCTTAAATATTTTTTTAGAGTCACTTGGCTCTTCGGTTGACCAACACGAATGCCATAGGAAGGAGGCCCCGTGTTTCCCCAGCACTGTAAGCCAGCATCATGAGTCCAAGTCTTCTGAGAAGCCCAGTGGTGAATGGCACAAACTTCTGTCCCACCACTACTGACAAACTGGTGCTGTGGGAGGAAAGCAGACCCTGGGGTTTGCGTCTGAGCACACACAGCCCTGAGGACCCAATGCCTCGCTGGCTGTACGGTGGCAGTGCAAGTGTGGTTTCATTGCCAGCAGAGCCACAGCATTGGAACCTGCTCTTAGAGAGCCAAAAATGACAGGCGTGAAAAAGTCATCTGCCACCCCTGGATTGCCGCATTGGACAGCCCAGGACAAGAGAGGTGAGCCCAGCTGGCTCCTTGCATTTCTGCCTCCCAGGGCCGCTTACCTACTTGACAATGACAGCCATTTAATTTCAACAACTTCTACAAAATGAAGTGGAGGATCCCACAGCAGAGAAACCTTGAACAATTTGCAGTAGCAGGAGGTCCTGCTTAAAAACGATACCTATGTTATTTATTATTTCTATCATAATAAATGAAAGAATGTGATGGAGAGCTGCATACCGACAGTACCAGCACCTTCTGGGAGCTTTCACTGCTCTGTGTCCTGTGAGTGGTCCTGGAGACCCCTTACTGCTACTAACAAGGACTAATTTGAGGAAAGCAGGTGGAGTTGAGATCAGAAATCAGTTGAAGACCAGCCAGTCCATACAGAAAGGCTCCTGGTGCTTTTAGCCTGTGTTGGCGTGGGTGGTAGGTACCCACCAGGCCAGACAAATTCATCACCCCCAGGACACTGTCTCTGTACCAGGAGGTTTTCTGTGTCCCTTTTGCCCATGGGACAGGCACATGCCACCCCCAGCAGCGGTCCCATCTGCATGGCTTCCCCCCGGGCTCTGGGGCTGGCTGTGACCGTCACTGGCTGTACCTGCCCTGGGAGTAATGCAGTGTGCGGTGCTGATTCTGCATGCAGCCCGCCAGCAGGGCTCTGTGTAAACTATCTTATTTATTTCGCTATCCTTCCCCCATTCACCAGGCAAATTATCACATGTGTATTCAGTTTCAATAAGATAAAAAATTGCCTAATAAAATATTTACTCAGCCTTTGTCCCTGCAAGTGTAAACTCATGTAATTACAGAGCACTCCAGAACCTGTGGCTATAAATCTGTAGAAATAAAATCCTCAGCGCATTGACGGAACAAGGCTCCCACTTACTGTGAAAGTGGGAAGCTGGTCCGTGCCAAGCTGATTGACTTAACACGCTCCAACTCATGCTCCTTCTCTCTCTTTGGTCTTCAGGGAAGGATGTTTATCTCTTCCTGCTGCCTAGCGATGACTGTCATTAGCTTTCCGTCATGGCCTGGAAAAGAGATGATTCTCCCTTTCTTGCTGAAATCATTGTCTCTTGACCCAATATTGGCTGTTGTCACTGGCTGCTGCGACGACTGCGGTCGGCGGTGCCTGGGACGTGCTGTTTGTAGAATGAGGCACAGAATGGAGGAGATAAAGGATGCTGACCCAGGCACAAAGTAAGCAGCACTGGTGACTGGCAATGGCAGCTTCAGTGTAGAGGAAAGCCAGTTCCAAAAATGTTTACATCGGGACTTCAGTGCCGAGGATCAGAGGAGAAGGGAGCACAAGGAATAACGATCTCTTTTGTACCTGTCAGTTTAATATATGCCTGCTCCCACTTTGGCACAGCACCAGAGTTTTTGAAACACGGTAGCTTAGAGCAGTAGGGAGTATATTTTGAAGGAACTTTTAATTAAGTCTGCCCTTGGGCTCCTGAGCAGAGAAGGATGGGGACGCCCATGGTTGTTTTTTATGGGTTCCTCTATAAAGGCAAATCTTTTCCCAGGCTATCACAAGTCTAGAATTGGGGGAAAAAAAAAAGCCCCAAACAGGTAACCTCTCTAACTCTGCAGGTAACCTAATCCACTTGTCCCTGAAAAAGCACGACTACACAGGCTTTTTACTTCTCAGACTAATTACTTGGGAAAAAAAAACACTGCTTGGACGCAAACCAGGTATCAACATTGCCATTCAGCATTGTCATGTAGCTGGCAAACAGACAATAGAGGAAAATAAGGAGCAAAGAAGGAAAACATCCCATACTGGCTGCCCTGTAGAGAATCAAGGCAACCCAAAGAAAGGCCTTCACATAAATGGGTGAGCGACTCAATCCTTGAGGCAGTCATGACCCCAGGGTCCTCATTTGAAAACCAGAGGAATCTTCTGGCTGGAAAGTCTGTTTGCTTTTTCTTCTTAGCTGGACAGACCACCACAAAACACAGGCTTTCCTTTGCCAGTATATTTTCTGTTTGAAAACGTCTTGTTGAAGAAAAATCCCCAACAAGATCTGCTACCAGCTTCTGCAGGAGGTGACCCTAGGTGACAATAGCTGGAAGGGATAGGAAGGAATTAAAAAAAAAAAACCCAACAAAACAACAACACCCAAGTTTCATAATGTTTGTGTTTATGACAAGGATGCTGCCATATCAGCCTGGGTGTTCACGTGAATCCTTGTGTCAACCTCTGAGCTTCGTCCCAGAAACCAGTTTACCCTAGGGACTCTCCAGTGCCACTTTTGCAATGGTGCACATTAACAAGACATCCAGCAGTGATGAACCCCTGCCTGAAATGAGGTCAGGCTGAGCAGAGCGCTCATGTCTTTAGCGATGGAGCTTCTCCATTTCCACTCGAGGACAATCAAGGACGGCAACTTGGCAATTACGGTTTGCAACGATGGCAGAGGGTGTCCTTCTGCCCCAGGACAGACGGCTCTGCTAAAATAAGCTTTCTTCTTAACTTTGGTCTGGGAAACAGCAGGCAGCAATTCGGAGGTGATGGGTGGCCAGGCTGAACTGCAGACCCTATGCTATCACACACCTCTGGGGACCATCACGTAGGCTTGCTGTAGTTTAGGGCTGAAAATAGGAACTGGGATTTCCTGCCCCTTCCAGCTTAGTCCAACATAATTTATGGCACTAAGGGATGCTTCCTTCTGGATCTCCAATTTGTTTCAAATTCTGCTATTTGAACACAAGGAAAAAAAAAAATCACAAGTGTTTCAATCTTAGACCTCCTTCACTCCTCTCTTTCATCCATTTCTCCTTCACTTTCTCTCATGTTAGTGGAGATTGCATTCCAGAGAGTTCAGTCTTTAAAAGAAGAACAAATCCACTGTTTCTTAGGGCCTGGCACTCCTATTCCCAGAGCCTCCAGCCATGGTTGATGTTTCTGTTGTGACCAGTGCTGCACCAACACCGAAGAGGGCGAAAGCCCTGCCCTGAGGTGTTTCCCACCCGTGCATCCACTGCACAGGTGTCTACTTTAAAACAGTATCAAAACAGCCTAAAATAAGTGACCTCAGGGCTGATTTTCTTCCTGTTTCTGTATAGTCTTAAGAAAAAGCAAAGATTCCCTTTGGGGAGTTATATTAACAAAGTGAAACTAATTTTTAAAAAGACCAGCTTCTAATTCACCCAAGGAGCGTTGACTTTCCATGAACTCATCCATCAGATGCCATCCTGTGGCTGAAAAATACCTCTCCCAGCTCGTACCCAGAGCAAGTCTCCACTGACCACTGGCATTGCCACATCTCAGGTCTGCGGGGCAGGATGGTGGGCCACGGAGGGAATCCCGTGCGGCGGCCAGGTGCGTGTCCTGACCCCATGGCTGCTGGGATGTGCGTGTGAGAGTGCGTGATGCCACTACCATGACGTCTGGAGACATTCTTCCCTTGGGAAAATGGCTCTGGCTGTCGCCCAGCGATCTTTAGTAGAGACTGAACATGGATGTGGGGATGCTTGTGTGTAATTATACACAACGTATAGGGCCATTTACCATATGGGAGCAGTTGGAGCCCTTTGATCCTTCTCACCCATAAAGCTGGGCTCAAGGGGCCTGGCGTGGGAGAGAGGGGTCATGGAGGGGGGGCTCACTTTCATTCCAGCGAAGGCCAGGGCTGTGCCTGTATTTTCTCATTTCTCATGAAACATTCGGGAGAGAGATTTCCTAGCACAGCTGGAAGAAAGCGGGGGAGTGCTGCTGGTGTCTTCTGGAGCCCAGCTCAAAGACCTTTGTAGACAAGCCAGAGAGGTACTCCAGGGAGCTTTGTTGGAGCCAGAGGTTCACCTCCCAAGGGAGGGACCCTCTCCCCCGCATCCCTCAGAGCTGGGGAGGGCACCCCTCATTCAAAATAACAGCGCCGAGTGGGAAGTCTTGGCTGAGAAATGTCTGTGGCGCTGGGATTGCTTGTGCTTGGTCACACCTGAAGGTGGGAGGAAGCCCACCCACATGCAGACCCTCTGCCAGCCGGGACGTGGTGTGCCGGCAGTGGAGCCAGGACAGCCACACCACTGGCCTCAAACATCTCTTTAGGAAGGACTCAGCTTGTCCCACTGCTCCTTCCTAGCTGCCAGCTGCTTTGTCCACACTGGTGATGCTGGTACAAGTGCTTACAGGGCAGGACCTGGAAGTTGCTGCTCGCAGCTTTGAATGGGGCTTTGTGGTTTCCACGGTCCCCTGACTGGACAATGCTGAAAGTATTTCATGAGAAGGAATAATATACTAAAAACACTACATAGATTCATATTTTTTTATTTTATTTTTCATTTCTGGAAATAAAAGTCCCTTTGCAAAGACAGCTGGGAATTTACTTGTATTTCCCAGTCTAGTGGGCATCGGGTTGTGATTCCCCAGCCTGAGTTTATTTCTGATTCTGCTGCTGAGGTGTGAGTAACCCTGACCAGACCACTCGGCCCCTCTGACTCAGTTTCTTCTTTGCTCTTTCATTTTCCCGCAGTATAAATTCCTTGATATTAGAGCTGATTGTTAGTTCACGTTTACGGAGCATGTTGTGCAAGAAGGGAGAGTGCAGGGTCGAAGCAAAGGCACTGAAGAAACACTGCCAACAGCTTGATAAAAGCAAACAACCGGTTACGTTTCCAAAGGCAGGGGGATTTAGTTGCACTACTCGTCTTTGCTCACTGGCTAAACCCAAGCCTGAACATCAGCTGAGTCTCTGGGCGGTCCAGAGGCTTGCCCAAAAATCTGCTCCAGACCTCGTGGCAACCCTGCGATGCCACCGGCTAACCAGCATGGCATCACAAATCCTCATGCTTGGAGACTTTCCTTCATCTTACAGGCCTGTTGACAAGTGTTTCTTTGCAGAGAAAAATCTAGCAAGAGAACGCTGGTGAAGGGTAACGGCGTCTTTGTGCTATTTGCTCGCCCACACTCATCTGTGCAGTCCTGCTGAAGCTGAGGGAGATGCCTGGGTGCAGGACCACCCGCCTCAGCGCCCAATAAAGGAATTTCGCACACATGGACCCATGCTAGTGAATCTCCCTGGAGCCATTTATTCTGTCCTCCCTTTTGCTAAAATGTGAGAAAAGCTAGCACTCTGCCTGCACTTACCGCTGTTAACCCAGCTCTTGCACACACATTACTGTCAATAAATCCGCACCGCGTAGCAGGCACTTGTAGACTCTCTCCATCCATCCTATGCAGACAACACTGAGTTTGATTTAAACTTCTCTGTTTCTCAATCTTTTTTTTTTTTTTTTTTCCAGGCTATTTGAGCCACAAAACTGGCCAACAGACACAGCTGGGAAACACACTGCAGCACAAAGAAAAAATAATAAGGGCTGGGAGGAGCTCTTTTCCCCTCTATAGAACTGTAATTGGGTCTTCTATTTATTATTTTTTTTTAAGCTCAGCTAGGGTATGAACTCCTTAATCTTAGTTTGACTTATGGGAAAGGGAGGGCATCAGCGTATTTATAAAAATTTACTTTATTCTGAAACTGTAGACATGCTTCACCTTTTAATTTCATGATTAGTGTCATTTCATCATAGGGGGAAAAGCCACTTTTTCTATCCAGCGGCACAAAACGAATACAAATCAAACACATGCTTTCTGGAATTATTCACACAATGTTTTCAAAAATCGACATAGTTCAATAGTTGAGCAATAAATTTTCTTACTAATGAGACACTAAAAAATGTTTTTGATGTTACGCCCAGGGAGAACTAGTTATTGCAGATTTATAGGCAATCTGTGCAAAGACTGTCCTTTGCTTCCAATGAGTTTCTAATTTTGATTTGATGATATCCAGCTGCAGAGATTTGGCCATGATATTATATAACTTGTGATATCGCATCTATACAGTATTTTCTTCACCCTCAATGACTGGCCTTTTCATACACGGGCTGGACCACTGCATGCCTTGCTCTCCCTGTGCAAGGCATGGTGTGTAGTGTTTATGGAGCCCGCTAAGGAGTATATGTAGGTATGGTACGCGCATCTCCTTAACTCTCTGAAATACAGGAGGCAATTCTAAGTTTTGCTGAAAACACAGCTTTTCCTTTTGGTTCCTCCTGTGCTCTCCGGTGCGGGGAGCTGTAGCTCAGAGCAGGTGAGGTGTGGGCAGTCGTGCGCTGAAGGCCTTGCAGGCAGTGTTTTGCGTTTCCCTTTGTTCCAAGCATCTCTTCCAGCGTTAGACTGCAGCCAAGCCAGTCTGGTTTGTACCACCAAGCAGCTGCCACACCAAGGACCAGAGCCATTGCAATCCACCCCCACGCAGAGGGAGGTTCAGGGCAGTTGGTGAAGGACTGTAACCTCTTCTGCCACCACTTCAGCCACAAGAAGTCTGAGAGGGCGTGTTCCTCAATTCAGGCACGGAGTATTTTCTCCTTTTGGCTGTGCATTTGGTGAAGGTGACCACCAATGCGTTCCCTGGAGGTAACCAGTGCAGGAGTTTATTCCCGTGACTGCGTTGAGACCCTGCTGAAGACGCACACAGATCTTCCCTGGGGACATTTTTACTCTGAAACAAACCGAGCGGTGCCGGTATGGATACTGCTGGCAGGCCCCCTTCCATAGGAAATGAGGGAATGTGGTATCTCTCAAAGGGTAATAACAAGGCTCCTTGCCTGGATACAAGAATGATGAGTGCTTCAGAAGTGCTGATGATTAAGGCCCGTGTTTAGGATGCTTGGAAAAAAAAGGTCTCCAAAACGAAACAGCCGTAAGCCGGTTTGCTCCGTCGCTCGCCTGCCTTCCACCCACATGGCTGCCTTGCGGGCAGGCTTGCAGACAGCCTCGGCGAGCCCGTCTGGCAGCAGGCTCCCGCGCCATGTGTGCCTGAACACGCAGGGGCCCGCCCGCGCCGGGGTGCCATGCCTGCCGGCCTCCGCCATGTGCGCCACCAGGCGTCTGGGCCGGCGGCCTGGCCCGCGCAGACGGCACGGGCATGTCTGCATCCACTTGGCCGGGCTGCTGCTGCGGGAGGCTAACACGCAATTATCTCAGCAGATGAGGAGCGCCGGGGTTGTTTTAATTTTTTTTTTTTTAGGGAGTCTGCAACTTCAGCACACTGCGAGTAACTAAAAAGCTCCGCTTCTGGTGGAAGACAATAAGATGGAGGCGTATTAAGCCGGACAACTGCAAAGAAAGTCCGCAGAGCTATTTTTGCTTAAATAAACATTTCTAGCTTCCAAAAAATGATGAGGAGTCTGTGGTCACCCTAAATACTATTAAATTAACTGATAACTCACAAACACGAAAGTCAGTTATTCTTCTAACGGGCTGCTGGAAGCACACCCATGGCAGGGACCGCAAATGCCTTCGGCAGGGGCTCCCCTGGGAACCTGGCAGAGCCGTCCTCTCATTGCTCACGTGCCGTGTAGGTGCATAATCACGTATAAATCATGGGTCTGAACAACACAGAAGCTTTAAACAAAGTTAAAAGTTCACAGAAACACATTCAGAATGACATCTTATTCCCAGCTTTCAGTAAGCACTTTATACATTGCCATTCTTTTTTGATTCTTAACCCAAATTTTTGGTCCACTCCTCACGTGCACCTTCTCTTTGTGTTTCTATCTCCAAATCCACTGCTGATGCAAATGATTTCAATTGTACTTCACAAACATACACAGAAAACGCAGCCAGATGTCTTCCTTGGATTTCGGGAAGGCAGAGAAGTGTCGGAATTAAATCTGGATTGCTAAACTGTTGCCAAAAATAGTTTCTGCACTCACTCTGTGTCTGTGAAGATGGATCTCAAGGCCAAACACAGAAATTAGCTTCCATATCAACATTTTACTGTCACTTTCATCGCCACGCCAATAGATTAGTTAAAATAACATCGTTTACTGGCGTGGAGTGTTATTGCAAACAGATGTCATCATTAGGATAAAGACAAGTTCTGCTATTTCGTCCAGGAACTTATTCGTGGAAAGTTTGATTTTTCTCATTGAAACAAGAAACACTTTTCAGTCTTTGAATCTTTCACCCTCCAAAAACACTTTAGGGAGGATTTATTTTTGTTTCCCCTTCCAATAAAGAATAAATCAGCATTTTGCTTGACAAGGCAAAACTCTGGTGGTTATTTCCAGTTGAAGGTTTTCCTTCAATGAACGTCAAATGTTAATTGGAAAAATATCTATGAACAGCTCTAATTTCCTGTATATCTTTTATAATTGTATCTAATTGCATACTGCTTCCTTCAGCTCTTCTTCATCTGGAGTTGAATAATTCTAGTCTCAAAAATATTAATGTTTTTCCCTATGTCTAATCATTGAGGTGCCTCCTCTGTGTTAATTCAGATAAAGCTGGACATTTATTTTTAATTATTGTTTTGTGCTGTCTTCCCTTATTATGAAAGGAGTATGTATGGATGGTGGATGCACATTTTATTTTGTTCGTTAGAAAGGAATATGAAACAGTGCAATGTAATGAGATCGGCCACCGGAACACAGCAGCTTGGGAGGGATAAAGTAACAGTGCACCCCGCGGAAACCTGAAATCTCAGTCTCGCTGGAGCTCGGTCCCCCGGTTGACTTCAGTGAGGCTAGAATTTCATCCTAAGAATTTAATAATACTGCAGTTTCAAGTAAGTTCAAGCAGAAACGCACGCTCACTGGCATGGTTTAAGGCGCTCAGTCTAACACAAACAAAACCCTATGCATTTAAGTAAAAGAATTTTGAGTTGCTATGTTTTAATTTTACTTATTTAATCTACTTACAACATTTAAACGTTAAAAACTACATTGTAATAGATTCTATGTGCCTCTGAGAAAAAACTGTAAAAATCACCCAACACACAAAAACTTCAATACTCGCAAATTCATATTCTTTCTCATTCTACTCCGGAGAATGCAGCAACAAATAAGGTCATGTTTGGCAACAGTTTTCGTGTACTGTGTTGACTCCTTGCTGCTCTCTGGGTCTATGCATTCCTCATATGGTGCCTAATAGGTTCTATGTAGCTCCTGTATGAAACTCACGGAATATCCCCGTCTCTTGGGCTCTAGTGCCAAGATGGAAACTCCCAGCACTTCAGCATAGCCCCAGCCTCTGCTCCCCCTCACATCAATGGAGAAGGTCCTTTAGATCTCAGTAATGGAGGGTCAATCACTAAAATAAAAATCCTTTGAAAAAAAGCCCTACTACAATCTGTTTTTAAAGTCCAGCAACTTGGTCTATAAAATGCTCTCAAGTCTTCTTATAGTATGGGAGAATGGACACTGGGAAGAAAAGACACATTTGTAATATAAGATAGCTTGGAAAAAACAGGAAGAGTTTATATTAACAACCCCAGAGTGCACACAAAGTCAGTCTGGCTCCTGGCAAACGCTCAGCTGAGCTCTGGGTGCTCGCTGATGGAGGGCCAGCTGGGCTGTGTCATGGACCACGTACCCCGCGCCGCTGGAGCAGACGGGCACCCAGGTACCCTGGTGAACGCTGATTTCTACCCCAGCCTAAAGACAAGGGTGAATAAATGCCCCTGGGACATCAGCTGATTCACCAACGCTAACCCACTCCAGAGGGTTTTTCCAGAGTGCTGTCCTAGCATCAGAGCTGTCTGGGATAGCCAGGACAGGCTGCAGAACAAGCGTTTGCCCTATATCCTCACTCACAGCCCTGTGCTGGGTTGCCTAAATGGGTAAAAAAAAAATCTTGATCCTGCATCTACTGCCAATGCCTACGGGGAGCACCGCTATGCTTCCACTGAGCTGAGAAAAGAGCAGGAGTTAGTTGCCGATGGCAGAGGAGCCCCCAGAAACTCTAGCTGGAATTTCTCTCTTCTTCATTTGCCTTTACTGTAATTATGTTTCAGAATAATTTCTATGTCAGTCTTCCACTTCCAAATGTAAATGTCACTTCTCTTGCCCAAGTTCAAAACAAACTGTCAGTTTGAAATAGCTTCTAACACGCTAATAATGAAATACCATTTTACCCCCGCTGAGAATAAAATGCTAGCACTAATCACACTATTCTAAAGGGCTTATAAATCAATAAACCGAGAGGCAATGAATGAACAAAATGCAGATTGAAATCACGAGCACATCAAGTATCTGCAGATAATCAGCATCACATGTTTAAAAAAAAAATGTTTTCCCTGAACATGTGGATACACACAGAGCCTTGCTAGATTTTATTCTCACAACGTGGTTTGATTACCTCACCGAGGTAGATGGAAGCACAACTGAATGCTAGAAAATGGATCACTTTGTGATGTGACATTCATAACCCAAAGTGGTACAACCTCTTAATAAACTGCCTCCGGTAGCTGGGGTTTTCTCTCGTCACCGCTGCGATGCCAGCTTGCAGCTTTTGGTCATGGGCAGTTCTGGTGCAGTTCCCCAGGTCAGATGGCTAACTGAGTGGCTACCAGCTAACCAAATGCCTGGCTGGGTTTACAGAGTGGGAACTCCTGGAGCAAACCCCATCACACATCCCAGATCCAGCTGCTCACTAACCCAGCCCACACCACAGCCTGGGGAGCTCAGGAATATACCTCTCCCCTCCCACCTGCGAAGTGTTCTACAGAGTTTCGCCTTGTCTTCTCTCCCTAAAGCAGGTGCTTTGTGGCTTTTGGCCACATGAAAATTTCGGTAAGCAGCTCTATACACATGGCTACCTCTGGTATCTTGTATAACGTACGTGTTCAACGATGGCTGCTATGGTGTCCTCCTTAGCTGGACACACAACACACCTGCAAAGTTCCTCCCTGGGCGAGTCACATTCTTCCCCATCCCATCAAGGCTAAGAGTGATTTGTAAGTACAGTGTTTGTTTTCTCAAATTCATGATATTGCCTTTAGTAAGTGATTCACAGGACTGCTGTTAGGGTGGGCGCTGTGGAAACAGCGGCTGGGAATTTATGGGAACCGTGGACTGAGTCCAGGGGAAGTGATAATCCCCTGCCTTTGAGATGGAGGACATCAGGTAGGTAGATGTTGTACTGGCATGTCTCTAGGGTTTCCATCAGCTACATCTAAAGCACTCAAATGTTAGGAAATTCCAGGATTTAAGCTACTGAGAGAACTTTATTACTCCGCTTTTGTGTGTTTCTGCCATACAGGGTAAAGCACTGCTCTGGTGAGTAAAGTCAGAGACCCTTAACTCCCTGTAGAAGCATAAGTGAATCGAGGCACTAATTCAAACTTCTCAAATTTGTCTACCGTCCCTTCAATAAATGATTTAATACCTGCTTCATCACTGTCCCCTTCTGACAGTCACAGTATTCCACTTTGCAAATTTTTTGAGCTCAACTTCAAGCAAGGAAAAAACTGATTGAGTAACCTGGCTTAGAATAACGTTTCTTTGTAGAATGGAGCGTTCACTCTCTCCCCTGGCCAGGGAGCACCTTGGGGGAGAGGTGACTACAGCCTGGCATTGGTGGAGTTTCTCCATTCTGTAGCTTCCACTGACACCTGCTGGAGACAGGCTTTTCGTGGTTGATAATTTTAAATACCGCATCCAAAATGCAGGAGGGGTAGGCACAGAATACACTTCCCATTTAACCCATGAAGCACACTGCATGCCTGTAACAGCAAAACATGGTCAGAATCAAGAATGCTTGCTTATTCCCACCTCTGAATTTGTGAAATAAATCTCAGCTTTTTCTAAAAAACAGACCAAATTCACAGTCATGCACACACAGTGATTTCCCAGCCAAAAGAAAATCTGTCTTAAAAGAGATAGGTGATCTTCAGAGCTCAGTTCTGGTCCAAATGGATTGAGGTTTGAAGAAAAGAAGGAGGAAGGAAGCTCCTCTCTCCTAGGGAAAAAAAAACTGGCCAAAAAACATTCCTTCTTTTCCTGTTAGAAGTTTCACCAAGTTCCTGATGAACACCTGAGGAAATACAGGGAATTGCAGGAATACAAAAATAATAATTTTTTAAAAAAACCAAAATACAGGCACAGTCCTAAAGCTTTGAAAACTAGAAAATGTATCACAATTTTAACAGTAGGCCATTGATGTTGATGTAAAGTGTTCCTGCTCTGCTTAGACAAGAAACAGAACCAGTCACTGATGGACTTTCCTTTGCTTTCAGATTAACACCAGAGTTTGTACATTTGTACCAAGTCAGGCAGACTTGAGCTCTGTATAACTGAAAATGCCTTTTCCATAGCTAGCTCACAGGGTCTGCCTTGTAGCATTAGATTTTAACTAACGCCTCAGAATTCTATACAAAATTATTACATCTTGAGTTCTGGCCAACAGCGGACATCTAAGGTGAGGTTGTTTTGCTGGCAGGAATCAAAAGACAGTTGAATCTTTTGGTTATTGTATTTTCAAGGTAATTTAATTCTCTCATTACCGTCTCTCTCCAGTCCCGCTGATCACGGCCAGGAGGTGGCAGTGGAAGAGCACCCATTGCTCGACAAACACCCCGCTGCTACGCGAGGTCATAGTGAACCTCAAGGGCAGAAGCAAGGACTGTTTTATGCGACAGGACAGCAGACAGCTGCAGTTTGGGTGTTTTAAGAGGTATCTCCCACCTATGATACCCAAATGTTAAAATATGTGGCCCTGTAATTAATAAGCTGGAAACGTGTAAGGAAACTCACTTGTTCAGGTTAAAACTAGGAGGAAAAACTCTTCTCAAAGTGTTATTGCAAAACACTGGATTTCAAGAAAGCTTTAATAATTTTAATTACTCAAATGAGTCATTAAATTTGACCATCTGAATATCAAGCCCACTTCAACTGCCTGAAAAACATGAAGAATTCTCACGCTAAGCAAGCTTAACAGAATTGTCCCAACATCACATTTTAAGTCTATACTTGTTAATGAGCCTGTGGTGCCCTCTTTAATTGCCCTTATTATTGGAATAACCCAGAAAGACGCTCCAGAGGGAAAGCAAGTGGTGGGTTTGGTCAATGTTATTTTAACTTTAATTTTAAATATATCATCATGACTAATATTACAGTCCTGCATGCTACTGCACGTGGAGGGACTTGCTAGAGTCTGTTTACAATCCCTTAAAATGAAACTGGCCTCTTGCTCATTCGTCTGTCTGTATTGTTTTGTTTGTGTTTGTATCTCTGTTTTATATTTTAGGGTCTACAGAAAGAAGAGTTTTAAAAAATCTTGCTTGAAAAAGTAAGTTATCCCTCTAGGAAGCATTTACTGCCATGCTGCAATTCATGTTAATATTTTACTAAACTCAGACTGAGCTCCCTGTACCCTTCAGGTGGACCGTTCTCGCGGTACCACCTGAGTTGCCCTCCACTGGCCCGGGAACCATTGGTGGCCACCTCAGTGCTGTAAACCTGTAGGGTGACAAAATAAGAACAGGGTAAAGAAACTGAAGTAAAATCAATGGATTAAACATAACGTAAAGAAAAAAAAAGTGGAGCGTGGTGTCCCACCCTGCCCCACTTTGGTGTCCTCAACTAAAAGGTTTGTGAGAGCAAGGATAGAGCTTTGTATCCACCAAAGCACCGGCAAACGTCCTGATCTTCCACTGGTCCCTTGGTGGGCAGAGTCAAAGGAACCGAGTCCTTTCATGACATCCTAGCAAGGCTGTGAGTGAAAGCCAGCACCAGAGAGAGAAATGCAACTGAGTTGCTCTCATGTGTTCTGTGCTGAGTATTTGTCTTTTCTACTAAAGAGAGCAGGATCATGTCACACACAAAAGAAACTTTAAAAATCCTCTCTATTTCATATTTTTGAAGGATATTTGGTTTTGTTTTCCTTTTCTATATAGTATTGCTCAAACAGAGATTTCTTTTGAAAATTTCCCTTCTAAAGAAGAAAAAAAACCAGGGAATAATTACTGTGATAACCTTATAAACCCCTTTGATTAAAATATTTTAGCTTTCTAAACTTTTTATTAAAGACGCAGTAAAAAAGAAAAATATTTTTAATGGGCAAGTGATGAGGGTGAATTGGGGCAGAACTCTGAATCAGGCTTAAGCTCTTTTAATTGAGCAGACATCAGAATTAAAAGGATCATTAAATGCCAACCAGAGGTGCAAGAGATTTGGAAACATGAGGAAAAGTCATGAGCTCTTCACTTACCTTAAACAGAGAGAAGGTGCCTGCAGAAAGTAGTGACTAAAAGAGGCTACTGAGACAAGCATCAAAGAACAGCGTGAGTATGTAGAGAGAAAATTTTTAAAAGTGAAGGCATAGAACAGGACTTTACAAGCAATATCAGAAACAATTCTCAATATACTTTGAGAGACAGAGGGAAAGAGGCCAAGTCAATTATTGATTCACTAACAAGTGAAAAAAAGAAGTCATCGGCACATAAATTCGAGAAGGCCAAAATTCTCAGTGTCTGGTTTTGCATTTCTAAGAGAAAAGATCAAGTGAAAGACTGGCTAATGCAAGTAGCAGCAGTGGAGCAGTAGGATCTCTCCACAGAAATGCACAAGGAGGCATCAGCACACTTGGAGAACTCCAAAGTTTTAACGCTGCCTGAGCCTGATGGATTTTATCCCAGGAAACTGGAAAAGAATATGGCAGAAGTAATGTCAGAACCACTTGGGGTTATCTTAGGGAAGTCATGGAGTGTAAATAAGCATCTGGAGGCTGGAAAAGGGCAAATACATTCAGTTGCTAAGAATGGAAGGAAAAGACTAATTGGGGATTTGTCTAGCAGCCAGCTTACCTTCAAATGCCAGAAAAACCTTGGAAAGCACAAAATATTTGTGAGCACATGAAAGAAAACAAAGAAATGAGTAAGAGCCAAAATGGATTTGTCAACTGTAAATCCTCTCAGAGCAAACTCATCTCTTTTTATGGATGGGTTGCAGGTCTGGATAGAGAGAAAACAATAAACACCACCAAAAATGCAGAATGGACTTTGATGCCTTCTCTAAAGAACTTCTCACTCCAAAGGTAAAAAAACATGTTCTATGTGACCCTCTCGTATGGCACAAGCCAAAGAGGCTAAATAAATGTGCTGAACTAATGAAAATGTAGCAGTTATCAGTGGCTCATGGTCAAAATAGAAGACTGTAATTAACGAGCTCTTCAGACAACTGTCATGGAGTTGGCTGTATTCAAAATGTTTTTATTAATGACCTGGTAGCTACAATAGAGAGTTACACTGTTAAAGCTCTAGAAAACACTAAGGCAGCAGGAGATGCAAGTATGTTAAGGGCAAGACTAGAAACTAATCAGCTAGGAGAACTTATATGAAAACAGTGGATGAAACCTTACAGGACCAGGCAGAAGGATGTGCATTTGCCAGGAGCTATTAGCTGCACAAATAAGAGAGGGAGTAGAAATAGAAATTCCAGGGATCCAAGATTGTAGGAAATCATGACCAGAACATAAGCCACTACCATTTTCCTTCGGTGTTGCAAAATGAAGATAATCATCACTGCAAACTGGGATACTGTTTTCTGAATAAAACTCATGATGTATGCTTACAGCGAAGTGACATTCATGCAGCACAGCACTCAAGCACGCTTTTGAGCCAGCGTGTGATGATCCGTTTCCTCACATCATGTACTCTCACAGAGCAATTAAACAAAATTGCTCATGTTCTGTGAGAACAAACCTTGCTGGAAGGGACTGCAATAATGGAAAAAGCTGCCTCTGCTAATGGTACTAACTCATTTCCCAAAAGCTGAAATTGCTCGGTGTCCATCTGTAATTAAAAGGCCTGGCACATTTTAAAAAAACCTTTTCCTACACCTGGTGACTAGGGAACCTTCCCTCTGAGTTGCACATGAAGCCAAGGCAATATCAATTGATGCAACACTTCCATAAATCTTTTGGCACAGGAAGAAGAAACCAGAACTTTTTGCCATGGCTTGTGAGAGGCAACCTTCCCTGGCCAACATTTCTGATTCTTAAATTTGTTTTTATTAATGAGAACATTAATAATTACTAATGAATTTCTTGTTCTAGCTCTAGCTATCTTGTTCCAGCTCTGTTTGCTAGACAGAAAGGCCAACTACCAGAAATACATCCTTCCTGCAGGAAGTGGGACGTTGATGTAGGTACTCCACAAAATCAAGTACTTGAGCCCTTGCCTATTTTTCTGTATCTTCCAGTCCCCAGAAGATTCTGTAAATTAGCAAGAATAATAAATAAAATAACAAGACAACTGAAATGGTCACTCTTATCTGCTGCATCCATGGAAGTAAAACCCCCCAGCTTTTCTCCCAGGTTTGTAGGCTCCTTTTATCTCAGCAGAAGCTGTGACCTTTATCAGCAAAAGCTTCTAGGTTCCAGGCTACGTGGTATAAATCCTAGTGTAGATGATGTGATAAATCAAAGGCAAAAATAGCCTACAGGATTCCTTGCTAGATTGCACACTGTGAACAATAATTTACTTTCCAGGGGACCATTAATTAGTATTGATTTGTTTTCTTGCTCAGACAGTTCGCAGGCATACGGACGGGAGGCTGCCTGCCAGCTTGTGCTGTGTCAGGAGTCTGTTATCCTCCAGCTTTTCCCACAAGTTGAAAAGATTTGCAAACGAAAGACATACTACAGAGTCTGCGGTTAAGGTGATCTTCCAATTGCCCGTTTTAAGTGGGTAATGAAAGAGAAACAGATGAGATAGGGGCAATAGATTAATAGGGGCAAGAGACTCATTTGGAACAAAAAATGGGTCAATAAAACAGTGAGGATGAAATCTGAAGTCCATGAAGAGGTTCATGCCCCGGCTCAGTATTCCAGAGTAAGACATCCCTGTGAATTCACCTCACACAGGTGCAAGGCTAAAACCTGGAAATCACCACTGTATCAGCCCTGGAAGCTAAAGGAAGCCAGATGGAAAAGTCTTTTTGTATTTTCATAAGTAAATGCTGCCTCAACAACCCTGACTGAGACCATCATTTCTCCACCTTCCTGGAGACCTTCTCTGCCATGCTAGGAGACCATGAAAGGCCAAGTATCTACAAAGCCCACTGCTGCTTGGGATCACTGGTCTCACCTAAAAGACTGGCTCTCAGTGTGTCCTGTAAGAATAGACAGCAATTAAAACTAGAAGAGAAAGTTTATTAGAAAGAATATAACAACTTGGGGACAGTATTTTAGTACTCCAGTAGAACGAGGATGTCTAAGATTAAGTGGAACCTCAATTCCTTCATGTCCCACCAAATCTTTTTAATAAGTTTTCATTCATTCTCTTCAGTATTTGTTTTCTTAACAGATTAGGATATGGGGTTTTTTTTCTATTTTAATGGGCTTCTCTTTTGGTAAAGGATAGTTAAACTAATCACCCTCATGTATACGTGGGTTCTACCTGACTTCAAGTAATACTATCTACTAATAATACAACTTTGTAAAACCTGTTGTCTAGAAAGCTAGAACTATCTATAAATCGCTGCCATCACACCCAGCCTCTGGCAATACTGCCTGTGTTTTACATAGGGTCTCTGTGTGCCCGCTTTAAAGGCTGGGCTGGGGCAGGTGCTGGAGGGCTGGCTGATAGTGGTGGGAGGACACCACGCTCATCAAGAAGATTAGTTCTCTTAGGAAAGTGGATGTAAGGGTAGGGAAAGCAGGATTTGTTTCTCTAATTTAGAAAGAACTAGTGAGAAAGCAGCTGATTTGCAGGTTCCAGGGAAACAAAGAATAACTTATGAAGACAGTATGGTGAGTACAGAGCTAGCTGTTTTATTAAATGTATTAATGCTGAATGTTAAAGAGAAATTGATATTAGTTTCTTGTGAAGAGATGGCACTTCATGCACTGACTAGCTCTGATTTAGAATTCTTTTTTCAGCTCTGTATTAGGGTGATAATTATGTGTAATTATGCTGTTTTGTGGTTTGTGCTTCATGGACTTCAATCTTTTATCTGCTACAGCTACTAGGAGGAGATATCTCAGATCTTGAGCTTTATGGTCTGTAGCAAAAAAAAAAAGAAGGCAATTCAGGAATGCTATAAAACAGGAAACTAAAAGGTTGGAAGCTCATTTGTATTTGCCTTCTGCTAGCATAGAGGAGGAGAAGGGAAAAGTAGGGACCCCTTGTAAAACTCTCTTTCTCTTCAATCTGACTACTGCTGACAATGATGAAAGTGATTGTAAGCTTTTCAGGTACCTAGGAGCTGCCCAAAGTGTGACTGCAGCTGGTGGTACTCCATGTTATCATTGAGGAGTAAATTGTATTTGCTCCTCTTCTGTTCAGCTTCTCTCCTTCAGAAAAAGAAGAAGAAGATATTTAAAACCAGACATAGCTTATCCACACTGCTGCTTATTCTGAACCGGACTAAACTATTTCTCTTTAGTGGATTCTCAAATGGCTATTTAGCACTTGTTGGGAAATGTATCTGCAGGGTTGAGATTCAGTCGATAATATCTGTTGGATTCTTAGCCATTAATAAAAGAAATTAGCATACTTCTGCATAGCTAAATTCTGCCATATTTTGCCATAGGCAATGTCATCCTTGTTATGTTTCAGCAGTTAGTGAAATATATCATAGCTATTAAAAGTGGCAGTATCCAGCTCACAAGACTGGAATATTTTCTAAAAGTGTATTTCTTTCCCTGGAAACATTGGTGCCACAGGCCTAAATTCCAGGTCAGAAGACGTGTAGTTTCATAGAAAACACCCCTAGCTATGCAAATATTAAGCAGAGTACTTCAAAGCTTCCAATAGTCCCCTGTCACTTCTTTTGGTTTTAAAAAAATGTTTAGTTACTGTAAATGGGGCATTAGGAAGGGTTTCTATTTACATGACTTGCTTTTTTCCATCCTCTGGTTACCCTGTGAATGTTAAATTAAAATCTTGTGGAGAGACACCTCGAAGCTCATTTTGGCACTATTATCTACAGCAGAAAATCATAGCGGCTTAGTTAAGACTCGGCTCCATCTAAGAAGAGACAATAGAGACACAGCCGTCTCTGCTCAAAACTCTGGCTCATAGAGCTTAGACTTTCTGCAATAAAAGGTGAAATCAAACCACAGATCCATGTTTCAAACATCTGCCATTTAAAGTAATCTCCAGGGCTTGCTATTTTTGCAACTATTTTTAAATAGGCAAATAGCAAAACTTAATGTAGCTGTACATCACTTCCATCCATCTTCTCTAGTCTCAATATTTGGATATGAATAGCTTCAGATTTAGAAAGCTGTACTGACACTGTCCATTTAGTTTTTATTCACTGCTGTCAAAAATGTTATGACTGTTCTTGTACCAGTCTGGCCTTCTCCCAACTCACCTTCCACCCCTGTTTTCAAATGCCTCGTGTTAGAACTGGAAGTAAAAGAACTTGCCTAATTATCTCTATTTCCAGCATAGCTAGCACTGTAAATTAGGCTGTGTTTGTTGAACATCATATTGCAGATTCAGCTCACCCAGCTAATTTGTTTTAGCACTAAAAACCCTGTGCATTCTCCTCTTGCTGTCAGATCTTCTATGCTTTTCTGATCACTCAGCAAACCCGTAATGGTGTAGAAAGCTTCCAAATATTTCACCTTCTTCCCACCTTCTTCAAAGGTGTGAAAACATTAAAATGTTTTATACCACTCTTAAAAGTGTCCAAATCTGCAGGAATCAAGGTGATTTAGGAACTGTATTTTTTTTTTTTCAACGTTAATCCATTCCTTTAACATCTTGGAGTTTGAGGGTTGTTTGCTTTTTTGCTTGATAATAAACTTCATGTGCATAGAAAAGATATTTACCCTAGGGCTGCTGGTTACTTTACCACTTCTCGGAAAGCAGATCTAGGCTAAATCCACAATCAGATTTAAACTTCATAAGACTGGGTGAATATATAGGAGCCCGGACAGCACCCCAAGCAGATTGTTTGTACAATGCACTGGGAGGTTTATCCAAAATGTTGGATGCCAATGCACAGGATAAGCTGCTGAGCTGAACCAGCTGACAGCCACCACGGAGGACGCAAAGCAAAGATGTGATTTTAAACCCTGCATCTCAGAGATTTTTCTGCGTGAAAATCAGTAGCCTGAAATTCAAGCACCTTTCCTTAAGATATGTGGGAGGAGAAGAAGGTAAATCTGCCTCTCAGCAAATTATTGAAAGACAACTTCTCAAAGCACAGTTGCATTTATCCAATAATTTAGTGACTTCATGGTCTGGGCAGGCTGGCTTTTAATTCCCACTTCTTACGTTTGACCTGTCTTTTATGTCCTCACCTTACCCCTAGTCAGCAGCATTTACAGGTGGGCAGTGCCATTTTAAACTGTTTCATAGGAAAACAGATTTCTTCATTTAGCAATAAAGAAGGAACGTTATGAACTATTAAAGCAAGTAGATCTTGTTAGACCCTGAATATAACTTTTTCGGGGTGAGAAGCGTTTGGAACAGTACTTTCCATAAAACCTTAAAAATAAAGAAACCTGTCTTTTTGTAACTACAGCAAAACTTTGGTCTTCAAAAGCTGCCCTGCACTTTGTTGGTGATGTTGTTAAACCTTTGTTTGACTGGTGATGATTTACATTTCATCTATCCTCACTCTGTGGCAATTTTCCAAGAGGAGATACTTTAAAAAAAAATTTAAAACTAGCAGTGACAACTGACAATTGCATGGGTGGTACAAAAGGTTTTTACAAATAAGCATTATTTAATACAACAGACATGACTACCTGTTTTAATGGAGAAGCAATTCACAATGATAATATTATTGGCCTGTTAAAATTTAACAGGTCTGCCATATGCTCTGTCTAGTGCTTCAGATGGCTTCAAATTTATATGTCATTTTTTTAAAGTTATGCGTATTAACAACAGATGTTGAATTTCAAAAGGATCTGATCATTGAGGGAAAGTCATTCCGAAGCTGAGTTTTGCAGGTTTTGCCTTCCTAATGATTTGAAATGCTTTGCATTTAGTGACTCAGAAAGTAATTTCTAATTGGTGATGTAGCTCATAGGTAAGTCTTGCACATGATATTTGATATTAGCTTCCTCCAGAGTTGCCTCCAGTTGCTGAGGAGTTAGTTGGCTGAACATTTGCCTCAGAATTCCATCTCCAACCTTGCAATTATTTTTATTGAAAAACCCTTTCACAAGTGCATCCACCTTCAACTCATCTGTCTCTGGACTGTACACTAACGGCTCTGTGTACATTGATCTCACACGCATACGCTTGGCCTTCCCCTAGTCAGGGTCGCTGTATGGCTGAGGGCTGGGAAGATGCAATAAAGCCGATACACTGAACTGGCACGCTGCAAGTGGGGGACCACACTCGCAGGAAGGCTCGAGTAACACCTACATCCATACAGAAACACAGCCTCTGGCTGGCTGTGGATTTGGCCTTCAGATGGTTGTCGTTTGCTTGAAGTCCAAAACCAATTTTTATTTTTATTTTTTTTTAAATTTCTTGCCCTGCTTCCAGGAGCCCAAGACAGGCTTATTTTACAATACAGTCCATTGCTTCACCTTTCCACTCCCAAATGCAGCAGGTGGCACAAACATGAGCTGTGAGTTAGGGCAACCCGTGACAGCGCATCACAGCTACCGTGTTGCTTGGCTGTCACGTTTTCACTGGAGCTTTGGCTTGTCCTGTGACAGGTGTGATGGGGTAGCTGAACAAACACAGCTCCCTGCAGCTGAGAAACCATCCACAGAGCGACGACAGCCCACACCATTACACCAGCTGCCTCCAGCTGAGCACATCACTTTGTTGGTGACATTGCTGGCGTTGTAGCAATGCCCAGCACCACGCACATCACCAGGCTGTCGCAGACCGCAGCACTAAAACCTCTCCTGCTGCTGAGAGCCGTAGGCTGCCTGTCCTGCCTGTTATCTGGAAACCAAGAGCCTGTGTGCAGCAGGAGAGGCAGATCCCATCGCCACGCTGGAAAGCAGCAAGCTTCTCTTTGCAGGCCTGTGAGCTGCTGAAGCAATGTCTCCAGTGCCTAATGAGAATGTAGGAATTGTAGGAAATGCAGATGTAGGGATTAAAGTCATCATCTCCTTCTGTCTGTTTCCTGCAGAGAAAAAAACACACAAGGAAATTACAATGTAATGGTGATAATTAACATAAACAAGATGCAAAGAATGGAGGGCCCAGTCAGCTGCAAATAGATAGCAGTGATCCCAAATTGATTTCCAACGGGCTGGAGACACAAAGCAGGGAGCTCCTGAGTGCCTGTTTTATTATTTATCTCAATTACTAGCTTCCTTAACTTAGTTTGACAAAGCAGGCTGTAGAAAGGGAAAGTAAGCAACAACAGGCAAGAAAGTCAGTCCTGTCAGCTTCTTGGCAAAAAGAGTGGATTTTGGATCCCAAAGGGACGTAACTCCTGATGCGATGTACTTGAGTTTCATGCCCTTAACCCCTCACTTTCTGACCTGTAGCTAGGCTGCCTGGACATCTCATAACTATTTCTGAACCATTTACGCCATCCCCATGTAATCTTGGGTGGGTCTCCGAAGGAGAGAGCACTTAGACGTCTTTTCCTTCCCTGGGGAGCTCCAAGAAAATGCTATTATTCTTCCTAATTTCGGATAGCTACTAGGATTTCAACATCCTTGAGGCTCCTGCTTCTACTGTCTAGTTGATCGATGGTTTCAAAAGTCTGGGAGAAGAACAGGGAGAGCAAGGAGTAAAGAAACCTATGCAAAATTTTCTTGAAATCAGCCTGGGGAAAGCCTGACCCATCTAGTTATGTCAGTATATGGTAAGAATGTGCTTGAAACCTGCTCTTGAAACAGGGATTCCGATAACTATTTCGGAAGGAAAGGTCCCATTAAGACGGGCTGGGTACCTTTGATGCATCTGCAGTTGCTGTCAGGAACTTTCAGTAAAGCAAACTCTTGTTGATGTGGAGAGAAAGCAAGTACAAAGGACCAGAGCTAGCAATGTTTTTTACCCAGAATGAGGTCACTGGGTATGGAGAAGGGTATTTTTGTGATGCAGCCACAAAAGCCCATGCTCCAAGTGGCAGATGGGCCAGGTTTGCTCCTGCCCGCTGCAGATCTGCACAGCAAATGGTTACTTGCAGAGACCGTGTGCCAGGCACGACTGGCTATTTCTGCTCGCAGAAAGAAGTTTAAGGGAGAAGAGGGTGACCTCCACTTTAGAAAACCTCCCTGACTTCTGTACGCTTTCTACTAGGCAGAAATGTTGGCTTTGACCCTTGACAAGCCTTTTCTCCAGGGGAATGCAGGAGGAATACAACTGTTTGTTTTGGGGTTTTTTTTTGTTTTTTTTTGTTTTTTTTTTTTTTCCTGAGGAAAGAAAATCATAGTGGGCAGTGAGAGGGGAGGGCTGGAGGTAAAAATTTGTATTATATTTCCTCAAGTAGAAGTGGCAAAGACAGCAGTGGCTTTACCACCAGCCTGTTGTTTCTCTCTCTGCCCTTTTCTGGTCTGGTGGGTAGATTGATCGATGCATTGCACAGTTTTGTCCAAGTTGACTTTTTTTTTCCCCCCCCCCAGGTGCAGGTGTACCATTTCCAGCTTCTATCTGTACCCTGCATAATCATAGACATCTAATTATAACTCACCACTGACATCTTAACAAGCAAGATTCGCTCATTTAAAACTGTACAGAGCATCTGTTGTTCAGCTGGTATGAAAAACACCACCTTTTACATTCTATCTGTCAGCTGGGAAGCATTTACCATGCTCCTGTGAGTAATGGCTTTATGGAAGGATCTGCTTTTGCCCATCTCAGATAAATTGTCATTCCCTAAATATGATACAAATAGAGCTTTCTGTTTTTCTTCATCCAATATAAAGAAAATTAATTTAAAGCAATGCATTGCAAGTATAAGGAAAATTCATCTAAAGCAGTGCATTGCACAAACAAGTTAGTCTTTGGTGACTGCTGTGAGCTGACATTTTCAGAGTTGTGGAGAGACCACCTCTGCCTGACCCTAACTGAGGTTCGACTAACTGTTGTTTTTCTTTAGCTGCCTGATTTCAGATTTAGTGACCCTTGTTCACTATCTAATCTATTTTTCAATTCCTGATCAAATACTGGTCTACTTTTTTGTGTGTTTCATAATTACATTGCCTTTTAATACCAATCCCTCGTTTGACCCTAGGGAGTATCTTTTGTTTGATCAAGCATTTCTGCATCTATAAGCATTGACAGTACATTGTATTTGCTAGAACGATGCTCTGTGTATAGCTGTTGGGAGGACTCGGAGTAGCTTCAAACTGTGAAGCTGTGGTTCCTGCTATCATTTGATTGTGCTCTTTACTTTCAGTGAAGAATCTCACTCCCCCCGCCTCTCCCCATCAGCTCCTTCTATATCTCTATTAATCTCCACATTTGACATGCAGAGGCTTCTGAGCTGTAAAGGCTTGGCCCCACTGAAGTCTCCCAGGTGATTTTTTACCATGAGGATGTGTGGTCCTAAGTCAGCCCTCTATTTCCAAAGCCCAAGGCTCACCATGCTCTGATGACCCCCTTGCTGGCTAATGCATTTGATATCTACCTGAAAAGACCACCACAGAGCATGTGTGCAAACTCCATTTGCTGCTGTAAAATGCAGAACACTTGGGTCTCTACCTGCTAAAAGTGTCTCAGTACCTGTAAACAACTGGAATGAAATCCCAGCAGATGAGGAGCACATAGCATTCTGCCATACCTCAGCTCAGTCGCAAACCCTGCTCCATCCCCACAATGTGCGAGTCCTTGGATTCACATGTAAGCAAGAAACAACAATTAAAACCCTTACAGGGAAAGTTAATAGGTTCACCAAGTTTTGAGCAGGGCTACTTTATAAAATCAAAGCATGCCATGATTTCTTAAGTGGTAATTAAAAATCATACCGTCAAATATACTGTAGTGATGAGCCCTGGTCCCTCAGAGAACCACAGCGGTTCCCTGGAGAGGGGTGGAAATTAGCAAACACATTTCACATGATGGCTTTTAATATAATTATTTGCATAACTGAATTAAAAAAGCGCACCAACGTGCCTCTAAATCTTATTATTGTTTATTACTCTGGATATCAGAGAAAACAGTAATTACATTGAGCAGAGATTCCTGGGGCTCAATTCAGTGGCGGGGCTGAGGGAATGTGGCTATGCCTTGGTCCCCACCAGCTGGTGGGACCCCCTGCCCTCCTGCTGGGAGCCGGACCTCCTTTGCACACAGTGCAGGGAAAACCTGGAAAAGTGGTCCTGCAGGACCACTGAGGGGGGCCAAGAGAGCTGCTGAGGAGAGAGGAGGAACTTCAGGAGCCCATGGCTGGGGAGATTGTTTGAGGGTGCATCCACAAGAGTCCTGAGAAGGGTGTGCAGCAAGGGGCAGGCTCTGGGCTTTCTGATGCAAACGGGCATCCTGAAAGACTCAAGGTATGTATAGGTTAAACCAGCACTTAAACAAGGGTTCCTGCCATGCTGGGCCCTCCTGAGAGCCTCTTTGAGATGACAGACCTCGGCACTGCTGTAGCTGCAGCTCCAGGGGCTGCTGACAGCGAGATGCTCCCAACGCGTCCCTCACTGTGTGGAGCCATATATGCACTGAGCAGCCCTTCCTTTCTGTCTCAAGGGAAAAAAAAAAAGAAAGATACATTCAAATCCCTCTTCTTTGCTTCATGCAGCTCCCTGCAGCAGCCATCTGCAGTCACTAACGCTCAAGAGAACATCAACAAGCCAAACTGCAGTGCTGGCAAAGGAGGGTAAAAGCCTGATGTGTATGAAGGAAACGAGCCCAGGCCTGCTGTGTTAATGAGAGTCCCCTCTGTTACTCTGCTGGGTTTTGGACCACTCTGGACTACAGCACTGTCTGTACTTAGTGCACAAGGCTGTAAGCATCATGGGCCATCTCAATCTTAATTAGTCTTTGCAAACCAACAAATTAACAGCTTGAAGTAACGTAATTCCATAGAAGAAAAATCTCTAAAACTCAGGATTTTGTTGTTATTTAAGGCTGCTTTTTGTCTTGTTTCAGTTCTCTCTGTGTCCTACTTTCTGTTCTCTTCAAAAGAGCCCCGAAAGAGAAGCCAAAAAGCTTATAAAATGTGGTTGGTATGTTTGTTTGGATTTTGGTTTTTTTTTTTTACCTTTTCAAAATCACCAGTTATGGTAATAACTTGCTATATTGAGCTTGAAGGAAAAACAATTTTCTAAAATTCAACAAAAGCAAAACATGCTTTAATAGGTCATTCAAATCTTTAAGTCAAGGTAAGCAAGGCAGATAGATAAACTTAATCACAGAGTGAACGCAACTAATGCCCACTTTAAAAGGACCTATTTGATTCAGTGTCTCTATAATCAGCTTTCACCATCCAGTTCCTCCTTACTAGCAGCAGAACAGCTTGAAATTCTAAGGAAATTTGTGAAAAGATATTTCAAATATATTTTCAATGCTTTCCCCAGTGTGTACATATACATCTGTATGTATTTTTTTAAACCAGATTAGCTTACTGAGTGCTGATGAGCAAAATTATATTCACAGTTTCACAGTAGGAGTACATTTACAAACTAGAGAAACAATCCTCTCTTTCCTACCTCGCCTCCCTCATCTATTTGCATCATCTTGCAGTGCATACATTTCTGGTCACACGCAGTTGGGGTGGGATGGATGCCCTTGCTGAGCACGGCCAAAACTGGCCTGGATTGCACTGCTTCTTCAGAGGATCTCAGCTCAGTATCTGGTAGTTCCTCCTGCCATCCCAGATTCTGACCGAGCAGGCTGGAAGAAAACTCTTCAGAAATGATGTCTGGTTTCAGAACTTTGTCCTATATACTTATCTATTATCTCAGATATTTTTCAGTTCGGGGAGGAAGAAACTAGAAACCATTAGGTTGATTATAGCCTCTAACTCCTCCATCTGATTGAAAGGTGAATGTCAAAGGAAATTGTTTCTTCTGAAAAGACTCCTTCAAAGGAGAGCACTTGTCACTTTGCTCCATTTGACAGGTCTTTGTTTGGCTGGTCACGCAATGCTCGTACATGGCTCAAAGTCAACACCCCCTTCTACCCACTGCCTCTTAACAGACACATCCAGAAGTGTTCTGAGGGTGGTATCAAAGTCCCTGGCTGTCTCCAGAGATCAAAGCTGATGGCAGCGTTGCCACACATCAGAATCAGTTCCTCAAGGAATGAGTGGAAAACATCTTGGCATTGACAAGGCTACACTGACTTCCACTCCTCTGGCTGGGAACGCAGCTGACTTGCAGTTGGGTCAGCAAATGGAGGTTACATGAGACAATGGCAAAAACACAATTCAATGTCAGTGAAGTGGTGGTATGTCTTAAGTTTGGATGATTTTCCACCACACATTATGTTTCCAGTCTGTCCATCCTTGATGACAGGCTGCTGCGCACTCTGCATCGCAGTTGCACCTCACAGAAATATCACTCCAGTTTTATTTCCCCTGCATCTCACCTTGCTATGTGCTGTGCTGCAGGTTCACGAGACACAAGAGGTTTGGGATAGCACAATGACGCTGGGTTCAAGAAGCATAAAGCACAGATGCCTGCCCAATGCTGTTGGCGGTAGCAGGTATGTGAGCAGCCCTGGTGCAAAGGCTGCTGCTCCATCCACTCAACTGGTGGCAAGGAGAAAAAGGCCATGGGGGAGGAAACCATGCAGGGCAGACCCAGCACACCCCACCAAAGGTCACAGGCGTGCAAGCAAGCCAGCCGCCTTGTACAGAGGGGCTTGGAGGGAGTGCAAGCGAGCTGATGCTGTCACCCCGCGTGCCATCAGGAGCGGGGAGAGCCCTGCACACTTCTGCTGCCGGCGTGACTCGGCTGACAGAGGGAGGCTCAGAGTAGCTCCTACCAACCTCGTTTCCTGACCACAGCTGAGACAGCTGCTCAGGAAGGGCATTTCAGAGTCTTAGGCTATTTTCAGCATGGCCCTAACCCAAGAGGACTATAGGAATACTGTTAGTCCTCCACCCTAGGTCCTGTGCTAGGGACTGAACTCTGGGTAGATGTGTAGATTTAATTTTTACCCAATCCAAGGCACTTTCTCATTGAGATAGTTAGGTCTCATAGTCGTCCTTGCTTCTCCCTGTCCCCAGATCTCATGTCTATGCTGCTGCAATATCCAAAACAGACAGGAAGGATCCCTGTAGCTTACCAAGAGTATCTTATTGTATTAACATCACCTTGGCCTCTAAACCCTGACAAAGAGGTAATGATATTTTGGGGATATGACATCTGCCTCTCCTACTCCAGCAGGAGTGGAGGTGCTGCGGAAGCTACGCATGGGACTTGTGTTGTTGTAACTGAGCCCTGAGAACAAATATCAGGAACCAGGACTGAGTAAAAGTGGAAATGACTTACAGTGTTACCATACGAAGGAAGTGCACTCCCACGAGCTCTTGTTTACAGCACCACACTGGCCATAATGCAGTTTGTAGTGGGTCCAATTTTCTTCTTTCTCCAGGCAAACATTTTCTTCAGCTCCCCCCTGAAGCTGTCGTGGAGCCAGGCATAGAGGAAGGCATTGGTACAAGCAGACATCATTGCAAACCAGTGGCACAGCAGCTGGATGAAGTTGAAGTACTGCTTGTCAATCAAGCTGATGTCTATGTCCTTTATCACATTGAAGATGTGCAGAGGCAGCCAGCAGACTCCAAAGGCTGCCACCACTAAGACTAGCAAGCGAAAAGTCTTTCTCCGCCTTGCTCGGTCCCACTCAGCTTGGCCCTGGGTGACGTTGCCTGGAACTACACGGTTCTTCAGCTTGACCGAGATTCTCAGGTAGGACAGGGAGATGACAGCCAAAGGCAGCACGTAGGTGATAATGAGAGTGCTGTAGGCATATGCTAAGCGATCTCTTTTCATGTGGAACCAAAACTCCTCGCAGATGGAGAAGTCCAGTTCTGGGAACTCCGCGTGGTAGGTGTGGACTAAGGCTGGGGCAGCCAAGGTACAGCTCAGCAGCCAAATCGCAGCCAGGATATAAGCACAAACAGGGATTGTGAGCCTCCTGCGGAAGGGGTACACCATGGCGTAATACCGATCCACAGCTATGACAGTCAAGGTAAAGACAGACACAAACACGGTGACGGGTTGCATCAGGAAGACAAAGTAGCACATGAAACGCCCGTACACCCATCCTCTGGGCTCGAAGGCATAGGCGAGTGTCAGGGGCACACAGGTTGCACACATGAGCATGTCCGAGAAAGCCAGATTGCCTACCAGAAAGTTGGTGACATTGTGCATTTTTTTTGTCTTGCAGATAACGTAGATGAGGAGGTAATTCCCAATGACACCAATAAAAACCACTAGCGAGTAGCAGGGGATGATGAGTGGCTTGAAGGACTGAACAAACTGGAGCCCGGAGAATAAATTGCTAGTATTGCTATGAATCGCAGAGAGGAAGCTTTGGGAGGTTAAATTGTCCGAATTCATCATTTCCCTCCTTTTGCCGTCTGCTGTCAGCTGAGTGAAGTAGTTACCACTGCACTACTCCTGCACTCAATCAGTGTGGATAATGAATGGATTACTGGCTGTCCAGAGGTTACCACAGGGATAGTAAACAAGCATCCGTAAAAGCAAAAGGTGAAGTTTTAATCCTCAAGAGGCAGCTTTCAGCAGTTCCTAAGAAAAATCAAATACAACCGATTTCCATTAAAGTCCTCCTGTATTTACTATTAAATCTAGGTTTTGACAGCATGCCACTTAATAAACATTTAATGTAGTGAGTACTTACTGCTGTGGCTTCTTAATCCCATATGATTTTCCTGTGGATGCCAAGAAGTGCCCTAGATGTCTGTCTTCTGCAAATCCAGGAGCGTGTGTGTGTGTGTCAGAGAGAGAGAGAGGGAATATATGAGTGAGAAAGAGGGTGATGCACATCTACAAGCTAAGTGGAGATCAATGTTTTTAAACAGTCTTCACTACTAGGTCATGACAGATTTGTGTATAAGCTTTCATCCCTATTGGCTGTCCTGGGTATTACGTTCCTCTTTGCGTGTTTCTTACTGATAGTAATTAGTTCTTGAATATCCTTTCAAAAATTCCCTTCTCCTACCAGTGCATCTATAATTGCCCCTCACAGCTAACAATCAATTTACATTAATTAACACTAGCCTGCACAGCATCCAATCCACAATTCACTTTGACACAGTCCTCAGAGTGTCCAGAAAAGCTACCTGTGAATTTGCTGCTGTAACGTGGCTGTAAAATAGAATTTTAATGACCTGCTGAAGCCAAATAAATGCTTATGCCACTAGAGGGACTCAGCTACGCACCTGCTGAATGAAGTTGAGCTTGGAAATGTGCCTTTAGCATGTAGCACAAAGGACCTTATTTCCTTTAAATTTATTTTCTAACGATGGTACAATGTTTGCTCACCCATTGTGGATGTTTTCAGAGGGTTTTACACTCCTTTAAAAGTAAACACATGCAAGCATGTCCAGGGAAATATTAAGCATCCAAATAGCTCAGCTGTAAGGGCTCACCTGCAGTGAATGACAGCAAACTGCTTCTCATATTGCAGCTGCCCAAGAATATTTGGGGTGTTTCTTCATCCCTGCAGTAGGTTTGTAGTTATTAAGCTTTTGTATACCAGACAACAGCATTAATCAATCTGTAAAACAGCCTATCCTTGCTTTGAGTGGTTCAGACTTTAGAAAGCAAAAAATCAGGGTAAGTGTTTTGAGAATGCACATTTAAGCAGGCAGCCCCATCCATCTCTTACCTATTGCTCTAATTCTCCCTGAACTCTCTTCCATTTCAAGCACTTCTGGGACCAGGACCTCAGCTGGTGAAAAATAGTGAAACTCCACCTCATCTATTTATCCTGCCTGGGGATACTGAAAAAATAAATGGAACAGTCTACCAACTTATGAATACTTCAGAGCAGAGAACGTTGCTAGGTTTCGCAAGGCACTCAGGAGGCTTAGACATAACTTCAACGGACAGTTTATGTCCTAACCTCTTAAACTACTCTGAGGAAATATTAACCCAATATTGTCTATGGGCAGACCCACATCCTTCTTCTGATTTGATGTTATTTGACATAAACCAAAAGTTTAAATAGATTTCATTTGTGCCATAATACTTTCCCTCATCTTAAAACAGAAGTTAATCTTGTGTAGCCCTTGTCAGACCGGAGCCATTCTCCCACAACTACTTATGACAGATGGGCATGTCAAACCTAGTAAGGGCCGCTGCATTTATGGTTAGATTGTGCTATGGTCTGGAATATGGTTGTAATTCCAGCCCGAGGGGAGAACAAGAGTATAGCTGGGTTGCTCTGGAGTGCCATCCTTCACTTCATGAATGTGGTAACCTACCCATGACCCATACAAATAACAGAATTTGTGTCCCACTTTGGAGTTCAATCTCACCTATCTGAGCTGGATGGGACCCAGAGGAATACAGTACTTAGTTATCTCTACATACCCAAATCTAGAGTAGGAGAGGGACCTGAGGATAGAAGTTGCAAAGAGGCAATGAAAAAGGGGATTCCTACTGCTTTCACCACCCGATGCAATCGTACTATTGGTTATAAGCAAAGTGCTGCAAAACTATTTCCTAAAATCCATAAAGCAATTGTTTCACTTAGTGTGGGAGAAAACTATGGTCCGACTTAAATCCTACTGAGGTAGGATTTCAGTAGTCTTTGGATATGGTCTCTGATACAAGCCAAAAGACATAGAAAAGTGAACTGGGACCATTTGCTTTTGTACTGCCCACATCCTATTGGAATTGTACAGCTTATGCTAGGAAAGAATCCTCACAAAAAAAAAAAATCATCTAACATAGCCTTCAATGTCACCTTAATGCTCAGGTCACAAAAAAACTCTAAGTTAACTTATAAGTTCTTTTATTTCAAGCTGTACCAAGCAATTTTACTGCATTTTCTCTTACCTTTAAATGTATTTTCTTCACCTCTGAAACCATAACCAGCACATCTTCTGTTTGAAGGTTCCCATCCTACTTCTGTTAGTGATTTTCTGTTTGTTTTGGCTTCAGGCAGAAAATTTCTTCAGTTCAGCTGTACTGTACAGTCAAGACCTGAAAAGAAAGTATTTAACAGGGGCTTGAACAGAAAAAGTATTTCAGCATTTTACCCCAAAGAAACCCCCTTTCCTCCTTTTAAAATTACGAATATGAATCTTGTTTAGAATTTCCTAGGCTAGATACCAAAGTCCTTCCTGAACCTGAGAATAAGTCTCTTTCACATACAGAATTTTCTCATTAAAAGAGAAAAGGTCACAGGAACTGCATTACTGTCATATTAAAACTGTTTTGGCATTCCAAGTGTACAAGGGTGACACACATAGGAATGCTGATTAGTGTCTAATTTAAACCTGGTCTTCCTTGAGTCAAGGAAAAATATTGTATCTAGAGGCAGACCCACACCTCACAGAAACATTTCACAGCTGAGCTTTCATGATCTCTTATGTTAACTTGTCCAACTCTGTACAGACACTTTGAGTACAAAACTGCTATGCAACTTTCAAAAGTGGTAAAACTCTTAAAACACTAACGCCATTCCTTACATCCATGTCTGATCATCCCTGTAGTTTCTAAGCAAAACAGCATGATCTAGGAATGAGATCTGATCCTAGCAGCTATACTTGCAAAGCTCAACAGTACTTCTTACGCTAGTAGGCCCTCTCTTCTATTATTTAAGCCTTACAGATAAAAAAATTTTCTTCTGTCATTGCAGTCTTACAGTTTCAGGTGTTAGTCTTCTGTGTTCTTATTTATTTGATACATATCTTTTTCTGTAAAACACAGCTTCTTTTGCATCACAGAATTCCTTTAAAAAGTCTTTCACGGCCTTCCAGGAATGTTCTGTGCAGAGAAGATCAGGTAGTTCTGGCAGAGCCTACAATAAAAATAGGCTCTGCCTATTTTGAAAGACGTAGAGCTGGAGGTTCCTTTAGCAAATTCCTCTTATGACCAGCCAGGGAACAGTGTTATGTATCACACAATTTCAAGACAGGGCAGCCTGTCCCTCCTTCTCTCATTTAATCATATAAATGCATCCTGTCTGCCCCTGCTGTGGACTGAGACATCTAAATTCTAAAAATCATGTTTACAACTAAAGGTTTTGTTTGTTTTGCTTGGAGTTTTTTGATTGTTGCTGCTACTTTTTCTCAAACTCAAAGTACCAAACTTTGATAATACATTTAAGCTGAAGACAAGCTTAACAACTGGAATGAAAAGGAGGCTTGAATTTAAGTTAAAGCATGCTTGAGGTTGTGTGCTAAATATAGAATAGGGGCACTATTCTTCCCTGTATGCACAGAATTCTTAGCCTGCTGAGCAAAATGAAATGAGAAAAGTGAGTTGGTTCCTTAGATGATGAAGATCTTGTGCCAAAATAAAGATAACAGTGTAAAATCTGAGGGAAAATACAAGTGGTTTACTGAAAATTAATGTGCTGGATCACAATTACCACAACAAGGTAAAAGCCAAAAGTAGAAGTGAATAAACTGTCAAGAGCTAGCTAATCCCCACTGCCAGGTTCTGCAAGAACCATGGAACTGCTGGGTGAGAAGTAAGAGCTTTTCCTATCTTTATGGCACAGGAACCGAGCCCTGCTACCGACAAAAAGCAAATGGGTTTACAGTGGGTTTTAGACCAGATTTAAGGATGGAGGAAAAACAGAGAGAGGAGACAGAACACGATGCCAAAGGAAGTGTCTGTCAAACTACTTCCATCTATGTGTTATGAAAGTGATTTTTCTCAGTATAGGATACGTAGTAATCCTTCTCAGATTGGGTTTGTGCAACACATGATGTGGTAGCATGTGAGAAACCATCATCTCTACCACAACAAATATCCTAAGAACTGTGAGGTAGGCAAAGAACAGCGACATTTATGAAGGAACTCGACCAGAAGACAGCAACTATTCATGCTGCTCAAGAATCTTGCTTGGGATTGACCAACCTCAGTTGCTCTTTTCATTTTTTTTATGTTAGCACAAAAAGGACTACACCAACTGAATTTGATAGAACCACCAGGTTTGGAAACAGAGACAATATGGAGGATGACATGGCAATTACCCAGAGGAACTTTGAGAACTTCAAGGAGAATGGGAGGAAATCTGATACCATTTCAGAGGAAAGACTTGTCATAAAAAACAGGATCAATCTCACCTGATAATAAGCATTTTTACTACGGCTTAGGATGGAGTAAATTCTGTTGCAGGTCTATACAAAGGAGCAGGCAGTGCATTTGAAAGTGCAAGGAAAAGAAAAAAATCTACTACTTTGTGACATATTCCAAGGTGAATGTGTCTCTACTTCGTTGCCATCTCTGGACAATTTTCTTGCTATAAGTGTCTATTTACCAGAGCAGAATTGCACTGTATTCTTTAAAAACACTGGGGAGAATGGTAAACTCCAGGGAAGATAACGAGGTATTTAAGTTAAGGAACAATACTAATGAAAGAATAAATTCACCATGATCAAATTTAGGATGGAAAGTAGAACATTTCTAAGTGGGAGGGCAACAAATTTCTCCTTGGAAGTGCTGGCTTTTGGAACAATCAGTGTATTACAGGGGATAAAACACCTGCTTTATACAGAAAGCTTGATCCATTTATCACATGCACGTGGTATGATTGCTTACATGAGTCTTGATCTTCAGGAGGTTCCTTTCCATCGTACATCAACACAGATTTAGACTTTGGATTTCACTCACTCCTACTTGAAAATAAGTCCACTATCATCTTTTCCAACAGTATTCCCATTGGCAATGTTGAAAAGAGAGAATTAAAATTTATATACATGCACAACCATACTTGTGGGCACAGCTGAGACTGAGTCCTAAGATGTTTCTAGTGTTCTTTGTGGTTCTTTGATGTGAAGATTTGTGCACTAGTGCCTGTGCAGATCAACTAGAACAGCACTTGAACATTTGCCAGATTAACTTCTACTGTTGCTAATCTTGGCACCTGCTCAGAGCAGCCGATCTACAAAGTAGGGAGAAAGGTAGGGTCAGCAGAGTCACTCTGAAAACATTTTAGCCCCAAGGCACTTCAATCAGTACAATCACTGATTCTTCTTTCTCTGCTCTTGCCTTCCCGCAAGATTGCTACCCAGAGACTTGAGACAAGCAGGATTCATTTCCCCACATCCCCACTGCCTTTAGATTTCCTTTGCCAGCCAAACCCACGCAGGAATTAATGACCAAGAAAGAAGCTGACCTGATTTTTGTAATGTTTTGATGTACGATTTGGGTTTGGGTTTTTTTTGGGGGGAGGGTGGGGAGGAGGGTGGTGGTTTGTAGGATCATTTTTTTTATTTCTTAGCACAGGATAAGTAGGTTAAAGTCTATGATGATTCAAGTAGTATTCACGCTGAATTTGTTGACTGAGCATGCTAAAACAGAATTTTGCTGAAAATAGGGATTAGGCAAACAGGTCTGACCAGCTCCTGGTTGTCTGGACAGACATCAATAGAATTCAAGATTTGTATTACAGTTCCTGTAAAACCACCACTGAAACAATGCCTCATTGTGTTAGCACCCTTAGTACAGCAAGAGGCAGTTACTGTCTTCAGAGTTCCTCTGGACAGGATGTACAACACTGGGGAGGGGGTAAGTGGGGCAAAAATCTTTAGAAATATCAGAGCTAGAAGTTTTCTTCTTCATTTGTAATTATGACTTCAGACAATAGTGTTGACATCACGGTATGGTAAAGCGTGCTTTTTTTAATGGCCAAGTCAGGAATAATGTGGGAAAAGGTATGTGAATGTCTTTGATCTAAGGCTGAAAGGTTCCTCTCACAAGGAAGGAATAAAATTAAAAAGTATGAAGGGAGATTTGCATATGCATCAGATCCAACAATTCCTGCCCTCCACTCCAAGAAAAACTGGTATTTGCCCTCTGCTTACAAGCCCTGGGGAGATGTAGAGTGCAACACCAATACATGCCCCAGGCTAGAACAGAGTGTGGGAATTAGCCCACAGAAACATCTGCAGATTGAATGCTGAGCCCTGGAGAAACTTCACGTTAGAAATGTTCCTGCAGATGTCAACAGCCAGGAATCAGGGTCGCTATACACCCTCAGAGTCGTGCGTGCTGAGGGCTCCCAAGAAGAGCTGATGGCTGTGGCTTCAGCCTCCGCAGCAACAGGGCAAAACGCTGCCTGGCCCGTGCCGCTTCCCCACACCACCCAGGAGAAACAATCCCCCTGTGCCCCACGATGCTGCTGGATTTTGAACACCTCCCCAACGGCGAGCACCACCTGAAGCCTCTTCCCCCCCGCCCCCCCGTCGGGTTCTCCCCCTGCCCGGCGCCTGCAGCACCACGGACAGCGCCCGCGGCCCGGCCCCGCGCGGGCGGAGGGTGGTGGCTGCCCCCGAGGGTCCGCTGCTGTCCCCAGGGTGGGAC
>WHYT01016668.1:594652-614156 GCA_009806455.1 Tetrax tetrax | reverse complement strand
CCCCCCACCCCTCCCCGCCCCCCCAAAGGCAAGGGTAGGACCCTCAGGAAAATCCCGCTGCACCCGAGAGATCTCACACCACACGCAAAACGTTCTTTGCCCACAAAAAAGGGGTGGTGTGCAACCAGAGAAAAGCGGGCAGGTTAACCGTGATGCTGAACCCCGCACCCAAAGGGGATCACTCCCCAAGAGCTAAAGAAGGAAAAAGCATTCCCTGCTTCCTGCGTCATGCCAATCTACCCTGGTGATAGCTAAAGGACGGAAGAGATCAACAGCTACCTGGTGTTCTGTAGTGATCAAATTCCCATCGGAAAACTTGCTGTTTTCATGGACGTCGTAGTTTAGCCCCACTCAGGACCAAGCTAAACAGCCTCTTACTCACTCCGTCCTAACCAGAACTAGTACAATGGAGCAATGAGTTCAATTCATATCTGTCAAAGAGAAAGGGAAAAAAAAATCCGAGAGGACCAATATCATTCCATCTGTTCTGACTCTTTTTCCATAAAGTAATAAAATCCATCTTCCATTTCATTAACTATCACCCTAACAACAGTCTGCTCTGGAGCTTTGAAAGCTCTTAATGCTAAAGGTTTGTCTGGAGGACTGTCATCTGGTTTGATTATAGTTTGCAAAACAACATTATGTACAGAGAAGAACGCTATTTGGAAATGCGTTGTTCTGCTCTGTCTTGCAAAATCATGTCTGAAAAAAAAAGGGGAGACAATAAATTGGACTTTCATAATCTACATAATCAGGTGAAAAAAAAATCAACCTAAGAGAACTTCCAATGAAGCCTTCTACATGTTTTCAGCACAGTTCCATTTAGACTAAGGAACTGATATTTTAAAAAAGAAAATAAAACCTTTTCCAGTATATTCACAGCCAGGCTGGTTTATGGTCACCTCTGCCTCCAAATGCACAGATTTATATCTGCTATCAGGACTATTCTCTCACCCTGTGTGTGTGTGTGCATTATATCAATTTTAGCCATGCTTCAGCATCAGGATTTATTCTCTTTCTTTCTCTTAATTTCTGTTCGCTAGCAGAATTTGGCTGCTTATTTTTCCCTGCTTCACAACGTCACTCATAGCAGCTGTTAAAGGTGTCCATTGCTGGATGGGCAAAATATGAAGCAGGTAAGTCTTAATGTGGAAAAAGTTAGAGGAACATAGAACAACATATTGCAACAAAATAATTATTTCCTGTCAGGAAACATAAGTATTGTTTCAGATGTTTCTTTCCTAGTAATAGTGAATCATGACTAGTTGAAGATGTCCCTGCTCCTTGCAGGGGGGTTGGACTAGATGACCTTTAAAGGTTCCTTCCAACCCTAAGTATTCTATGATTCTATAAGAACCATATCCTAATTAGAGTAAAATGAAAAAGCTCCATAGAAGTGACCTGATATATGCTGCACAGGACTTGTTTCGAATTTTAACTCCATTGCTCTAGTAGTACTCCAGGTGTTGAGAGAGTCTTGCAATGAGAATTACTTATCAAACAAGGTAAGACTTACGCAAACAGAAGACAGCTTCATCACTGCAAACGTAAGAATCTCAGAACATTTTATGCACAATAATGAACATGTCATTCTAACACCAACAAAGATCACTGTCATCTCCACACCAGGGAGGGTGAAGCTGAGACTTTTTACCCTGAAGCAGGATAGATATTGCTGGTAGAATTGACAAGGAAATCTAGATCTGCTAATATCCTATCTGGGCAAACCACCTTTCCCTATTACCATATGAGGTGTCATCCCTCCAGAGGAACAAGAAAGTAAGGTAAGAATTTCTAATTAACCATTCTTTCCTTCCCCTGTTTCTTTTTCCAACATTGTAAAGCCTAGATACAAGCAGACAAAATAAAAATATGCAGCTCTAGGCAACAAAATCCTCCAAAGCCTTTTCTGAAGATGCTCACACTACTGTATTTTCAAAAAAGCCAAAACTCTATACACTGTAGAGACTCCCTATCAGTAGTTGTTCCTATTTTTGTTTCTAGTAGGAAAAAAGCTTTTAAGCCTTATTACAGTTTTACTTAGCAAAAACATTATACAACATTCTGGTTAATAGAAAATGGAGGGGAAAAAAACTACTGAATTCTGACCTCACAATTAGTCTTTCTGAGCAGGGAAATAGTCTTTTGAATAGCTAGGAGAGAAGTGTTGCACCTCAAAAACAGAATAGAAAACATTGTTGACAGGGAATGATTAAGCAAGATGTGTATCTAGAAACTCAGAAGAAATGCAGGAGCTATGTTTATTTAAGCTATTTCTTTTTTCTTTTTTTTTTGGTTGTTGTTTTTCCCACTGAATATTTTAATTGAAAAAATACCCATGACAGCTTCTAGAATATTCAAGAAAATATACCATCAAAAGGTAATTTATAATCTTTTCTTAAATCTTGAAATAACAGTAGCAGCTTTGTGCCATGTTGAATGAAGTTAAATACTTGGAAGAGCTGTGGGGTATAGTTTTCTGTGCAAGGCTGTGGGCCACAGCCTTCAAAACAGAGCTATAAAGGGCTACTCTGCTTGATCATCCAGATCATGCGTCAGAAGAAATCGAGTCCATTCCTTTCTAGTTGCTAGCCTTGTTATGTTTTACACCCACTAGCCTTAGCCCACAAGGGACAGGGTTCTGAGCTGAGAGAAGGCAGTAGACATGGAATTCACCTTTGAGGTCTGAAGACAGACAGAGGCCATAAACAGTGTGATGTGGGTCCCCACATCCCCCATCTTCTTCTCAGCCACTTGTGTTGGTTTAGCCATGCTCCCAGGCAGAACAAAGACCTTCTTTCTTCTCAGGTAACTCCACGTGAACCCTAACAGCAGGAGGTTTGTACCTCACGTATTTCAACATCTGGCATGGACCTACCTGGCTGGAGACCGTCCCTGTCAATGAAAAGAGATTCCCACATAGCTGCACGACCGTGATCCAGAGGTACAGAGAGTTAGTGGGCCAATAGGCCAGTGATCACATCAGGAGTCTCTACCGTGTGCAGATCTCATTTTTCAAGACAGACTTTGTAAAATCTCAACCTTTGTCTGGTCCATAGCGAAAATTAAAAGCTTTGAAATTATTCACAGACCATTTTTCTCCAGTTCCTCTGAAGCAGGTGTTACCCCACAAAACAGCAGTTAAGTCAACAGCTCTAGAAACATTTTCAAAATTTCTTCATTTGTATCCTTGGGAAAATGAAGCTACCATGAGTCTACAGCCTGAGTGTCTGGGGTCTGTTCCCTAACCAGTGGCCTTCTGCATCTAAGATTCAAGTTCCCATTTTAACCCTAAAATCCCATCTTTGCCATCAGTGCAGTAACATGGGATATAAAAATGCCTCCCCTCCATTCTGGTCTTAAATACTCAAGGTTATAATTCCCCTTCACATGACCTCTGAACCAAACGTACATAGCCCTGGGTTCACACCTCGCTTCATGACAGAAAGTTTTAACAAATTGTGATGAAACCTCAATAGCTGAAAGCAAGACAAAGGCATCTTTTAATCGTCAAATTAGCTGGAGGGAAGAGCTGGAACTGCTTTCAGTCTGGAAAGAAGGGGAAATCATTAAAGGAAATCATCCCCTTTTCTTCTTCCAAGTAATTAGAAGAACCATCTGTATGTTCATTCCACTACAGTTAAGGGTGCAGATTAGCATTTCAGAGAGATCTGAGTTCAGCCAGCAATACTTTGATGTGTTAACATGAATGATGCTAAAATTTCTAAGGCTCTCAATGTCATACAAGTTAAAAAGGGTACGCATGTCACTTTCCAGTCACTCTTTTTAAGTGACTATTCAGTGGAGCCAAATTTACATTCAGAGAATTTTCCTTTTATCTCCGAAAGCATATTAAAAAATAATATGTTCCCATTAAAATAAATATAGTATTTACGTAATACCCAGCTATAACCCTGTGGACTGTACTGCCAGACTGTGCAGCACATGCTGCCATAATGAAATCAAAATTGCACAAAAGGCTTATTAAAAAATCTGGATATAAACAAGTTAAGTAAACCTTTTAATTATGACTGGTTTTACCCAACAGGAAAAATAATCCCTCAAATATTTCTTCTATGATTTACAAGGGTTATAGCAAAATTCCAGACACAAAGTCATAAATAACTAAAGCACACTGAAAAGAGAAAATGAAAACAGAAAAGTTCTACAGACTTAGTTTCACATATATAAAATACAACGGCCTCTAGCGTGGGACCACCTCTGGTTAATCTGGAAACAAATCTTTGCCTCTATTAGTTCTCCGAGTACTATAGAAATCTGCATTTCACCTAAGGCAGAATGGAAATTATAATATAATATAATAGATCCTACAGACCTCATAAATAAAAGACTGTGGGATGTCTGAATCATTCCATACAGACTTCTCCATGATTGAAATTAACTCATATGGCTAAGTGAAGCTGAATTCCATTTTCTCAAGATCATTCGCGACTGTCCAATTCTCTTAATGTACTTGTTCAAGTCATTAGACAAAGTTCTGCCCATTTATTTACCAATAAACGGTAAATTCCAGCTCCAGAAAGGCTCAAATTGTTCTCTGTGAACCCAAGCCTGTCCTCATTATCCATCATTATAACTAGTCAATTAAGTTAAAATAGAGATGGATGTCTCAGGAAAGAGATCTTTGAGCAATGGCCACAACTTCAAACTTTCCAGCCACGTAGTGAAAAGAGCATCTTTTCCCTTGAAATAAAATGAAATTGGTAAGGAAAATCACAATACTCTAGAGCTGGACACTGCAAACCACTAACAGCTCCCACAGTTTCCTACAGTCCCCGCTGTTCAGGGAAGCTAAAACCAGCAGACTCTAGGGTGTTCTTTCCGGACCAATTTCGAGGACGCTTTAATGACAACTAGTTGTATTGTTTTGCTTATGGAATCAGAAAAGCAAACCAAAATCTATAAAGAGAGAAGGTACACAAACAGAGGCTGAAAAAAAAATGAATTTTAGCTGATTTATACACAAAAGAATTTAGCCATTTTTTCCCATGCTTGGATACAGTCCATGGAGAAACTAAGCTCCTCAAATTTGGAGTTTTAACCCTCAGAACACACTCTGAGGAGGAAAATGCTGCCCTCCATTTGCAAACGAGGAACTAAAATATGAAGCAACTTGTCTACAGGAGAAAGAAATAATAAGAGAGAGAAAGACAAATCTTAAACACCCATTATTAACCCCTGCAATACCTTTGCTCCATAAATAAAAGCAGAATGTGAGGCATGGTTGTCCAAATGGCAGTACTTCAAAATTGGAAGAATGACAAGGGGGGAAAGAAACAATTTATTCTGTGCATTAATTTTGCAAAATAGCTAATGTCATGGTGTCATCTCACCACTGTGTCCAGGAGTTTTGTCCTTGATTTCCACAGGCCAAGGATTTTACCAAGACAATATTAAAATGATGTGGCTAACGTACTCTATTGATTAATTCAATTTAAATTAAGTGGTACCATGTGGCATACCCACCTGATTGAATTTGAACACACACATCCAAAATGAAGTGGTAATCTCTATTGCCCTCTCAGCATTCATGTCTCATAATGAGAGAATTTCCTGCTAAAATAGATTCTCAATTGACACAGTATGATAACCTGTGGCAGAGGTAGGCACTCACGAGGACTGAATTTAGCCTAGTGAGATATATCTCCATGGGCATCTTGAGGGTTAAGTCAAACACTGAGGCTGAGACAAGGTAGTTAAAAAGCAGCTAAGTTCATCTACTGAATGGTTTGGTACCCAAATTCACCCATCCTTTATAAAATGACACCCAAGGAGTGTACCTTTGGTTTCACACTTTAGAAAGCTTTAATCTCCATTTGTGAAAATATGAGGTTTTTCTGCTACTTGTGCTTTTTGCTATTCTGTCAACATAATCAGTTTAAAAACTGTTAATATGTCAGGATTATATTTTCTGATCAACACCTGTTACTCCTTGCTTCGATTACTTAGATGTTCTTTAACTTACTTTATACTATACAGTATATAATTTCAACATCAAAAGGGCCTAGAAGGACAGATCTGAATGAGCAGAGTAAAATAATGTTTTACAGCTACAATGCTTGGCCTCACAAAATACTCCATTACCAAGGGAGCACTTTCCCTTTTGTCCCATTTCTCTCTGAAGTTAAAGCTGCTTGACTACAATAAATCACAGTAAATGGTGTTTCCTATTATCAGGACTGCAAAAGTACTCTAGAATTCATAATAACACAATTTTTATGCCACTTGAAATGCTTTTTGCACTTAGAGTTACTCTGTTTCCTGCCACGTACAGCAGGAGTTGCCTCCATCCAGACTAGCTGGTTGGTTGCTATACACAGACTTATTTCATGTGAATGAAATTACACGCTGCTTGAAGGCTACAAAAACGCTGCAGAAGCAGCAAGGAAGAAAGAACATAGCAAAGAGATCACAGAAGCTGCAACCAGCTGAAGAACATCCTTCGTGTCAATGGGGCTTAGAGGAGATAATCACAAGTATTTGCTCACTTGCTGAAGGTGAAACAGCAGCAAAGCTTAGAGAGCCCAAAAAGCAAAGACTTGGATATCTACACATCCTTGTAATGGGAAAAGACACATCTAAGCTGTTGGAGCAATTTGTATCCATCAGGTTAGGGAAGATCAGCCACCATATCCACAAACCTAAGAAAGAGATCTGGAAGGCTCAGCGGAGGTGTGCATTTGGGGCAAAGGGGAAGGCAAAGGAAGTCACATAGATTCCCTCGCAGTTCACTGCATCAACCTGGCAGAATCTTCCAAGCTGTGTAACACAGCCATGGCCTTGTTGATATATAGCCACCATCACCCTTGATGGCAGAGCTGGAAATGGCTTAAGGCACCTACCATAAATGGGTGCAGCTCAGTGGCTCCCAGAGTCTAAATGTGTGTTAGTTATCCAATTGAAGATGTTAAAATTACTAAACTGGAAGCACAAGACATTAACTCCAGCTAAAAAAAAAAGGAATTATCCTGCTGTAAGACTCATAAGGGGAGACTCATGCTTGTAGGGTATTCTTGACAATAGGCGAGGATGTCTGCATTGTCCCAGTACACAGTGAGGCATTCTGAGTCTTCCTCTTTAGTCAACAGACTTTCTGTCACTGACTGCCACGTAAACAACTTAGAGTCCTCGTTACCCCAGACATCTAATAAGCTGTTCCATAAAAAGCAGAATTGCAAAATCCCAGTTTCAGTTAGACATCTATCTTACATGTCCCATACCACAGCAGCTGTTCCACACTTGTGTCCACTATGACCTTCTCACCGCATTGCTCTCAGCTCCCCATTATAGCCACCGACTGGTGACGACCGACTGGCACTGGGAATATCTAGTAGTAAAGTCAATGATAGTGCTAGGGAAAAAAAAAGGAGCTGAAGAACTAACTTTGTTGCAGGACTCATTTGTTAACCAGATGTTTCTCAGATTTTCTAATCCCAAAATGATGTAATCTTTCACAGAAACCCCCTCCCACATACACACATGTACTGTGCTATCACAGCTGTTAAATTTTACAAGTCAATAAAAGTTTGGTGTTGAAAGCATGGTCTTTCTGCCTAACATTACGATGCCTAATTATTTTATGCAGATGTTGTCTACATATACACAGTTATCTACAGAATATCTATATATTTTGAAAAGAAAAAAATGCAAGTAACTCCAGAAATAAGGTACAGGGATAATTTTGGGTGGCAATGAGGCACAGTGATGGGTAAAAAAAAAAGGTATTTGAGAAGGAACATGGACAATTATGCAGTTAATGGATTATATGTGTTGTATATATATTATATAATTATAATATATATGTTATATATAAAGCATGAATCATATAAGGCTTTCAATACTTTCACTAGGAATATGATCCAAATGTAAATGAGACTTGAAAGGTTTTAGTATGGAAGGACAGAGAAATATTGCCATAACGGGAGATGAATGGGGCAGATTATGACTATTGAATGAGGTGTGGGAAAGGGTTGCTTCCTGGTTTCTGCTTCCTTAAGTTGTACCACATGGTGTACTTGCTACACTGAACCCATAAAGTTATCAATCAGGCAATAGATTTAAAAATCAAAGCTGCATAATTAAAATATGGCTTTTTTTGGCAGAGATTGTGTCTGAATGCCTGACTTCTTTAATCTACAGAACAAGCAGGAAAAAAAAAATAAAAAATCTTTAGTACTGCTAAAGGCACAGATTGAACTTCAAAACAGTAGACTATGCAGCCTACAGTACCTGGCACTTCTGCATAATTAGAAAAAAATACTGTTGGGATGTTGTCACTAAAAGTGATCAACATAACAGATATTACATGAAACAGAGATAGCTCATTGTTAAATTTTAATAAGTTTATGTTCTCCATCCCTTCCTCAGAAATTCTCTCCTGTCTTCATTAGTTAATTAGTTCTGCCTGGAGCAGTAAGCTTGTGATGCTTAGGAAAAAAACAGAAAATTGGTAACTCAAGAGATCCTCAGAAGCTTTGATCATTCGTTTGCTCATTTTAACCTACAAATCTTTCCTTTTTTCTCTTTGAAAATCCTTTCTGTAAATTCCCACAGGAGAGTCTCAAAGGCTGTTGCTGAGGTCCTTTCAGGTGAACATCTTGTAAACACCTTCAATCTCCCATTGCTACGGGGAACTCTCCACAGGATCAGGATGCCATGGAATAAACACATTAACCAGCCAGTCAGAGTTTTTCCAAATGACCAAGCATCTCTAATCAGGTATCAAAGATGTGAATAAATTCAGCATTTTTTACTTCTAATTTCATCCTCTCAACAAAAACCAGCAGAAGGCAGCCATGAAACTGTGCTGAGCTGGACAGTGATTTGCCAGTGTTAGCACTGCAATGAGTTACCACAAGCCTCATCCAAAATCCACAACAGTGCTTACTTTTCCATACAGTGATGGCTTCTCATTTGTCCTGCAGTAAGTTAATTAATTCATAATTTAATAATTATGAATATCTTGCATCTATTATTCATCTTAACAAGCAGCTTAATCTCAGATGAAAAGAAACGGAATATTTTTGAAAACTCTGTGTATAAGATCTGGAAACAATATTGATTTAGTTTGCATAGTTAGTGCTAATACGTATAAATACTACTAGAAGGAAACACAAAATATATTTTTAAAGAAAACTTTCTTCTCCAAGTAACAGACTGCATCACTGACCTTGTCATTCGAGTGATGTCTACTTGATATTGACATATTTCCTAGCAAAGCCACTAATTCCAGGTCAGGAATTTATTGGAATTTAAACTCATTTGTAATTTAACAATATGCATAACAGCACTTGGATTATTTTATTTACTAGATGATAGTAAAGTTAATATTGCAACAATTGATTTCCCAGCTTAAACTGCTTCCAGAACGATAATCACACTGTAAAAGCTGACTATAACTCTTTTCAAATACTTGTCAGCGAAATTCACAAACCAGAACAGAGGGATGTTGCCCAACTTCTTTGTCAGGGAGGTTTTGTTTGCACTGTTTGCCTATTAAAACAGCAGATTGAGGCCAAACGAAGAGTACAGCATTAGGAGTCAGGAATTCCCAAGTTGTCCTTATTCTACATTTGCTTGAGCCTCAAGAGTGCAAGTGGTTTTTTATACATACAGAGTGCTCCAAGAACTTACCCCTGCAACTATTACTCATAGAATATTCTGCTTTTACAAGAACAAGGACTTATTAGTATTTTATTCCACAGATGTACAGGAGTGAATATTTTGCCTGTGAAGCTGTGATTCCAGATTTTCTTATCAACACACCAAAACAGTAGATGTCCTTTAAATAATGTACACCTTGATAAAGGTTACATGTTCTGATCTTCCCAGCCTCATCGGTGGCAAGGAATTTAGCTGATTAAGCTCTTGAGTTCTGGATCTTTTAAAAAATCAGCTTCCTTTGCATTTTCTGTCCACTTGTCAGCTGATGGCAAGGACAGCCAAGGAGCACTGGTGGCTGTGTGACAAGCGCATGACTTCCTTCCTTCCTTCCAAGCCTCCCCGCTCTGGACATGTACTGAACTCTGCAGAAGCTGAAGACACTTTTCTTCTTTTGCTACTATGGACATGCCAAGGTCCATGCCTGTGCTAAGCTACCCACCCCAACGGTGGGTAATGTCAAGGCTGCTATCAGAGTCCAGAAGTTGCTTTGCTTTGAAATCCAGAACTCTTTTAAACAGCAGAGCCGGGGGATGCAGCCCCTAGTTCCTCTCCTTGCCTCCTACTGCTGGCTTGCTTCTGCTCCTCAGGTCCACTGCTGAAAGCCAGCCAGTGAGCCGGATTGAGGAACCAATCTCGCTTAAAAATAACACAGCAAAAAGATGAATAAGCAGGGCTGGTTCAAAGGCCGTTCCCAAGCCACTGTAGCTGTGACTCACTACAGCAGTCAGGGGCTGGAGGTGACTCTCACACAGCCCTTTGCGCCTTTCCGATAACGGCATAAAACATGCGGGCACCTGCAAAGCAGCACAAGAGGTGCCCACAGGTCTGATACAGATCCCCAGGCTGAAATCCAGAAGACTGTACTAACAGCTCCCTGATTCCTGGGAAAAGCCCATATTGCCCATATTGCCCTGAAATGCCCTCATTTCAGGGAGTCACTAGAGTCTTTAATGTAGTTTTAACCTTTTTCCCTGTGCATATTCTATTGCTACCCAACGAATCCAGCTAATTTCTGTTACCTCCCACATACACACGTATTTCCCAGTAAGTGGCAGCCAGATCCACATGAGTCACCCTCAGAAATGATCTTTTCTTACAAAGCCGCAGTGGGTACAAAATTCCAACCAAATCATAACAACCAACCCCGCTGATCAAGTCCATCAGTAAACTGGCATTGCTGGTTGCTTCAGTCATACATGTGGCAATTAATCATGAAAGAGCCTTTTATGCACAAATCCTAGCTGTGACAAGATCAGGGTGGCTGACATGTGCCACAGAGTGACTCCAACTCTTGGCTGAGCTTACTGACACGCTGTTGGTTTCCCCCCACAGATGGGAACGGAGGGGGAGATGAGGCCTGTGTTAAAAATACACACAGGCTGGATGTGGCCTCCAAATTTTTCAGATGAGATTCAGTGAGGCCGTGGCTTGAAGTCCGTCTACATGTGACTATTCACTGTAGAGGTGAACAAATACAGTTTTACCACCTTCCTGAAGCAATCAGCTTAATACAGGCAATACAGAACTGCCACAACTAAAGGGAACAATGTTCTGCCTGTCTACAAGACAATGAAGAAAAATAAAATCTTTGTGTGTGCGTACATGGCACGTGATACTTTCTAATGCTCCTTTCTCCCCCTCTCTTTGCACCCAGAAATAAGTAGATGTTTTAGCAAGGATTTTCAGACTCATTTGTCAGACAACAAATAGTTTTTTCTTCAAGATATTAGTTAGACTAAGGCTGTGCAGGACAGCAAGTACTATTCGTAATTGCAATGTGAGTAACTAGCCATGCAGAATTACTTTCCTCTCACTGGCATCGTGCTGTATTCATGACCAACCAGACTCTGCACCCAACTTTATTTGTGCAATAGGTGCCTTCACAAAGCTTGGTGGGACAGAGCCACAGCTGGTAAAGGCTCGGTGCAGAGCAGACATCAAGGGCCACACAGCAGTGTCCCATGGAAAAAGCCCTGCCTGGTAAGCTGGGAATCAGATGTACCAATATACTGCCCTGGAGAACCAATAGGCACCTGGGATCTGAAGATTCAATGATCCCGCTGGAAGATTTTCTTTGATACTTTCCACATCTGCCTACATCACTTTTTCTTTCAAACCCTGGCTGCTGTGTATAACAGTTAGGTATAATGAGTATAATTAGATATAAATGGGATGTTAGTTTTTGCAAAAAGATGACTAAGTATTTAAAGTGTCCTTAAGTAACACTAATATAAATAAATAGAGAAATAAATAAAAAATTAGTGAATTACATTGAAGATTATTTGCACTTTAAAAAAAAATAATTCTACTGACTTCCATAAAAATTAAGTAACAGGGAGAATACTGAAATGAAAATTACCCTTTCACCTACACAAATTATTGGAAAGTAGTTAGACAAGGCGATTGTTACGCAAATGTAGATCCAACGCAATGACAAGGCCTGGGAGTGTTTTCTAAGAAAGCATGTTCACTTTTCTAAAACCTTATATCTGCTCCCTTCCAACAGCCTTTGAGTCAGGCTTTTCTAACCAGCCCCATAAACTCTGTCTGGAATAGGAATATTTGCAGTTATGAACATTCGCCCAAAAATACATTTAATATTTTTCATTAATTACAAATTTGGCTGATGAAGGAATCTGCACTAACGTATATAAGCTTTTGTAAAGCATTCAATGTACTGGCACATGGCATTTGGATCAAAAAAAAACCAGCACAAAACCTATGTATTGTAGAAGGCAAGCTCAAACGCAGATGATGTATATCTGAGAAAGTAAAAGGTTATCACACCATCTCAGGGGAGGTTGTTTTATGAAATTTGCAGATGTCACAAGGGACAGGTTAGCACCGTTGGAGCAGCAGCAGAGACATAATTAGGGAATGAGACATTAGCCATGTATTGCAGAGGAACAGAAAAACAAATACCCTGCAGACATGCCTTGGCTAAGAGTGTAGGGGCAGAAATGGTCACAGATCCCAAATTACCACTTGTTAAATGCACAAGTGTCTTGTGTACCAGCTTTAACCCTGTCATATAAATAAGTAGTGCTTGGAGGAAGCACCTTATAGCAGCCTTCCAGTACCTAAAGGAGGCTTATAGGAAAGACGAGGAGAGACTCTTTAGCAGGGCTTGTTGTGATAGGACAAGGGGTAATGATTTTAAAATAGAAGAAAGCAGATTCAGACTGGACATAAGGAATTTTTTTTTTTTTATGATGAGGGTGGTGGAATACAGGCACAGATTGCCCAGAGAGGTGGTGGATGCCCCATCCCTGGAAACATTCAACGCCAGGTTGGACGGGGCTCTGAGCAACCTGATCTGGTTGGAGATGTCCCTGCTCCTTGCAGGGGGGTTGGACTGGATGGCCTTTACAGGTCCCTTCCAACCCAAACCATTCTATGATTCTGTGATTCTAAAACTCTTGCTGCAGGCTGTTAGCTGTGCCCACCTCACTCCTTCCATTTATAGCACCGTGGCTGGGTGCTGGACATTTGATTTCCTATTTGTTCTTTCTCACTTTCTCAATATCCTCTTGAAAATACCAGAAAAACAAACACTCTGGGCTGCTTTTCCTAGACTTCACTGTTCTTGTGAAAGATGCGGAGGCGCTCAATATGAGTTCATCCAAGAGGAGGTTAAAAGGTGAAGCTGTTCCAATCCATACAGACATGAAGAGAACATCTGATAATGGAGGGATTATTAATCTACCAAAGGCATAATGAGAGCTGGAGGACAAAGCTGGAGCTGGACAAAATTAATGCTAAAAATAAGGCACAAAACATTATCTATGAAGATAATGTTATATCAGAGCTATTTTCTGAGAATATAGACTCTCTGTTGCTTGAAATCTTTCTAGAGATTTTAAGATTTAAGGGTTAATTCCCTTTCTAGAAGGTATTCCACAGCTTACAGAGGATCTGCAATCTTGAAACAGTGACTGAGGTTGCTTGTGCTGTATACAGAATCCAATTAGCCAGAAAAAGCTCCCCTCTTTCCTGAGGACAACATACTCCTCAGGAAGTGAGAGGAGAATACGCTTCTCTACACATTAAGAGTTAAACCCTGCATCTGTGTCTGATGCACATGCCTTCTTCCTTCCCTGGGATTTGATTGTGTGTCCTGCTAAGAACTTTTGCTTCTATTTAAAGCCACCAGCGGAAACGTTCATGAACCACGTGCTACATCCTTGGGTCACAAACACAGTTTTGGATCAAACCTGGAATAAATGGCTTCTGTGATGATGAAGGCTCAGGAGTGAAATGAAGTTGCAGGGACAGCCCCTGAGCATTTTCTAAACAAAAGGCTGGTACTGGAACACATATTGAGACATTTAAAAGTTACATAGAAGCAATTCAAGAATATTATGTGTGCTCATTGTTCTTGCTAAAAGCATGCTTCACTCACGCTATTTTAATCAGGCAGCAATGCACAGAATTAAGACAAATTTCTCTCATCAGACTGTCTCTTCTCTGTGAGCCTCTGCCTCTGCTCCGTCAGTAACTCTTCTCAGCCTAAAGAGAGATGGCCACACAGCAGAGGAACTATGCAGCTTTTACCTTAAGGTAAGGTAAGGCAAGAATTCTAGCTCCTTATGAGCTAAGCAAGGGACCTGCTCCCACATCCATGGACAAATACAGAAATGTTCCTATTGGTGACAGCAGACTGTGTATCTGGCCCATACTTCAGTAGAATTTTTCTGCTAACAGTGCAACACACCTGAAATAACTATGGAAATCTACGTAGATTGGGTTTAGAATTTGGTTTTGTTTTTGTTTTGTTTTGTTTTGACCAAACATGTTTTTTTTCCTACCTGTTGGAATTACTTGTTGAATGCAGTAACAGACTGTGCTGTGTGTTGTCTTTAAACGGATCCACGGTTAGCCAAAAGCTCTTTAAATAATATGTCCCTTTTTAAAAATTATTAGTACAAGAGTGGACTTCCATAATATCAGTCTATCACGTACCTTTGCAAATCCCAGCATCTGAATCTTTCCAAATGCATCCATTGCATACAACAATACCTATTTCCAATGCATTCCGTTGGTAGGGGTAAGGAACAGCTCCAGAGCACTAAAACCCTCTGAGCCCATGAAGCCGGTCCTCTCAACTGCCTGCTCAGATTCAGCCCCTCTTATCCTGCGGGCACAGCCCTGCACATTTCTGCTTTGCCAATCAGCAGCTGCCTCTTCGCAGTCCATCTTAACGGAGTTGAAGCCTAATACACTGCCAGGCGGGATGAGCATTCCTGCTCACTGGATAAATAACGGATTTTGCAGTTTGAGGGAAGAATTAAAAAAATTACTGCAAAAACTTGGCTCGGGATAAACATTTAAAAAAACAGGGATGACTGGAGTAAAATAAACAAACAAAAAACTACCACAAAAATTTCATTCTGGGCAGTGTTTTTCCCATTTGATATTACTTCACCTTTTCTTCCACCATCAAAATATACCACGTCAGAAAAAGCAAGGTTGCTTTTGGGGAAAAAAAAATATGAGTGACATGAAAACTAAATATTTGGGCAATTCTGGAGTGTAACTTTTTCAAAATGCTGAGAAGATACATATTTTTACTTTAGTTCCCCTCCTTTTTTCCCCTCTAGCAGAATCTATTTTCTAAGTTAATTCACAGGTAATTTCTCTCCTCCCCATGCTCTTAAGAAACCCTCCAGTCTCATGGTGAATTTGCTGCTCAAAAATCACCCACCCCAACCTTTTGCTAAAGGCTCTTATGCACCCAGCCACTCCTGGGGGGGGCCATCCCCACTGCAGCTAGTTCCCTTCCCTGGGACCTTCTGATACCTTCCCCTTTGCTCCTCTTCCCACAGCTATTAACAATGTGATACGTCTAACTTTCCTGAGTTTCAGGCTGTTTTTGTTTGCAGTATCACAGAATTGTTGGTGGAAGGGACCTCTGAAGGTCACCTGACCGAACCTCCCTGTGAAGCAAGACTACTGACCACAGTACATGTGTTCAATCAGGACTTCATTTAAATGAAGGCTTGAAAACCTCCAAGGATTCACAGCCTCTCTGAACAACCTGTCCCAGTGCTGCACCCTCCTCATGAAATTTTTTTTTTTAACATCCAGCCTACACCTTCCCAGAAGCAATCTGCAGCTGTGATGATACAGAGTTCAATCCACAGTGGATTTAACTATCTGCATCTCATCTAACTGCAACTTTCAGTATTCTGACATGGAAAGAACTAGAATGCACAGGAGTTAGTATTGTTCAAAGATTAAATACCTTGAATGGAAGGATTAGGATCTCTTCCTCAATGAAGTAATCTAGTTTAGAGCCTGAGTACTCTCCTGATGGGATTTGAACCCCTCTCAAGCAGGGGCTTCCAACAATGTTTTGTTAGACGGTCACATGGAACAAAGGACAAAGGTGGAGCACCCTTTTCTTTCCCTATTCTCTACCTCCCTATAGTTTTATTCAGTGTTATGAAAGAAAGGACATCTCTAACATCAGAGAAGGGTTTATGGAGGAATGTGAATCCTGCAGCCCAGAGCTTGGACATTTTTAGTTAGACACCCTTGCTTACATCAGCTTTGAGCTGATGAGGAGCCATTTGCCCTGATAGCTACAGCTGCCACCCTGTGCCTGGCAGGCTCTACTCTTAAAATGATGGCCATCATTTGCAAGGTATACTCTGTGTCTGTCCATATAAATAGATCTGCTGTACACTAGGAGTAAATCATGCTTACACAGGAGTTAGGACATCGAGTTTAGTGCTCCGAGTTCATGTTCCTCAATTAACTTTAAATTTCCCCAGTGTTGCCATGCCTACAGAGCCACAGCATCATTCAGATAATGAGCCTGTTCCACTAAGCAGCACCTCCTCCATCCTATTTATAGCCAAAGCTCTAGGCCAGTCACTGCACGATGCAACCTGACAAAGCCTCACCCATGTCAGCAGAGCTGGGCTGAGAATGTCCTCTCTTAGTTGCAGCTTCTGCACCCACAGTTTGCCAGCTGTGCCCTCAGACAGCTATGATATGCTTCACTGGTGAGCAGATCCCTCCGTCATGAAGCCTCAGCTTCAGGTCACTAAAGTCTCTGCGGGGAACAAGCAAATGACATGAGTAATGCCAAGCAAGAACAAAAACAACCTGCATAAATGCCTGTCTTTTCATTCAACAAGCACAGCAAATCCTGAAATTAAATAGATTCACACTGTCAAGGCTGCCGCCGCTATTCTCAGAAGCAGAATGGCAATGCTGCCCAGACTTCTAGGCTACCTTGGGACTTACCCCGTTCAATGCCCAGCGGCACACACAAGTAGCAAAGCATAGCTGTCCTCTAATCTTCAACTGACAGCTTTATTTCATAAAAGAGACAAAATCAAATTCACATTCAAGTCCATCTGACTTTGACACAACAAGGAATTGAGTGATCTTAGCAAAGGGTTTAGCCTGCTAGAGAAGTAAAAAGAGCTTGTTGACGTTGTTCATCAAAGTTTTGCCAAAAATCTGGACTTTCACCTAAGCAATAATGTAGTCCATAAAAACTTTTATTCTGAACAAAAGATGAAAGCCACACCAGTCTGAAACATTCTGCCAGGATGTTCCATCATGGTAATTCAAATTTAGGAAACAGGACTTGAAGGGAAATCCCAAGGCACTGCCTCCAGCCAGCAGAGCCACTCTCTATTACACAATCCCTTTAATAAATAGACTCAGGTAAACACTGAAAGCATCTATGTTTTCTGTCTGTGTGCCTCCTCCTTAGGGCCTGGTCTATGGCTGCTTCCATAGAAGGCACGGCAACTTGCAATTAAATCAAGCCTGGTGATTGCTTAGTGACAACATGGTCCTGTCTTCCAGCAGAGGTAAAGGCTCAGCAATGGGATCTGAAATAATGGGTACACTTTGGTAGGTCCTGTGTGTCCTGGCCTTACATCAGTCAAAAAGGGGGAGCCACAGTGGCATTAGGTGAGCACCATGGTAGATAAGAGCTGACTGGTTTACTGGTTGTCCTCCTGTTCCTCTTCCACTCGTCAAACTTGTTGATTTTCTGTTCTGATAGCTGACCCCAGGGTTACATAGAAACTCAACCCAACCAAGGCTGTCTCTTGCAGAATCCCATTCACAATGGCAAACAGTCTATGGTCTAAAGGATGATTCCAATGATTTTATAACAAAGTAGACAAACAATATACTGAATTTGGAAACAGAGTTAGTTTATCAATATTTGGCTAGCACAATAAGATTTCAAAGGAAAAGTTGTGAATAATCTTTCATTGTTTCTATTGCAATTTGATTCCATAAATTATTTGCAAAGAGGCACCTGGGTCCATCCCATCACCTGGGTTTCTAATCTGCGTAAGATTTACAAAATAAATCTCCCAGGTAATTGAAAAGCTGGCTAGAAGACCCTGGTGTTTTCCAAGATTAGAGCAGAAAGAAGTGTAATGGAGAAGCTGTTCGTCAGCAAAACGTTAACAGCTGGACGTATTTTGCTTTTGAATGTATATCAGCCCTACTGGCCTTTGTCAGATAGACCGCAAAGAGTTAGGGGAGGCTCTTTGTAAATGTGCTTGTTTCCACTGGCAACCGATGGAACAAAAGGACAACCAGATTTAATCAATTGATTTCAATGTGCCATTTTCAAATAGGTTTCCTTTAAAAGATTCAAGAGACAAAAAGAAGGAGAGAAAAGTCAAGCAATAAAATGTAATGATTTTCATTACATGAGAATCATTATGAATTGACCGTTTCATAGTTTAATTTTGGAAAGAACTGTGAGTTTTTCACGTTTTCATCAGATGAGGTTTTACTTCCAAGCAAAGCCAGAAAACTTGAATCTAGATTCCAATCCTTTTGTTTGTTCAGATTTGGTCCATTTTAACTTAATTTGTCTTATAATGGCAAATAATCCAAATAACTTTTTAAGTCTAAAATGCCATCTACTTTTGTCTTTAATAAATCTCGATACATGAATCATCTGTATTTTTACACTGTTGCCAAAAGGACATAAAAATCTTATACCCAAATTGGCAACACTATGAGGCTAGATGACATTTGCAAATAATGCCTTGTCAGAATAGTTTTCCACCTAACCTTTAATAAGTTTATTTTCCTGTATTTATTACTGTCAGTAGAAGAACATTATGTTCCAGAATAAAATATTTATGGACTTTCTATGCCTTTGTTGCCTAGGTCTCCTGGTTCAAAGAACCATTCAGAGGCTTTTAAACTGTTCACTGTGTCATTCCTGTCAAGTGGTACTTTTGCTGGGCTCTCTGCCCTTTTTCTGGTGTATTAATGCACATTGGGAACGTTTTTCCTTGAAATTTAAATAGTTTTCTCAAATACATTTAGGAAAGTATTTTTTAATATACATATTTGGAGTATTATTACAAATTGCTAATAGTAGTGTGATTGCAAGTGACTTAAAGCAGCACCCCAGGACACATCCAGCTCACACACCGTACATTCCTCACGCTTCGTTTAATTTTTTAATAGATCTAAATCTTTGCGTATTCTGTTCAGGCTCTTCAGCTTCCAGTTCAGCATGTCTGGGCCATCTCCATAATCATACAGCCAGCACAGAACTAAGCCTTTTATTCTCTCCTCCACACTGCTTTCCTCCTTACATTTCCCCATCCTGTATTAACCCTCATGTTCTTTGCAAATTTTGTCTGTTCACTACCAGTCACACATAGAATCATAGAATCATAGAATGGTTAGGGTTGGAAGGGACCTTCAAAGGCCATCTAGTCCAACCCCCCTGCAAGAAGCAGGGACATCCCTGACTAGATCAGGTTGCTCAGAGCCTCATCCAGCCTGGCCTTGAACGTTTCCAGGGATGGGGCAT
>WHYT01016668.1:584608-594632 GCA_009806455.1 Tetrax tetrax | reverse complement strand
GCAGCACCCCAGGACACATCCAGCTCACACACCGTACATTCCTCACGCTTCGTTTAATTTTTTAATAGATCTAAATCTTTGCGTATTCTGTTCAGGCTCTTCAGCTTCCAGTTCAGCATGTCTGGGGCATCTCCATAATCATACAGCCAGCACAGAACTAAGCCTTTTATTCTCTCCTCCACACTGCTTTCCTCCTTACATTTCCCCATCCTGTATTAACCCTCATGTTCTTTGCAAATTTTGTCTGTTCACTACCAGTCACACAAGTAGCGGTGTTTCTTTTTGAGGGAGCTGTAAAGTGTTCTCATGCCCTAACATCCCAGTACAGCGTTGGCAAACTGGTGCTTCCAAAACCCTCTGTCTTCTTTTGAGAGTGGTATTTCTCTTGGGGTTGTTTCAGCCCATTTCTGGTCAGTGACCAGTAAAGTTGTTACCAGGAGCATGGCAGAAGGGAAGATTCTTGCACTTACCTCCTGCTTTTGTTTTACTTGCTTCCCTCTGATTTCTCCTGTTCTTTTCTTAACCCTTATTTTTTCTATTTTCTTCCATGACTCCTTTTAAGCTGGTTCACAGATGCAAATTTCCTGTATAGTCTAGCAGTGTATTATTTTCTATCTCGCATGGGAAAGAGCATAAAGCAAACAAAAGTAGGAAACACCTGCTCATTGATGAGAGAAAATCTTGTATGGTGTTTTCCAAGCCACTACCTTGTGATGAGATTTCACTACTTGGGAATTTGACATGATAGCCTAAAGTGAGAATCGGATGTACGCTGCCAACCAACAACATCCAACATCACCTAAACCATCTAAACCAACATCACCTAAACCATCTAAACTAAAAACCAACAACATCATCGTCCAAATAGCATCCAACAACACTGCTACTCTCAGAGCCTATAAACCAGTGCCAGTTCCTCTTTGAAACAGATCTGTTTTTTCAAGCATTTGTCAATATTCATAGCCTTTTCTCAGAAGCTGCACAATTCTTCATGTTTAATGAGGAGGTTGAAAAAGTTGAGGAAAGTATAAGATAACAGGGAAAAGGTCAGACCAAACAAAGATTGCACTGCATTGAGAACAAATGTAAAGACATCCCTTGTGATTCATACAGTACACAGTGAACCACTCCAGATTTCTGAATTCTCGGGACAGACAGAAACTCTCTGCTGTATAAAAGCTGAGAGGTGATACTGCTACACACAAATAGCAGGTAAGGAGAACATTAATTATACTGCAAAGTATTGGTGAGAACATTAATTATACTGGTAAGAACATCCTTTTAAAAAATCATTGCTGCTAAGAGAGCGAGAACAGGAGGTCAAAGTTCAAATAGTATTTTAATTAAATGCCTTGTTTACTGTGTTCTGTCAGACACATGCTAAGAAGAAACTTTACTTGTCTGCAAGCACTCTCTGTACAGCATTTAACCTCCTCTGGAATGTTCACAAGCTGATGTGATGCAGAGGGAACCTGACGCAGAAATGCAAACGTGTACCTCACGGCAGAGGCGTTTGGGATGCAGTCAGTGCCTCTCCCCATATTAGTCTCAGCCAGACTCTGCTCCCAGGTAGAAGTCACCTCTCATTTGAAGACAACATGCTTTTTTGTCTTTGTTTTGGGTCAGGCCAAAGCATTTCTCTTGAGTTCACTGCAGTTTGCCTCAGAGCAAACAAGCTCAAAGGTGAAAATGTAAGTGTTGGAGCTGGATCTCAGGAGACAGGACTGAGACTTGCCAGTCCACAGGACTGGCAGGATGCTGCTATAGCAATAAGGTTTCAGGTTATATCCTGCTTTCTTCTCTCATACTTACTAATATTTCACTCTGAGGATGGAGGATTACTATTTATTTTGTGTGATTAAACAAGTGATTAATAAAGGGCAACTATGATTCATTCAATACTTGACGACAGATTAGATTAAAAGCATTGTTCTCAGTCTATCCTAAAGAACAAAATCAATAGACAAAAGTAGATGTCTAAGGAGATATAAAGTCACAACCATTTTCCTACTTTTCCTCTTTTTCAGGAGGCTGAAAAGTAGGAAGTTGCAAATGTTTTTATTATCCTGTCTTCAGCAGACAAGCATCATGACAGTGAAGTCATTTTATAATGAAATGACAACTGTAAGAATACAAATTTAAAAGAGAAGGAAAAAAAAAACTTTAGTGTTATATACTACATAAAACTCAAAACATTGCTGACTGAGTCACTAAACTGAGATTTAGCAGATCAGGAGGCCAATCTCCAAAGTATTTTATGATTTTGTACTTTGGAGCAACTGCAAACCACAAACCGAACTTGCTGCTCCTCTCGTGTTGCCCTTCAACCATTCCTATTGCTAAATCCATTACACAACCATTTGTCAAAGACTTGAAGTTACTGTGGGTTTTGTGTGCTTGTTAGACTGATTATCAAATAGACATCCTGTCAATCTATGGACGGCTTAGATTTTGGATGTAAGAGTGAATGGGGCGGTTTTAATGGAAATATTTGTGACTTTATGAGTCTAACTACCATTTCCAATAGGGCACCATCAACTGATTTGGAGATGAACTGTGTGACCAGAGGAGGTTAGGGATTTTCCATCTCAAACTTCAGGAGCATTGCTACAAAACTGCTCATGATCTTCTCAACACCTTAAATCTCATTTCCACAAGAGAGCATATTGAGAGCGGAATGTACCAGTGAATATTTTTAAGTTATAGTAATTTAACTCCACCTGTTTTCATTGTCCTCTGATGGGGATAAAAACCCAAACACAGTCAATTCTGAACATAATGAAAGACATTCTTCCATTTCATGTCAATGACTTTTAAAATGTGTCTTGCAATGGAGTATAGAGACATTAACAAAACCCCTGCTTTCTTATGTGAAGAGCCAAATATTGCGCAATACAATATTGAATTTCAATACTTAACTACGTGCTGCCAAATTCATCTGTATAACCTACTGCTTTCCTGAAATGCTAGCAGTTTTTTCAACTAGTCTTTATGGCTCTGCCTCAAAGCCCACTGAAATGGATCACAGCCTCTCCATTGATTTCAAATGGTGTTTGATCTGACCCTCAATGTTGGGGACATTATTAAAAAAAAAAAAAAATTAGGACGAAGATTCTAGTCTTATTCACAGAAGAGTAGAAATTAGATCTCTGAAGTACAGCATTTGTTAAAATGTCAGTATCCAAGCCCTGATTTTGCATGTATTAAAAAAGTTAAGGACAAGAAAATCACATCCATTAGACTTTAATATTTGATTAGTGTATTAGAAGCACAGAAATAATTTTAGAATTCCAGAGATTACATGGAATACTCATTTTCTGCCAGCAGGTCCGAGTAGAAAATACTTGAAAAAACAGCCCCCAAAATGGCCAGGTACACAACTGCTAAGACTAAGGTTACATGAACAGAGAGGCAGAGCTCCACACATTCATACTTCTGTGATCATGTATCAATGAATAGATCATGCATTGAAGGATTTGAAAAATTGAGAAATATAGCCACGTTAATCAACAGGATTTTTCCCTGTCATGCATGGTATCCAGAGGTTTTATCCGTGGGTATCCAAAAGATAACCATCGTTTCTCAGACTTTAATTATTCATACAACATGTGTTTATCACAGTTAGTTCTTTCATGCATCTGTAACCTCTAGGAGACTAAAGTCCTATAAAAAAATAATTCTTCCACCTATGTTTCTTATGTAGCATGATGAATAACTTAAAATTTTTCTAACCAAGATTTACATAGCACTTGACAAATATATTTCTTCTGAGTGTAGATTCAACAGAACTTTCTGTAAAGCTGTATTAATCTAAGCCAAACATGAACTGTGACATCACCTCTTCTCAAATGCCTTCCTCGAGCAGGAAATGCTGAAAAGCTGTGATGGGGCCAGGACCTAAAAGCAAAGGAGTTAATTCAGGGCTTATATTAGTTTCACTTGACGTGCTCCTAGATGTAGGCAAAAGTGATTAATGCAAGCTTATCCATACAGCAGCTTTTTTCAATAAGTCATTAGTTTATTCTGAAGTATCAATTTGGCACTGAAAATTATTTTGACTGCAAATTGCCTCCTCTGCTTCAGACACACTGCACACTCACAGTCACTCCCAAGACATGACAAGTCACACCAACTGTATTTTATACCATCTTTACTCTCACTGAGCAGAGGAATCAAACCCGTCAGAATAGAAGAAATAAAAATCTGATATTTGCCTTCATGTCAGAAGATCTAATCCATTCAGGAGATGGTGTATCAGGCTTAAAAATGTCACTAACAATAAACACACCTTTTCCAAACCTCATGAGGCCATAGCTGAAACAATAAGCATGTTCTGCATTGCAGTTCTCCTAAAAGGAATGATTTTTGAATCATAAATCATGGCTTGGTCTGCATGACTATATTAGGCCATATATCCTTGTTTCAGCTGGGATGGAACTAATTTTCTTCCCAGTAACTGCTGTATTTTGGATTTAGCATGGGATTTGGTACATGAAGAATGTTGATAACATGGTGATGTTTGCTGTTGCTGAAAAGATGGAGGATTTTTTCCAGCTTCCCAGGTTTTGCTAATATGTAGGTGCAAGAAGCTGGGAGGGATATAGCCAGGACAGTCGCCCCAAACTGGCCAAAGGAAGCATGCCACACCATAGACAGCATGCTCAGTATATAAGAGGGGGTTGGATGGTGGGCAGCATGCTCTCGCTCTTTCACTTACTGCGCAGGATTGTTCCATGATTGCTGCTCAGGATAGGCTGTATCGTTGTCAGGTGGTGAGAAATTGTGCATCATTCATTTTGTATATTTCATTATACCTATATGTTGTTATTTTTATGTGTATATAATTATATCTTCCTTTCCTATCCTAGTAAACTACCCTCATCTCAACCCATGAGTTTTCCTTTCTTCCCAATTTGCTCCCTGACCCTGCTGGGAGTTGGGGGGTAGGGGGGTGAGCGTGAGTGAGCGTCTGTGTGGTACTCAATTGCTGACTGGGGTTAAACAATAACACCCTATGACAGGAGGAGACCCTGAACCTTGACAGTTTCAACTACCCAAGACACTGTGTGCCTGGGGGTGCTACAAGCAAGCAATGTGCATTGCCTTTGCTCCTCTGAGAAAGTGAAGACCAAACAGCCAAGATCTGGACCCTTTTCTCTCCTGTCCTCCTAAACTCTGACTAAGCCATTGTGGGGTCGCAGAGCAGATGGCCACAAATGGCCATAGGGAAGGAAGCTGATGCAGACCATACTCTTCTCCCGCAGGTAGGTAGCAGTCTGCTATATCTGTGGCCAAAAGTCCTTCCTGCCTCCGTCTGCACAATGTTTTATAATTTTTTTTTTCTTTTACTGGGCCACGAGGAACAGCCAGAATAGCCCTGGTGTGGTGTTGTTACTGCCCACTAAATTAAACTGCAGAGCAGGAAGTGTTATTCTTTAGCACATTTCCCAAATATGTGCAAAGTGAAGTTGCCTGTCTGGTAAAAGAGGATTTTCTACTTCTACATCAGAAGGCTCAGGTCTCGTTTCTAAAGACTGCAGATAATTTCCTAAGAGAAGGCCAGAATGAAGTGATGTAGTGAATCTCCTTTTCTTTGCACATAATCATTTCCTGCCTCACCGAATGGCAGATGGTAACGTCTCAGAACACACAAATGCCATCGCTGTGTTCATACCTAAGGGCTATGTAACAGTTAAAAAGCTAGTGCTATATGATAGTAAGGGATCAATTCAGGTCTCTAAACATAGGCAACTAGCATGTTTGAGGCACTTTGTAGTATTTAAGATGTTGAGGTGGGGCTAGCAGATAGGACGCAGGTCCTACGGAAGACCAACACCCTCTTGAAGCCACAGCCAGGGGCCAAGTTGCACAAAAAGATGTCAGAGCCCTTTAGACAACTAAATCAAGACCTAATTGACATTAACAACTAGAATAATCTGCCAAGTTGCACAAAAAGGTGTCAGAGCCCTTTAGACAACTAAATCAAGACCTAATTGACATTAACAACTAGAATAATCTGCCGTATGTTATCTACAGGTAAATTATTACATGGAAGCATTTAGAGTCAGCCCTTCCATGAGTACCTGGAAGTATAAAAGAGCAGAAATAAGTATCAGCCATTGATTGGATAAGGCCAGTAACAAAGCAATCAGAACCAGTTGCAAATGGAACTAATTGAAATTTAAAACAAGCAAACAAAAAAAAAAAACCAAACAAAAAAAGGCAACGAATTATTTAATGAGTCTGAAATGTATGCTGAAGTTTCCTTTTTCAAGCAGTGAAATGGTCTAAAGCAGTAAACTGATGCCAGACAAACTCAAATGAAAGGAAAACAAAAAGATGCAAAATGCTCAGGACTGTAGTCCTTCCAAAATGTGCATCGGTCTCCATTCCTTCCAATTATCTTAGCAAGCCTCGATTTGTTCCTGAAACACGCACCTCAGCCCAAAACACAAACTGTACTTAAGTTGAGACGAGACTATTGGGTCCAGAATAGCAAATGCTCCAGAAATTTAGTAGCCCATGGCATGCAGTAGGATAAAATTTTCCCTTCTGCCTTTAAATTCTACATCAGTGGACACTAATGGGGAGCAGTGTATTATCACCTTTCATTCACAGGATTTCACGTAAGTTCTAGGATGGCTGAGTCAAACACGTCTCAACACCGAGAAAATGAGATTCATCCCCTTTAGCTGTAGCTACCCAATCTCAGTAAGTTATCACGGTGTCCTACAATCAATGGAAGAGAGCTAGCAGTTCATTTCCAGCTTCAATAAATATAGACACCCTTTATGGCGGTGTTTTCTCTCTCCATCTCACTTCCCATAACGGGATGTCGGGCCACCAGCTAAGATCAGACACCTACCTTCTAGGCTGCCAAACCAGGAGTGATTATCCAATTACCGCTGACCCAAATGATTCTCAGCTCTTTCATATTCAGCAGCTCCAGAAACACACATGCTGTTCACTTTCTTGTCGTTCTGATAACTGTCCACTAGCCAGAAACCAGTCCAGAGTGTCAGCGCTTGTCAGGTTTTACCCAATGCAACTTGCTAATTCACCAAGGAGAGGTGCATTTTCCTATTATCAGTTGGAAAGAAACAGGAAAACTAATCCTTTAATGTTATTAAAAAAATAATAATACTCACAAGAGGAATCACAAATACAGCTGTCATTAAAAAAACCCTGAAATATTAATCACGGAAGATTCATTAATGAAGTGAAAAGTTCAAAGTACTTTTAAAGAAAACCAGTATTACCTTTTTCTACCAAAATTCAGAGCTGAAAACAAGTGACTCCTGCAAACTTCTACCACTCTACATAGAACTGATTTACATTCTAACCCACACTTCTTAAATCTGCAGCTACTGTGGCTTAGTTTTGTAACAACTAATAATGATATAAAAAAAAATGAACAACAATCTGGCATAAGTGACAGATGGCAAACTGCAAGTCTTGGAGGATACAGCGTCAAATATTTAACAAATTCTGAAGTTTATAGACAAAGGACACCCACATACACATGAGCTTATATCTATGTTGCACAAAATTCTCAACACCAAAGCTCTTTATTTCCCTTGCCTTCATCTGTTTATGCAATAGTTCTGTAAACAGCCACTCATACGTGTCTAGATACATAAAAATAAGTAAAGTTATTACCAAAAAGAGAGAAAAGACAGGCAAAAATGATCTCTGTACCTCTGAGCAGCCAGAGGATTTTGTGCTGGGTTTACTGTCCTTGGCTGCATTACAAAGCCAACTGGAATTGTAGAAGTGGAAATGTCTTCTCTTTTCCCTGAAACCTGAAGTAAAATAATGTCTCATCAAAATGTTCTGTGGATGGTAGGCTTCTTTTGAACAATGATTTCAGAAGAGGACTGAAACAGTTTACTAAAAAAAAATAAAATGTTACTTCAGTGCTTTATGGGAATTGAACCTCAGCTTCTTTATACCTCCAGTCTCCTGTCAGAAACAGCAGCCAGACCTGGAACAACCCGCGACCGAAGGAAGGGGATCCCTGTGCTGCAACCAGACCTGGAGAAACAGGAAAACCTATAAGAGTACAGGAATTCCAGCAAAATTAGCTCACCTATATTAGCACTAATCATTAAAAAAAAATTAAAAAGCAGCAAAGCAGTTACTTTTGAGCTGAAGCAATAAAGCCAAGAGTCCTTGTAACTGAAGGTGACTTGTGTCTCCGGAGATCAGACTGCTGTAAGCCACAGCAGAACACACCAGGAGCTGCCTCTCCTGCTATATTCCCCCTTCCACAAGTTTTTCATCATACATGTGAAGCAAGAACCTTAGGGCTTTCTCTCTTGCCTTACTTTAGGTACACTGCAAGATACCCTGCTTTGGAAAGCAACTGCTGGGTACTTTAAAGAAAGGCTGAAACTCAGGAATTCGTGTCTAGATCAGCTTTAAGGAATGCCGGCAGCTCAAAGAGTCTTGCCTGGAACAGCAATTATGTGCTGCTCATGTAAAATTCTGTTTTCTCTAACTTCTCTTCTACAGGAGTAAACTCTCACCCTGCCTCTCCCCCATCGAGTAAAAATAGTTGTTTAAAAGTGCAGAAGCATTGGCTTTTGGGAGGCATTTCCAGAGAAAAACAGAAATTCAGAGAAGGCAGAAGCTCTTTTGCTCTTTTTGCTGTTTCAACAGCTGACAGCAGAAAGGACTCCTGGAATCTGAGGAGAAGTCATGTAGATGATGGGTGATCTTTGACTTCGTGGAGCACTGCGACTTTCAGCCCCAAATCCTTCAAAACAGGAAGAGAACTTGAGCAAGAAAAGAAATCCATCTTCATGTTTTGATTAAGCCTGGAATGGTTGGATTTGGAACACTTTGCAAAAAGCTCAGGGGTCTGTTGCTCCCATTGGCACAAACCCGTGATGAATGCACAGGGTTCGAGCTCCAAGACCAGGTGCCCATGTTACAAGGGTCTTTCCACACCAAAGTGAAACCGAGCGATCTAACAGTGCTGCCCATGAGTGTGACTACCACTTTGAGAGCAGGAATTGCAACTGACTGTGCCTCTTGGATTGGTTAAATATCGAGGCATCTTAAGAAGCAGCAAACCAAGAAGTTTTACAATTTCATATCATATACAAGAAACACTTGTTTTTTTCAGTTGTCTCACCAGCACACCTTGGAACAAGTATGTCACACAGACTGTTAACCTGTGTGTTTGCTGCCAGAAACGTTAAAACTGTGCTTGTGGATCAGGTAGTTCAGTCAATCTGAACGATCAAGGCTGCCAATGGAATGCCATAAATCTGTGAAATAATCCTCCTTGAGGTTAGAATTTATCAATCAGCTTCAGGTTTGCCTGAACTAAGTCTAGCCTCTCGCATTGTCTGACAGCTCGCTACAGACTATGCAGCCTCAGAACACCAAGGCCATAAATAACTCTTTCCAAAATCAATTGTCATTTCCATATTTGAGCCAACCATAATCTCCTGCAGTTCAGAAGGGAAGGGATTAGCCTTTGCTTATGCCAGGAGTTTGCCTTGCATTGAAGAAGATAGCACAAGTCCATGAAATGACGTGCTTGGGGCAGCGCCAGCCATGTGGAAGTTCAGAGCCGACTCTACTGATACCCACTCAAGGGAGTAACTCATGTCAAAGCCCAGCAACCCACGATCCAAATAAAACAAGAAAGTAAGTTTGCCCTTCAGTTTATGTAGGCAGCCATAATACCTACAGGCAGAAATCTCTTTCTGTATACCGAGAATGTATTTCTAAGTTGACATCTGCAGCAGTTTGTGGTGATATTTCATACTTAGGTTATCACAGCCTTTGGAATGGAAATACAGATGGTCATTAACAAAACCAGCACCAGCATAGCCACTACAAAGGAGCATTAGAAACCACCCAGAGTGGGAGATGTACCTTGATGCAGAAAGCAGCTCTTTCCAAAATACCATTCTAGGTTCTAGGAGGGAGGGAAAGGACTTACTCAACAAAAACCTTTTCTAATACCAGCTTCAAGAGTTTCACTTTACAGTTGTTTCACAATGGAATT
>WHYT01016668.1:526360-576617 GCA_009806455.1 Tetrax tetrax | reverse complement strand
CTTTATACCTCCAGTCTCCTGTCAGAAACAGCAGCCAGACCTGGAACAACCCGCGACCGAAGGAAGGGGATCCCTGTGCTGCAACCAGACCTGGAGAAACAGGAAAACCTATAAGAGTACAGGAATTCCAGCAAAATTAGCTCACCTATATTAGCACTAATCATTAAAAAAAAATTAAAAAGCAGCAAAGCAGTTACTTTTGAGCTGAAGCAATAAAGCCAAGAGTCCTAGTAACTGAAGGTGACTTGTGTCTCTGGAGATCAGACTGCTGTGAGCCACAGCAGAACACACCAGGAGCTGCCTCTCCTGGTATATTCCCCCTTCCACAAGTTTTTCATCATACATGTGAAGCAAGAACCTTAGGGCTTTCTCTCTTGCCTTACTTTAGGTACACTGCAAGATACCCTGCTTTGGAAAGCAACTGCTGGGTACTTTAAAGAAAGGCTGAAACTCAGGAATCCGTGTCTAGATCAGCTTTAAGGAATGCCAGCAGCTCAAAGAGTCTTGCCTGGAACAGCAATTATGTGCTGCTCATGTAAAATTCTGTTTTCTCTAACTTCTCTTCTACAGGAGTAAACTCTCACCCTGCCTCTCCCCCATAGAGTAAAAATAGTTGTTTAAAAGTGCAGAAGCATTGGCTTTTGGGAGGCTTTTCCAGAGAAAAACAGAAATTCAGAGAAGGCAGAAGCTCTTTTGGTCTTTTTGCTGTTTCAGCAGCAGAGGAAAAAAAGAAGCTGACAGCAGAAAGGACTCCTGGAGTCTGAGAAGTCATGTAGGTGATGGGTGATCTTTGACTTCGTGGAGCACTGCGACTTTCAGCCCAAAATCCTTCAAAACAGCAAAAAGAACTTGAGCAAGAAAAGAAATCCATTTTCGTGTTTTGATTAAGCCTGGAATGGTTGGATTTGGAACACTTCGCAAAAAGCTCAGGGGTCTGTTGCTCCCATTGGCACAAACCCTTGATGAATGCACAGGGTTCAAGCTCCAAGACCAGGTGCCTATGTTACAAGGGTCTTTCCACACCAAAGTGAAACCGAACGATCTAACAGTGCTGCCCATGAGTGTGACTACCACTTTGAGAGCAGGAATTGCAACTGACTGTGCCTCTTGGATTGGTTAAATATTGAGGCATCTTAAGAAGCAGCAAACCAAGAAGTTTTACAATTTCATATCATATACAAGAAACACTTGTTTTTTTCAGTTGTCTCACCAGCACACCTTGGAACAAGTATGTCACACAGACTGTTAACCTGTGTGTCTGCTGCCAGAAACGTTAAAACTGTGCTTGTGGATCAGGTAGTTCAGTCAATCTGAACGATCAAGGCTGCCAATGGAATGCCATAAATCTGTGAAATAATCCTCCTTGAGGTTAGAGTTTATCAATCAGCTTCAGGTTTGCCTGAACTAAGTCTAGCCTCTCACATTGTCTGACAGCTCGCTACGGACTATGCAGCCTCAGAACACCAAGGCCATAAATAAATCTTTCCAAAATCAATTGTCATGTCCATATTTGAGCCAACCATATACTCCTGCAGTTCAGAAGGGAAGGGATTAGCCTTTGCTTATGCCAGGAGTTTGCCTTGCATTGAAGAAGATAGCACAAGTCCATGAAATTACGTGCTTGGGGCAGCGCCAGCCATGTGGAAGTTCAGAGCGGACTCTACTGATACCCACTCAAGGGAGTAACTCGTGTCAAAGCCCAGCAACTCACGATCCAAATAAAACAAGAAAGTAAGTTTGCCCTTCAGTTTATGCAGGCAGCCATAATACCTACAGGCAGAACTCTCTTTCTGTATACTGAGAATGTATTTCTAAGTTGACATCTGCAGCAGTTTGTGGTGATATTTCATAGTTAGGTTATCACAGCCTTTGGAATGGAAATACAGATGGTCATTAACAAAACCAGCACCAGCATAGCCACTACAAAGGAGCATTAGAAACCACCCAGAGTGGGAGATGTACCTTGATACAGAAAGCAGCTCTTTCCAAAATACCATTCTAGGTTCTAGGAGGGAGGGAAAGGACTTACTCAACAAAAACCTTTTCTAATACCAGCTTCAAGAGTTTCACTTTACAGTTGTTTCACAATGGAATTCCCAAATCTTTTCCTTAACGTGCTTTCATGGAAAGTGTATCATTTCACATTTTCCATCCTTAGGGATTCCATGCTGCGGTCAAACAATGATGTATACATCCAAGTTTGACTTGGATAAAGTCTGATCCCTGATGACATAAGCTTGTAGCAGCTTTTATTTTGTAATTAATTGCTCTATTCACAGAGTATAGCTGGTAGAACTGCAGTTTTGGTGGTGGAGCTGTTTTAAATATCAGCCAATATTCACTAGTATTCTTCTTATTTCATTTTAACTAGCAGGGTAATTTACCTATTTCTAGTTTTAAATCACACTTACCAGTCTTCACCTATCTGATACAGGATTTGGAGCTTGTTTGTTGCCCAACTGAATGTCAGAAACTCAGGTAACCAAGTTCCCACAGCACTGGGTATAGCTGAGGAGCACTGTTTACAGAGATTATTTAAGGGCATCATTCTGATCTACTATATAATACAGTTAGGAGTTCGGAAATTAAATCAACAAGAGAAATCACTAAGACTTAAGTAGATTCTTAGAGTTAATACAATACACAAAAACATGTCCTAGACATGAACTTTTATACACAATTTGAAGCTTTTACATTGCAGAAACATTAAAAATAATTGAAACACATCTGTCTAATGTTTTATACACAGCAATAGCCACAGATAAACAGCTGTAATGACTTAGTGTTTCTATAACAATGTCCTAATGACATTGAACTTTATTTATAATGGAGTGACACAACCAGATCATTTCATTAATATCTGCAACATTATTTCTGTACTTTACACCCCTCTTGGAACACAAACTTGGGCTTCAGGAGTCTACATGTTTGTTTGGGACACTATGGCCTGATTTGCACCATGCTGAATGCCCACGTGCTTCACTATGCCCCACAGAGGTGCATCATTCCTTGCAAGGTTCACCCTTTTGTCTCCTTGTTCATGTTTCCCCCCCTCAGTTTCCATTTGGCAATGGAGCCATCACCATATCCAGAAGGGCAAGTAATGAAAAAAAGAATAAGAACTTGAAAAAGCAAAGTCTCTGCCATCTTCAATGCACCCTTTGTCTAATTTGTTTATTTTCTGTCTTTCTAATCCCATTGTCCAAAGGAGATAGATTACAGAAAAAATTACCAATATGACTTCTGCAGCAGCAAAGAGCCTGTGGTCAGCAGGGGCTGCACCTCTCCAGGTACAAGCTATCAAGCTATCATTTTCTAATGATTTCATGGCCAGAGAGCACCTGCGCTTCTGAAGATGGTGCTTAAACTAAGAGCTGAAGCCCTGGCATCATTTGTGATTCACTTGTGTTTCTGAACACAGACTCCTGGTTGGTGACTTCACTTTGCTTGTTGTTTTACCTGAACACTGCTGTTTCTCAGACTCCCTCACACTATGGATCTTATCAACCTGCAGAGTAACATCCCAGCATCGCAGCTTTCTGTTTGTGAGTAAATAACTCCAGCATGCACATTAGGAGGAAGCCTTTGAACTGGGCCTCTCAAAATACCTGTACTTTAGAATAAATGTTTGTGTCAGCCTGGAAGAGATTCAGAATCCTCTGAAAGCCAAAACAGATGACCAAATGACAAAGTTTGATTGCTACCTGATTTGCAACAAGTTCTTTTGACACAAACAGTTAATTCCTCAGGCCACTTGTTGCATCTCCTATGATGTTGTAGCCTCAGTTGTCCCTCAGCGAATGTCACCAGCTCGTGTTTCCTACCAGCAACTTTCAGTACAGGGGTGTGGGTACAGGCAGAAACGCAAACGGGAGGCTGATCCAAAACAGAGGACAACTATCACAAGTGCTATTATGTCCATATTTTTATGCTGAATGAGTAAAGACTTCATTTAACACCTACAGGAGGTTACAAAGGGACTCACAGAGCCAGCAGGTTTTGGGTGCAGGGATTCTAGGTGGTGGAGTCACATCTGGAGCGTTCAATACTTGTGCAGCAGTGAATCCACAGAAACACTGCGTGTCAGGGGCAGGGTTAAACCACCACAGGCAAACCAATCACTGGAGATGAGAAACAATGCTCTGAAGGTAAAATAAAGATAAAAAGAAAACATACATATACATGTACATGTGGGTAGAGGAATCCAATCCATCTTTCCACATCAGAGCTGTATTAACAAGGCTTCCTTTCAAAAGATCAAACGACATTGATTCTTCTGACAGATCAGTCCTACAGAGAGGAGGAGGAGGATTTTGATAAGTTAGGTAAGTGAGAGAAAAGAGATAGGAATAGAAGTCCTGTGTGCATTTGTCTGCTTAAATTCCTCACTCTTTTCAAGACTTACATTACAGTTCAAGCTCTCCTGTTGTCCAAGTGGCTTTTCTGCAGGCTGTTCTTGTGCAGCCAGCTGCTTTTAGTCCCAACTGAAGCTAAAACCATCCATTTGCTGAAATAATGCTTCTCTGGGGGTCTTTCCCACTCAAATACATTTGTTTCTAAGGCTCCCATTTAACCGTGCTAATAAGAGTGGAGGTCAAAAATTAACTAAATTTCTTCATAGAAAATGAGAAAACATTGTCCTTAGGGAATATTTATGTGGGATGTGTAGTTTATACTTTTACGCTTCATATTCTGCTCTTGGATTTATTAAGAAGCAGTGCTCTGTTCTGAGAAGTAACATTTCTACGTCATTTCAATCAACTGTCTTAACAGTAGCACAGCTGGAGCCCATAAGTGCAGCTAGGGAGCCTGAAGAAACTGTAACAAAAAAAAAAAAAAGATCATTGTGAGCCCTTTTTATTTCAGAATGGGTTTGCTAAGGTGCATCTTGTAGGATGGAAGTCCATATCCTGCAGTGGGGATGAGGCTCTGGATGAATTCAGATGGGGCAGCAATACAGGTAATCTGGTAACCATAAAAACCATAATCCTCTGCAGAACTCAAAAAACTTTTCTTGTTGCTATTTCTCTGTAAAAATACTTTAGCTTTCACTAGTCCTTCAACACCTGTATAATAGAAATACTAAATAATAGGTCTCTCTAAATAGAAATCAGTATTTGTTTTTTCAGATTATATTGGACATAATCCAGTTCTAAACCATGATGGTAATTATATAAGCACGCTGGATCCATAGGTTAATTGCACCTCCCCTGTAATAAACGTGGAGGTAGGTCTGTTCTCAGTATGAATTAAAAGAGCAATTTTGGGCTTGTAAACAGATTAATCTAATTTACATATACAAAAGCAAAAATATAGTCCAATTATCTAATATAGTCCACAGAAATCTGACTAGTCTGAAATTGTCATTTTAATTAAAAGCTCTATTCCTCCTGACAGGAGGAAGTCAAACAAGATACAGTTGGGACCTCACTCCAATCTCACAAAAAATACGAATGCTTTCCTCTGTAAAATGGTAAACTGGTAGCATAGCTTAGAGATTGCTCTCGTCTATGTTTCATATCCAAACATTCCTAGTTCATTCCCAAAAATGGAATTTTATAGCTGATTCAATTTGCTAACACAAAAGATAGCACAATCCCGTGAACGCTTTTTCCTCCTTCAGAAAACTTTTATTTTTCCTCCTGAAAGATTTTTCATCCAGAAATTTCCAAGAAGGTTTCTAGCATTAAAAATCAACTAAACTTTCCAGTTTTATCAAAATGTTTTCATTAGTTCAAAAACTGTTTTCAGAATTTCATTCTGCTACAAACTGTCACATTTTATCAAAAGTGTGAGTTAACCGTCAAAGAGAAAATCCAGTTTCCAGCCTGTTCTATGAAGCAACATGGTTGTGCACAGAGTATAATAGTTTGAGCCCACATGCCTACATTTTTCAACACAGTAAATCACACCGCTACTACGCTCATCTCCACTAGCTGGATCACAGCCTTTTACAATGTACATTGCTGTAAGACCTGGAGAACTCCCATAATATTCATAAAATTCTATTTAAAAAAATAGAAGTCAGTCTGCCACAGATACAAACAGAGGACAAACCTTATCTGTATCATCTTCCTAAGCGATTGCTAGCAGCTAACATAGCCTTCAAAGAGCAGACATACTTATCCGAATAAATACTACATGCACCACTGAGTACATGTGAGCAGTGATCCTTGTCTCTTTTGGTGCATGCAGAGAGCACCAGAGTCTTTTCAGATGTCTTCTTTTTTATCAAACAGAGCAGTTTAATTGTCTTCTGGATGCTCACGTGTACCTAACAGGTCACGGGCCAAGAGCACTCTCAAGGGAAGTAATCAACACTCTGAGAGCTTCTCAGATGATAACAGCAGAGATGAACAACAACTCTTGCTAAGAAGAGTGATAATCATAATAGTTGGGCTTTTCTTTGCTACTGGGAAGGAGCAATGGTGCAGTGTTCAGCTCTGTCCTCAAGCTGCTCCTTGAATTTGGGCCTGGCCCAGCCCCAGCACGGTGGTGACACTCTCTGCCCCATCAGGCGCCCCTGAGCTGGTCACTGCAACCTCTAACAAGCTGGGATAGCCTAGCTGGTGCTCCCCTACGAGCTGGTTCAGCCAACATGGGAGAGCTACCCCAGCAGAGGTGACACGGCGGACGCACACAAACTGGCTGGGGACAGCAATGTTCTCAACTGGCACCACCAGAGCTGGAGGGGGCCGGGGGTAAGCACAGCCCTCCCACCTCTCAGGCTGTAGCCTGGCTCGTCTTTCCTTGGCATCACAAGAATTCAGTGGAATTTCATAATTTCTCAGGGTCTCCATGAGTAAATCAGCCTGAAGGACGTACACTGAGCACAAAGCTGAAGACCTGGGGTGATTTCACTGGAGAAATTCAGCACTGGTAATAACACAAGTGAAGGAACTGTGATTTCACCACTCCCATAGCACTTTACTTGAGCATCTCTGAGTCCTATAACATTCCAGCAGTTCGAAAACACGCCTAAGACTGCCTTTTCCTTATGAGCGTGATGCTCCCCTGGGGCACGTGCACACCACAGCAGATTATATACCAGCACACACTATTTTGAGAGCAAAGGGAAGCTGATGGAGACACATATTTTCCCTCAATTAGGCAACAAGCCACTCTCCTATTTGCAGTATATTTTGTTATGTACATTTTGTACAAAAAATGGTGGCTGTAATTTGATTAATCTTTTGTGATATAACCAAAGGGAGCCATTATATTATGTTGCATTACTACCATTTTCCTCCCAGGAATGAATCACATTCCTTTACAGCCACCAGGACACTTTTTGCCTAGTAATGCCCAGTAACTGCTAGCTTCTGAATGCTAAGGAGCAGTGAGCTGGCTGTGGAAGTATGCAGCTACACAAATAAATATGATGCTTTCCATTTTTTCAAGGGCACAGAGATGTGCATGGCACTCACAAAATGCATTTCCAGTCATGATAATTATCTGGGTTTTAGTTTGTTTGACTCAAGTTTGGTAAATAAGCCATTAAGATCTGCAAACCCTTTAGGTGAGGCTGAAATTAATTCAAATGAGTGATTTGTTGTCATTTAGAAATACTTATTTTTAAAAAATCACTTCACCAGCGATGCAAATTTAGAAGTCCATCCTGTCTGTCAGGAGGGATGTGGCCCCAATGTCTCCAGGAAATGCTGGTCTCATTGCACATGAGGGGAATTGGGCAGAGCCCTCCAAGAGATGGGACACGCCTGGCTGGATCGGCAGAGCTGGACATCTCTAGCTCATGTCACAAACTGCTGCACGTTCCCCATTTAGATGAGGGCCAGCGGGCAGGGCGGTGACAGAGAAACAGACACAGGCAGGTTTAAGTCCCAATTCAAATTGCCTTTCCCAAGAAGAAGAGTTAAAAATGAACACAAATGCTGTAACCACCAAAACATCTTTTATAACCACTGCAGCCTGACATCTGCTGTCTAGGTACAGATACGCATTGCTCTTTTCTAGTGCAAGCTATAAGAAAAGAAGAAAAGATCCATCAGCATCTTTCTCTTTTCCCTTCAGTTGCTTTCCATTAACTCTTCATAAACACCCACGCTCTTTATTAATTAATTTCCTTTGCTGTAATTTATTGAAACTCTTCTATTCCTATGCTGATTCCAGACATTACTCTGCAGCAAACCTCTTCCCACAAATTTCTTATTTCCTTGGTTCACAGTAAAACCATTGAATAAAATATTTAAGGATAAAAAATTCATAATAATACTGGAAAATGAATTAAGATATTATCAATAATCATATACCACTATGTATAGGTAATAAAAGAGTTCAGTGTATAGGCTGGGATTTCTGAGGAAGACTGCCACTCGTAGGCATGCCGCTCTCCTGCCTGCCTTTGATCAACATCCCTGGAGGGTCTAAACTGGATAGACCAGTTTCTCAACCACATGGTCTATTAGTAAACATGCATTTTCTTGTAATAAAAATTACACCTAAATTAAATGCAAACCACAGTATGTTTATGAGATTAAAGACTTATTTTTCTCTTTCAACCGTATCCACCACTATCAGAAATGCATAGCTACCTTCCTTCACCGAGCAAGTCATAAGGGGTGACTGCCAGAGGGCTTCACAACGCGTTCATGAGGATGCATGATGGGTATATGAGCATGCGTCATTCCAGGCATCCAAGAGCCAAGGAAGAAATTACACAGGTTTGTTCATAATCAGGGAGCATATGTGTGGAAGTCACGTCTAGAATTATTTATTTCCATCTTTGCATTTTTCTTCTACTTGTATCTTCAAGGAATAATACAATGAGACTCACAAAACTATGTTGCCTCTTGGTCAGGAATGCACTGTTGTCCTACAGGGGTTGTCCACTCTTTAGAAAAAGAACATCAACCACATCTGACATGTGACTGTGAAAAATTAATTCACCTTCAATAACTTGAATAGCAGTTTTCTCTCTGTTCAGAGAAGAGAGCACAGGAGGTTGAAGTACACTTTTCTTTCTGAAGTTGCATCAATCTTGCTTGATCCAGCAGTTACAGGGACTCCTGGAAATGAAGTCTGTGGCAGCAAACAGTGTGCAAAAGAATATCTATTTTCGCCTTCATATAATTAAGAACTAAGACATTTTTGTGGGAGGAAGTAGCAGGAATCCTTGGAGAAATCCAGAGACTAGTTTTTGGGCTTGGAAAATCCAGACTTGGAGAAGTAGCTAGGAAATGTTTCAGCAAGACTATTAAACCATTCAGAGTGGTCCTAGTGATGGGAAAGCTCTGTTGCATGCTACAGCCAGCAATATAACATCGCTCTTTTTAAACAGCGTTGGTACAGAGAGTACTCACTGGCAGATTAATAATACAGTCAGCCAGGAAAAGCAATATCTGAGCGTTGCAGGTGCAATAGAAGAGCTACTGAAGTTTGAAATTAGTACTGCATTCAATCACTTGAGCCCCAAGAGAGCACTGAATTTACTAGCTTCAGTTTTTACAAGACCTGTTAATTAAAATTAAGATTACCTAGTAATCTATGATAAACAGATCAGGATTTATTACTTGGTATCTAATTTGCAGCCACATGTGAAAGCCAAAATGGTGGAGGTTTCACGGTTTCACACAGTTTCACAGGGAATGCTTTCTCTCGGCAGTCACGTTCCACACGGCGCAGCGTACTGCACCCACAGACTCTCCTCTCCCCTACCTCCAACACCCTCACCTCCAGCCAGAAGATAAATTTAACCCCTGAAATAGGAGGGGGTTTCACTGTTGTGTGCACAGTGTAGACACAACTTGGGGATTTGCCCTTTCCCTACCCTGATCAGGCTGTTTTTAGAGTCACCAGAATGCAGATTACATAAAAACTCTGCAGAAAACTGGCCACCTTCACACAAATGGGAATGGGTGCCCAACCCCAGACAGCTGCCACTGTCAAAATGGCTTTGAAGAACTCCATGTTTTTGGATGCTGGGAAGAGAAGCATCACAGCCTGTGTCAAGGTTCAAGGGGAACAGCAATCTCTGCAGGCTGCTGCATCCTCTCTGGGAGCAGTCTCCTGCCCACTGCCAGGAGACATCAATGAGCAGAGCTGAGCCAGTGCACTCAGGGAAGCCGTCAGTTCCCAGAACAGACCAGCATGAAGCAACTTTCTTCCTGCAGAAAAGGGGGAAAACAGAAAAACTTGACACTTACCTGCAGGTTCAAACATCACTCTGCTGTGGGGCAAGCATGGCTTTGTGATCCCTCTGAAAAATCGAACCTAGCTTCTGCAAAAGCATTGCACTGATTTAACTCACCAGACAAAACTTGCATGGGGCTTCTCATCGGCAGCCTTTGGCCTGCTTCAGCCTCCTCGTCATCTTCATTTCCTCCCAGATGATTCTTTCCATGGGTCTCCACACAGGGCAAGTCAAGCAGGCTCTTAGGATGAGGAAGCATGGAGTGCTGTAGGTTTGGGGGTTTAACAAATGCTTTCACCATAATGCTTCCTCCTACATCCACCTTTTTTACCATCTCCATCTTCTTACAGAATTTGTTACATCACTCACGGACAAAAACATTCCTAGTTCCAGTCTTAGCATTGCAAGCTTCTCTTTCTCCCATTAATCGGGGTTTTCTATAGTTAGGTTTTCCTCACATTTCAGGATATTTATTTTAAAATTAATCTAGCAGGTGTTGTGAAAATAATTACAAATAGCATATGGCTTCATTCAACCAAAATGTTGATCAAACCCACTCTACAGAAAACCCTCATCCAGCAGAGTGACTCCGAGGCACAGAAACTGAATAAGTAGCCTCGTCAAAATTGTCCTTGGTGCACAGCAAGGCAGACATCCGTGTATAAGACTCTGTATCACGCGGTGTTGTTCTTTCCAACCATTCTTTTATTTTTCTGCTGTTAGTTTGCAACGTGATGGTGAGGGCAGGAAAGAGTGTTTTAGGGTGCACTTGGAATAACTGATGCATTAGGGCTACATCTTGTAATCCCTACTTATAATCCCCTCCAGGCTCAACACAAAGAGAAGAGGAGCTGTCTGAACACTGCTGGGAGTTCTCATATTTGCAGACTCTATTATAGATTTGAAATATCAAAAGCAGAAACTCAATGGACCCTCCTCAGACTAAGCATGGACAATTAAATAATCCCAAGAAGTCTGCCAGGAAGCGAACTTGTCACACGTAGCACCCTGCTGCCTTTTTTTCCACTTTCATTTCAACTAAAGCTGCAGGTTCATTTAATTATCTAAGTGAATAACTTAATGATAAACTCAATTCCATCTCTGACAGCTGAGTAATTCAGAAGAATTTTAATAGGGAATAATAAACCAGACTTTTAAAAAATTCACTTTGATTCCATCTCATCTTTAATTAAGTCAGTTCTGGAAAGCTTCAAGTCATAAAGGTCATTGGTTGGCAAATTCCTCAATTAGCATTAGAGTCTAAAAAAAATACATGGGTTCAATTTCAACACAGGCATTAGAGTAACCTTAAATGAAACTTCATGTCATCATCAAAGTATCACTATATATTAGTTTGAAATGTAAAAATTACCTAGGGTTAATTATAAAATAAATACATCTATTTTTAAATTACACTTCCAATAAATCTGCTTTAGGCAAAGTAAAATAATGTTGTTTTTCCAACTAGAGTCTAACACTTCATAAACAATGAATTTTTCAAGTTTTGGGGATGAACTTTGGAAAATGTTTTGTCTCAAAATAAATCAATCTTGAAATTTTCCTTTTCAAGAAAAAGTGCAAACCTCATGAAGTTCAACAAGGCCAAGTGCAAGGTCCTGCATAGAGGTCAGGGCAATCAAATACAGGCTGGGCGGAGAATGGGTTGAGAGCAGCCCTGAGGAGAAGGATTTGGGGGTGTTGGTGGACAAGAGGCTCAACATGAGCTGGCAATGTGCACTTGTAGCCCAGAAAGCCAACCGCATTCTGGGCTGCAGCAGAAGCATGGCCAGCAGGTCAAGGGAGGTGATTCTGTCTACTCTGCTCTGGTGAGACCCCACCTGGAGTACTGCGTCCAGTTCTGGAGTCCCCAACATCAGAATGACATGGACCAGTTGGAGAGGGTCCAGAGGAGGCCACAAATATGATCAGAGGGCTGGAGCACCTCTCCTGTGAGGACAGGCTGAGAGAGTTGGGGCTGTTCAGCCTGGAGAAGAGAAGGCTCTGGGGAGACCTGATAGCGACCTTCCAGTACATAAAGGGACCTACAGGAAAGATGGGGAGGGGCTTTTGACAAGGACTTGTAGTGATAGGACAAGGGGTAATGGCTTTAAACTGGAAGAAGGTAGGTTTCGATTAGATATAAGGAAGAAATTCCTCACTGTGAGGAATTGTGCCTCACTGTGAGGGTGGTGAGGCACTGGACCAGGTTTCCCAGAGAAGTTGCGGATGCCCTATCCCGGGAAGTGTTCAAGGCCAGGTTGGATGGGGCTTTGAGCAATCTGGTCTGGTGAAAGGTCTCCCTGCCCATGATCTTTAGGGTTCCTTCCAACTCAAGCCATTCTATGGTAAGTTGTCAGCAAGACAAACAAACAAGAATGCTCTGCTTGGAGCCAGCCTATAAAGTTGTTTGACCTGGTCATTTAAATCTGTTGACTAACATTTGCTGTTGGATCAAATTTTAAATAAGGGAAGCTAGTCAATAAAAAGTCAATGTTTTAAATAAAAAGAAAATCAGTGCTTCCAAATATGAAAAATGATTATTTTTCCCCTCAACTGCAACAATTCACTAACCTTTCTCTAAACTCACAGTGCACATCCCTTTTTTGGGGGGGCTGATTCCCTCTGTTGAAAACCTTTCACCCAAATATAGTTAAAATCACTTTCAAAGAGTTTCTTTGCCAGTTATTTAAAAGCATTGCTTGAATATCATCCAAACTCAATGGATCAGATGAGCATGGGGGCTAGAAACCTCTCCCAAAACACAACACGTTTCTCATTCAATAACGGTACCCCGGGTTTGGCTGAACATCTCCTGGGACATTGCCTGCTGCAGAGGAGAGGGAACTGAAGGCAGAGAGAAAAGCCAAGAGCCCCAGGGCTGTACCCTGCCCCCAGCTCTCAGCCAGAAGACTTTTCTCCATCAGTGCAGCCAAAAGAAACCAGTGGAGTCTCCCGCAGACATTAATCAGAATATAAAAGCATTGGGCTGTTCACTGCTGGACAGTCTAGCAGAGCTGCTCTGTTGGCTGTCGATACTTTATGTAATGACAAGTACTCACAAAAATAAATTAATATATTTAGAATTATTTTAAAAATACATATGGGACATACACACTGCAGGAATGGGACTGCACTTAGTAAACATCTTCTGAAATTGCATTTTCAGTCTAAATGGATTAGTGCCTAAATTTATTGCCTTCTTAGTCCAGACTGGACAGGGCTACAGCTGAGGTTCCTTGGGGAAACTTATCATCCCAAATCATCTCATCAGCCAAGAACAAGACAGAGTGCAAATTTCAAACTAAATGGAGCTGTAAAGCATCCTCAGGACTGGTTTGTGCCTGACTTCAGGCCTGATGATCAGATATACTTGCTCCCCTGTTTCCAAAAGAAGCAAGCTCCCAGTAACTAGACAAGCCCTGGCTAGTTTCCTGCTGGTGTGACAGTTGACTCCATATCCACGTGCCTGGCGAAAATGTGTTTTGTCCTTGTAACAACCCAGGGTTAGAGGAAGTCATTTACAAGTAGTGATGAGTTAATATAAAAATTAAAGCCAACCTTGCACTGAATTTGCATAAGTTTGGGCTTTGGGGGTTTTCAGTCTGTTCCAAGAAGCAAGATTCCTTGTAAATTCCCATTCAGACAAGATCTCTCATCATCAGTGCCATCCAAAAGCCATGCAGGATTAGAAGCAAAACGATGTCTAGGAAGTGACGTTATTCATCAGCATTCCTTGCTAATATTCAGATGTGTGGCTACTTCCAAATCTGATCTGCCTCCCGGACAGAAGTCAGTTACAGCCAGCATGCCAAAGCTGGGGGCTGTTTATCATCTTTGGGTTATTCATCTGGCTTCCTCCTTTCAACAGAGGAAAGCCAAAACTGCCTAACACTAAAGGGAGAACTACGTGCACAAGATCCACCTGGTGCAGGAGGAGCTGTTGTCACCACAAAGGTGAGCTGCTTTCTGACTCCATGAGGGTAAGCCCACAGGCACAAACAAACTGCACGAAAACTTCCCCCTTTTCTGTTGGGCATCCCCTTTTTGGGAAATAACTTCCGTCTTCAGCAGAGGCCAGCAGAGGCTGGGTCTGCCCTCTGTACCCACTGCCAAGAGGAAAAGGTCTTGCATGCTTCTCCACAAAAGCCAGCCCACAGCCAGGGAACAGGAGCCCAAATCAGATGTGGGTTGGTGGGATTAGCCAAGCCAATGCAATGCCGTGCTGCCACTTATGCAAGTCAAGAAGAGGAGGAGGTGTCTGTCTTGAACAGATAAAAAGACAGGAAAGAAAGAGGCAGCAGAACACTGCTCCTTGAAGTTCTCTCCAAGCTGTTGGGTTATTTCTCCTGAAGCAAGAGAGGATGATCATGGTGCAGGCATGGTTCCTCTGAGCACATGGATAGGGAAGGATTGTGCAAAAGCCTGTGTAGGGGTGGGGAGCACCATTCACCCTCACCCCACCTCCCACCCACATCCCATGGGGTTCCTCCTTGAGCTCTCCACAGTTCGGTGCCACCATCAGATGCTCGCAGCAGGGGCACGGGGACAACAACCACCAAGGAGCACTGTGCCGGGGCAGTGTCAGATCACCCACCTGCACATTGCAGGGGAAACCTTTGTGATCATTTATGCACCAGTGCACCGCCTCATTTGCATAGACTTATCATGGCTGTGGGGTTGGATTAGGGAAAATGGCTCTTTGCACACAAGATTCCCCAGGTTGTGTGTGCAAGCAAGAGTAGAGAGCACCCAGGGCAGCCAAGCAACTGGAACACTTCACAGAAAATGCAGAAGGAATAAGAGAATAAAATGAGATGCAAAGCAAAAGAATAAACCTGTACAACTTCTTCTCCTTGTGGGATTTATAGAAATACCAGGCTTGTCTTGCTTTCAGATGCCGAAATATTCCTTACTGCCAAAGGCTGTGGGTTTTGCTTATTTGTTTGTTTTTAAATAAGGCCAGTGGTTTTGTTTGTTTTTTTTTCAATGCCTACACACCCAGGCATTTATTTCTGTGAAGTCTTTAACTTTTAAGGGAGATATTTTCCCCAGACTTTGTGAACTTGGCCCATCACCTCAGAATCAGAGAGCAGCTCGGTATCCAACATCTCCCTGCTTGAAAATGCATGAAGGGAAGAAGCCAAATCCACTACTTGGATTTCACACCGAAGAGGTCCTCCAATTTCTCTTGGCTTGCCTTACCAGGGAGAAGTACACAATATTGATATTAGGTTGCTCTTTGATTTTTGAGGTGTACATCTATCTGCCTCAAGCTGATGTTTTCGTGCTAAGGGTGAGTAGATGAACTTGAATACTAAGCACGAGCTCATGAAAACTGGGAGCTAACTTGGACCTTTGCTTTGAGCTTGGTTGCATTTCCAAGCTTGGCAAAAGGCATATCTTGCATGCACTTTTTGCAGTTGCTCAAGAACTCACCAGAATGGTCTGGGCGCAATGCCAGACCTAGGTGATGGGATGGAGAGAAACAGGCAAGCGCAGAGTCATTGCCCATCTGTTTTCCCTTTGTAGTTTATATGAGATGCCTGGAAGGAAAACACAAGGCAAATAGCTACCAAACCTGATGCCTTTCCTTCCCCTCCTCACCTGTAGTCCACCGTTTCCTCTTTATTCACCTTGAGAGTCATCCCCTGGTTTTGTACACATCCAAACTGGGCACTGCCAATGTAAATGTCAGTGCAGCTCATCCTCCCCCTCAGCACACGTTCCCAGCAGAGGCAGCCAGCTGCAACAGGCTGATCTCATGCTTGTCTCCTCTATTGTCTCCTCTACCTAAAAAAAAAAAAAAAAAAAAAAAGTCAGCATCAACATCAGTAACCAGGAAATTCTTCTTAAAGGATCAACAACCTGATGCAACACCAACTTGAGATACCTCACCTATGTAAAACAGCTTATTAATCACAGTTGGCATGATTACTGTAGGAATTTCAGTGTATGTGTCAATGCATGGACATGTGCAGAAGCCTGTAATTCGTCATATGATCTAAAGCACACTAAAGGGCTGTCACGGGAATTTTTCACTAAAGCATCTACAATTCTTCTTGGAAATGTTTTTCTTCAGTAGGATCTGTGGGCAGGACCAATCTCCGCTGCAGGTGGTTTCTGCCTTACCTGGCTTTGGCCCCTTGGGATGGGGGGATGTTTTGCTGAAGAAACACTTTAAAGCCTGAGGGCTGGGTTTGCCACAGAGTAAAGCTGTTCCCCAGAGCCAGTCCATCTGCAGGGCTCACGCAAGACCCGTGGCCAGGCAGGGATGATGACCACCCAGTCTCCGCCGAAATGAAAAATCTGCACCTCACTGAAGTACAGAACGTATTTGGCAAAAGGTTAAATTCTTAACAGTGAGCCAGTCTAGACATGGAGACACATGGATATGGAGAACCTGCCACTCTCCTAGCAGCTTCTTCCAGCAGTTGATATCTTAAAAAGAAATTGCTCCTAATTTGTCCGGCTTCACTTCTAATTCGTTCTTCTCATTATAACTTCCGTCGCTACAGAAAAGAGCCCTTTTAACACCAAGAATCATCTCCACGAAGGCATGAGCATGTGCATGTAAGTGCCCTTCCAATATTTCCATTAGCTAAAGAGACATGTCTGCTTGACCCTCTTGATGCCAGGCTGTTTTCCTGTCTCTGATTCTCTTCTAATCGGCCTCTACTTTTTCAACTTTATTTTAAGCACACAGATGGTGATGCTCTCCCCAGCGGTGGTCCCACCAGCAGCACGCACAGGCACCACATCCCCTCCCTGCTCCCACACCTCACTCCCCTGCTCAGTCCCCCAGGTTTGCCAGTCTGATTTGCCAAGTAGTTTGCCTCACGATTAGCAAGGAAAAATTAAGACATCAGCAAAAAAAAAAAAAGCATTGTATGAAAGATTCCTGTTTGTGTCAGCACATTTCTCTACTTTTTAGTAATTCATCTCGGTATTAAAAAAAAAAAAGTACTAATGACCATTTTCCCATCAGTAATCGCCTTAATACATCTGATCAAAATTCCTGTAGTTATAAATCATTACAAGTTCTCATTACCCTTTCCTCTTTCTGATCTGCCATGCCAGAGGCATCTCCACCACCAATGTGAAAAATTTTCCTTTATTCAAAGAGTCTGCTCAGGACCTGGGTATAAGGGCTACCTACTTACCAGACACATGCAGCATTTTCATGGATGCTGAATCACTTCAGAGGACTTAAATTATCACCAGTGATAAATTAAGCCTCATAGCTTGTGTGCAAGATAGTGAAAATTACTGTTTCCTGCTTTACTAGAAGCACTAAGAGGTTTGAAAGTGAGAACATGCCATTCACTTAGCAACAGCTATATCTAAGTGAAGAACTCCTGCCTTCAATTAATGGCTCAATCAGCACTGCTAAACTCCTGTCTGGGAAGAAATGCGTTACACAAATAGTTGCTGCAGTTAAATTGCTGGAAAACTGGAGAAGTTTAGGAATATCTCTGAGCAACCTGATCTGGTTGGAGATGTCCCTGCTCCTTGCAGGGGAGTTGGACAGGATGGCCTTGAAAGGTTCCTTTCAACCCAAACCATTCTATAATAATTATTTTGGTGAATCATACCCCTGAACAGTGTAACATGCCACACTGTAAATAGCCTTCTTCTAAGAAACAAGTGGAGCCTTCTATGAACCCAGGACCACAGTACAGGTGTGGTTTGTAGTGCGTGTTCTTCATGGGGCAAATTGAAAGTGATGCATCACATTCAGGAGTCTCCACGAGCCTGTCTTTGCAGAGAAATGCTTGTTAACAATAAAAGCAAAGCTCACAGATTTTCTTGAAGCCTGTCCTGGACAGAAGTCACTTACGCATGGCTTTAAATGTTTTTACCTTGGCTGCAGCAACAAGCCCAAGGGCATGGGTGAAGTGTGACAGTGGAGATCTGGAGGAAACTAGTGAGTACAACGGAGCTGCCATACATCAATAGGGGAAAGACAATGGAAATGACCTGTCCCAGAGAGCCCAGAAGCTGAATTCCCACCATCAAAAGGCATCTTTAATCTCTTAATGCATTAAGGGATTCAGCAGTTCCCCACAACTGCCTAAGCATTTAAAGGTTAATTGCAACCAAGATCTTTCAATGGAGTTATGCCAGAGAATAAAGGTTTCAGGAAATGAAACCACTGTAATTAAGAGATTGTTCTCACAGATTCACATCTCTCAGAGTTTTGTACTGTGCCCAACATTGACTCTTCAGTTTTTCTCTGGAATTCAAAACAACACAAAAAACCCCAAACCTGTCTCTGTGAGGCTGAAGGCCTCAAAATCCAACAGATCATTTCTGCTGGGTCTAATTACTAAACCCAGAGCTATATTTGAAAGACTCAAGCCATTTTAAAACTCTCAGATGAATAACAGCACCCCAGATACACATATTTGAACCAAATAGCCACAGGAAAGAAGATGAAGAGCTTTACTTTTGCTTCTCCCGCAGACCATCAGAAACCAAATCCCACAGTGACCCACAAAGGGGAATGCCAGGAGAAGCTGCATCAATGGGGAGTCACTTGTCTCAGTTGTGAATCTGGTTTGGTCACTTGTGGCAGCAATAGGCTCCTCATACCTGTGTCTTTGTGTTTCTGTACTGCCTGGGTCGGCTGCTGACACGGCCCTTGCCCGAGATTGAGGTAACTGGGAAAGACACAGAAAACTCCTGGATGTGACATGAAAAATTGCTGGACGTGATAGATAGGAGTGTAAGAAGCCAACGAGCTGCGGCACGGGAAGGAATGTCTGGATTCACGGGTGGTGGCAGAGGAGTTATGTGAGAAATGGCCAATGCCACATAATTGAAGAGGAGCAGTGATAGCCTGGTGGGGAGCAGAGTCTTGCAAGGCCAGCATTGCCCAGGTAATCACATCAGTGATACCAGCTGCAAACCCAACAGCCATGGCATTTCCAAGCAGAGTCGCATAACAATTTCATGCTTTAGTTCTGCCAGAATCAGCTCATTCCTGTAGCGTTCAGCCCGTTTTGTACAGAGGCAGCTCTGAGAACAGAGTGTTTTTGTCAGCAAAGCAGACAAAATTCAGATCATCTGCAGATCATCTACTTGCTTGAGATAACCCCTGAGTAAACCTAGGAAATACTCTCAACCGACTGGTTTCTCACAGTTCAAAGTCTCCTACTTTGGGGCAGCGTTTGTCCCACTGAACAGGGCAAGGACAGGCTGACGTCAGGCTGACATCTCAAACCCAGAATTTATTCTTTCCTGGTCCAGTCTCTTTCATATTAAGCAGCTCTCCTCAAAGCCCAAGACCATTTTAAAAGTAAAAAGAGATGCCCCAAAGCAGACAGAAGAACAAGCTCTCCAGCAAGTATATAGGATCTCTTGGACTAAGCTTGAGAACATCCAGTCCAGTTTTTCCCCTGCTGTCTTTAGACAAGTGCCTAGCAAGAAACCAAAGAGGTGGTGGATGCCCCATCCCTGGAAACATTCAAGGCCAGGTTGGCTCAGGGCTCTGATCAACCTGATCTGGTTGGAGATGTCCCTGCTCCTTGCAGGGTGGTTGGACTGGATGGGCTTTGAAGGTCCCTTCCCACCCAAACCATTCTGTGATTCTAAATGTGAGATCTGAGCTTTGCTAATCCAAAATAGCAGAATACCAAGCATGTAAGGGAAAGGGAAGGAAAGAAGCATTGCTATCCCTGCAAAAATCACAACAGTTGAGCCAGTGACATTTCACTTGGACAGAATTAGATCTTTGCCTTATTTTCAATTAAATCAGAAAGCGGGGTTATTGTCATGCCAGGAGCATCTCTATTTTCAAAGCAAGTCAGGAAATAAGTTGGATTTTCTCAGGAATATTCATGGCTCAGAATATCTCCTTTGACATCCTGTGTGCCAGCGGTTTAGGACTCTACATATTTAAAAATGCTTTAAAGCCCAGTTACCACAGTAACATCTAAGTGCTTTGTTCTAATTTCACATTGTGGGGGAAGAAGAAACTAAATAGGAAAGACCTTTTCCACTACTGAAAGGCTGAGAAATTAACTTTTGGAACTGCCTTTTAAGATAGGGATTTTTTACCTGCTTTACATGCTTTTTTGTCTTACTGCCAAGATCAGAGAGTAGCTGAAAACTGAAATAGGAACATACCAATGCACTCTTGCAACATATTCTCTTACTAGAAGCCAGGCAGTTTCCTCCAGGTCTGGTAAGACCTTAGACACGTTCTGCATGGAAACTGCCCAGATGGCACAAAACCAAAGTCCTGCTTTTTCTGCTTCTTATGGTGAGTGTCGGCCAATTTGTTGTCCCTGGTAAGGAAAATGTTCACTTAGTCTTGATCCCACTTCTCATTACCAAGGCTGCTAAGTGAAATATCTGACTTCAGATCCAGAAGGATCAGCTGCCAAGGGAAAGGCTGATAAGTGACCAGCAGGAAGAGTCCTCAGCCTCTAAAGGTCACAAGGCTGTGGAAATCCCAGTGATGAAGCTGACTGCTAAAAGTTGCGATGAATTTTTAAATCTGGGAGAAGCAGAAATGCAATTTGGCTGCTACATTTAGCATTCAATTCAATTCACTGCTCACTTAACAAAAACAAGACATCATTCTTCCAGTTAACATGGCAAGTAAAGAACCAGTGATAAATACTAAGTGTTTGAACGTTGTGCTATACGATGTTAATAACCCTCTAAAACTGAGAATTGGTTCCAGGGGCCTTGGGCACTTGAGTCTGCTTCTTCAGAGCCATGGAGAGCCCTGTGAGAGAGATCAAGATCAAACTCAGGAAATTAGCTGTCATCTGTAACACAACAGCAACGCAAAAAAATTATGACTTCAAATAAGCCTGAAAAATAAGCCCTATTCCATTTCACTAGCTTTTCCAAAGCGGATAGGGCAGTATTTTGGAGCAATGGGTACACGGGAGCCCCATTTCAGCTCAATTTTAGAGATGCAGATGATCCCATTGTGAGAAGATAAAGCATTAAAAGTTAAGGGTACCTACCTTAAAAGACACCTGTGATGAAATCCAGTCTAAGCTCAAATGGAACAAGAGTGCCTTTGTGCAGCTGTTTGCAGCACATCTGGCATCATACATTCATCCAGCATCACTGGGAATAGCGTTGCCTCTCTACAATATAGAAAAGAGAAAGCTGCTTCAGCAGTGATTGCTGGGAGGTAAACAGGAACAAGACAGTATGAAAAAAAAAAAAAAGTGTGAGGAAGACTGGGGCATGACAAGACTGCTGCAATGTTTATTTTACCTAGCATCTGTGGGGAATGCCACATCTGCACAGCAAGACAAAGAGTCCCGGCTGCTTGGTTGACAGCGGAGTGGGCTCTGGGGGTTGATGGGTGAGAAGGGGGAGTCTGGAGATGGATCCAGGCAGCATTGCCTCTCCAAACCTGGGAGCAGCTGCTGCTCTGGCAGACTGAGCTGAAAGGCTTCAAGTCCTGCAAAGACACATTTGTCATGAGTAGCAGAACTCCAGAGGCCACCAGAGATGAGCCTAAAACTTCATCTCCACAAGATGAAAATCAAGGAGAGTTCATACAATCTTCCCCTGACAGAAACAACAAAAAACAACCAGCCCACGGCAGACACAAGAGATGCTCCCTAATGCACCTCTGGAAAGTGCCCTGATATGGTACCAACCCTACCTGCTCCGCTCAGCAACTGGTACAGAACAGAAAGCAGGCAAGGGGAAGGTCATTTGGAAATTAAATTCTGAAAGAGACTCTGCACATTTAAAAATGTCCAGCCTCGGGAGGACAGAATTGAGTTGTTTGTTCAGGAGGAAGCATGTCTGGCTAATGTTGAGTTGGCATTTAATTGGCACTGATGAACAATAAACTTACAAACTCCTTTCACTACCACATGAATGTGCAGAAAACAATCTGCCACAGAACATTATATAGGAAATATTGTCCTTCAGCATCGGGCAGCCCTCTGCCATGTGAATCACAGCCCATTGAACAACGACATTGATGCTAGGCTTCTCAGAGGACGGAAAGGCAGCTCTGACCATTACACACCAGCCAACATCATTAGGGTCAATTACCCTATTAGCACTGAAAGAGACCTTGTATGTGAACAGGGAGCTTCAATGCTCTTTGAGTGCCGCTTTCAACCAGAGATCAAAAATGGGCACAGGAAAATATTCAGCTACTTACAACCAGCACTCAGCACCTAGCAGAATCGGGTCCCTAATTAGGATTTAATAAGCTGGTAATTGTAATGGCAATGGTCCCATTAGCCTGATGCCTCATTAGTGTGAGCACAGATCAAGTTGAGAAAGCTAGTCAACCTTGTAAGCTTTTCTAAACGACTTGACCAGAGCTGATTAAAGCAAGCACTGCTTTTGTGGCCGTTCCTAATGAAAAGTGAATTCATAGGCAATTGGAAACCAACAGTAATTTGTGTCACTCTTTCTCAGAACATCTTTAGTACGAGGCATGGGACCAGGAAGTTTGTTAACACTAAATACATGGCAAAAACAGAAAGGAAGAATTTGTAGTCAGCACTACAAAATCAGGAACGCTGGGCTGGAACTATGTTTGCTCCCAAGGCAGTTCATGGAAATTACTAATGACTGTGCTTTGTAAAAATCTCTAAAGCAGACCAACACGTTTCTGCATCACTAAGAACTCAGTGGCCTTTGGTTCCCCGCTATGTTTATCTAAGCTGTCACCTCAGGTACACACTCGGGCACTGCTCAATAGCAGGTGAAATCATGCTGGATTTTCACTGCAGCGGTCAACTCGCCTTTGATCAAACAACCCTCCGCCTAGTGATTCTCATCTGCCTCTGCTTGTACAGGGTCACAGCTACAGGTCCAAGGTACAGCTGGGCATTTATTAATAATAGAATCACAATGTTTAAAAGATCTTTTTTCTTTTGATTTCAGGAATTTAGAGAAAAAAACCAACAGACCGTTTCATGAACAAAACCGGAGTACAGACGCCATCTCGTGCCGGGCAATCCCCTAGGTGCCAGTGAATTAAGTATTTCTGAATGCAAATCAAGAAGGTGAGGCCTCTGGGCTCTATTGCTCACCTTTCAATCAAGAACATTGTTTACTGAGGCTAGGATTTTGCAGCAAGTCATTTTACATCACCTTTTCACCACAAGGAAGCAATGTGAGCAGAGAGCTGGTAAAATGAATTCAAAAGAATCGCCTCACTGAAAATAAATATGGAAACGGCTTCAGCAAAACCAAATCACTTACAAAAAGGAGACTTCTGGGCTTGATTTCTGTGCATCCAACTAGTTTTAAAGTTCCTGCGAGCAGTTAAAAAGGCATAGACATATATGAAAAGTCTTGTACAGAAGGGAATTGAAACTCTCCAAGTTGATAGTGTTATAATGGATAAACTTTTTTTTTTTTTTCCTGTTGTGGTGAAAAGATGCCTGCAGAACACATCTTTAGATAGATGCCTTTCAGGCAAAAAACCACAATGACCTACGACAGAGAGCAGACTGTGCTGCTACCCTCATGAATCATTTTAGGCCGGCACAGGATGTATTTGCACCGAGGCCTTGGAGCTGCAGTCACCAATTACTCACCGCACAGAGCGTCACTGTTGAGAAAAGCAGCGGTACTCACTGCCACCAAAAATGGAGAAATCCCTCAGGAGCCTGAAAATGTGATTTTTCAGCAGTTAAGGGGTCTTATTTCTTAAGCTGAGTTTAGCAGTCATGATCCAGGGAGCCATTTTCCTGCACAGGTGCTGGTATCTCTCTGGTTCTGCAGGCAGCCAGTTCAGGGAGGGCACGCATCAGAAAACCACTCACTTGCCTGGTTTTGCTGGGCTGTTTCTTTGTTTGTTTAGTTCCCCGAACCAGCTCACCTCAGGATCAGAAAAAGAACAAAAAAAATAAAATAAAAGAAGCACCAATATCATCACTTTGAACGTCGACTGTGTGCTTACGGAGTTGACAGTGAATAAAAAGCACCACTTAAAGATGCTGATGCACACAGAGAGACCCTTAAAGATGGCCCAACACCAGTACAAGAGAGTAAACAGAAATTTCACAAAGAGAGTTATTACAAAAGAGGAACAAAGAGCTGTGATGCAAGGAAGCCTTCCTGCCTGCTATTGTTTTTATACTGCAGGCAATGAGAAATCCAGCAGTGAGAGGATTCAGTGAGAACGTCTTTGTGAAAGGCTCAGTCAGCCCACAGAGGGCTCGTTTCACCCGACGACACTGCAGCAACCCCATGGCTTAGGTCTGATGAAGGGATTCCCACCGACAGGCCCCCGCGGTGAGCTGCCCTGTGCCTGCGCTGCCAGACCAGCTACGAGAGCAGCTCCCACAGGCAGCAAGAGACGGACCATGGCACGCAGGACACCAAGAACCAAACCTGCTCGGGTGCCACAGTCTTCCCTGTCTTGGGAAACCTCTCATTGTCCGGGATAACTGTGCTGGTTCAGGCTTTGGTGACCGGCCTCTGTTGGTGTCCACATCTCAAAAGATGAATGTCCTTCTCCTCCAGGCAGCTTCAGCAGAAGAGAAACTATGGGGGGCAGGGGTGCATCTGAGACTCCACTCCCAGCTCCTCAGGGTAGAGAAATGCAAAGATGACCCCACCTTTTCATTTGTTTTAGTGCCACATCAGGCTGAGAGCAAGGCTGTAGTTTTGTCTCCCTCAGCTTCTCCCCCCCAAACCAGAGCTACAGAGATGGCCACCTCCTCCAACGCCCACTCACCCTCCAGGAGATGAGGCACATGGACAGGGACGGCTGCCAAGCCACCCAAGGATGAACAAGTGATGCGACACCTCTGACAGAAGGTACTTTTGTGGAGTTTTGCTAGTGGGAATTACATCCAATCCTCTTAATTTCCTGCATTGCTCACAGCAAGGAAAGAGCAGCTTGTATGGCTTCATATCTCCTCCTGCAGCCAGGTGACTGTTTCTACCGCGTTGGTACGAAACCTCCGGGCAGCAGCCAAATCAACCGGGCAGCACAGGAGCGGCAGAGCCTGATCTGTTCACCTGGCAGCAGTTACCACCTCCACATCCCTCCGTGAGGCAGAAACACAGAGGAAACATGATCAGAGAAAGACAATTCTAGCAAATGAACGCGCTGTATCGAGCGCGGCCAGCTGCCCTATGTAACTGCTCTTTTGGAGGAAACAGATGCCTCATTACCAAAAGCCCCATTTCTACAGACCGAGCAGCAGCAGCCATAGCTGTATCTGCTGCAGGGTTTAGACGCTAAAACTGCTCTGCATCAGGGAACACGCAGCCTAAACCAGACAACGTGATGGATGGCAAGGCAGAGAAGACATCAAAATCTGAGAAAAACTACCTCAAGCTTGTAAATTATTTAATGAAGCAAAAAGATCCTGCATTTGTACTCTGTGCAGCATCATCTACAGGGAAACAGAGCCGGTAGGGCTGGTAACTAGACAGACAAGTACCCTGCTCTGTGAAATATCCAAAACTGAGATGGGGAAAAGCAATTATGTCCTCTTAATGGGTGAGGAATGAAGGCTTAGCATGACTAAAAGTCACATTTTAAAAGTTAAGTACATCAATACATGGAAAAGCATCCAGAGTACTAGAAATAAAAGGCTAAAAAGTATCTGACACTGAGCTCCACTGATTTCAGCAGCATTTCCACACTCAGATGCTTTTTTTAGCAATTGAAGTGGATACTGAAGCGACTGGGTATGGGTGAGGTGCAGCAAGAAGTGAAATACAAATTTCCAAAAATCACTGGCATCGTCCCTCTCACCCCACCTTACCACACTGCAATTTCTCTCCAAAAATTGTGTTCCAATCTCCATAGTCTGTGCAGATTCAACAGTTCGGGGCACGGGGAGCTCTCGTATCCCCAGCCTCCCTCAGGGGCCAAAGAGATGGAGAGGGGGCAGAAGAGAAAGAGCAAATCGAGAGATTGCAAACCGTAAACCGGTATCACGATAACACAGATGGCCCAAAAAAGCAAACCTGCAAATAAAACCGGGGGCAGCAAGCAGCAGCAGCACTAGGATTTACAGCCATTGTGGGTTCAGCTCCCTGGAACAGCCCAGGCTTTCACCCAGGAAACGCAGGACAGGCCAAGGACAGGGCACAGCAGCTGGGAAGCGAGCATTCCCGTCGGCTTCACAGCAGGAAAGCAATCATGGCAAAACCAGGACCTTCCTGCTGGCCTTATTCCGGAAGGATTTGCGGAATTGTTTTGCAAGGGACTGTCAGACCAGTAATCTGTGTGAGGAAAAATTCTGTCATAAATGTAAGTGCTGAATGCCTTTTCAAATTGCTCATAAATTGCATTACTCTAACATTAACATTAATTTTTATCTTAGTGAATAATTGGACTTTGTGGAGTTCAATGAGTTACAGCAAGCAAAATCTGATTTTAAGCAAAGGAAAAGATCTTGCGACTGGAACAAAAAGTCTCTTCATGCTAAGGCCATAAATTTATTTACCAGAAGTCACTGGGGGTTTCCCCAGAAAGGTGTACCTTTCCTGGTATCGAAGGTTACAACCAGCTTTGGATCTTGATGAAGTCACTGAGACTACAAGGAGCTTCTGTTGTCCCTCAAACTGACGTTTCCTGCTTCCCGCCGTCACTCCTCTCCGAAGGCGCAGCGGGCACAACACACGCTCAGCACACATCCGAGATCTGCACGCTGCTTCTGCTCGCCAGAAAGAGAGCAGCGAGTTTCCCATGCGGCACACGACCGGGATTTCTGTTTGAAGAGGAGGCAACAGCTCGGGTGGGTTAGAAAGCAGCACCCTCTCACCGTTAGCGAGTCGTTGCTCTCCCCAGCAATCGTTGCACGAGTTCAGGTCAGGCAGCAGATGCCTCCATTAGATCAGATAACCTTTAACGACATTTTGTGCAATATTACACGGCTACCCAAACACACAGGTTTCCCTGTATTTACCCAGAGGCCAGGCAGCTCTGTTACCTGATGGAGAAATCTCTCCATCCGTGCACTTAGAGGCCTGACGAGATCGGATGAAATTTGCCTCTTCTGCCCAAAGCAATGGGGCCTTTACCCCATTCGCTCCTCAGCGGCACGACATTTGCTGTTGGGAGGAGAGGGACCAGCCTGAAGAGCACTTGGCAATCAAACACGCGGTGTTTGACTCACCACCGTGTGCTGCCACACGATGGGTTTTCTTTAGCCTTTTCGGTACTGCCGTCCCTCACGAGCTGTGAGCAGGGCCGTTTGTTTCGGAGGAGCTTTTCCACTCCTCTACCAATGCTCAGAAATCACTGCAAGCAAACTGAGCCCCCATCAGCTCCTTCGCCGTTCCTTGGAAAGGGAAATGATCTGAGGTCAAAGACCCCAGCAGACTCATTTACTCTTGCCTCATTTACTGTCTAACCAGTTTCTGTACGTCTGGATCCTTCACTTAAGCCACAGCTCAACACAACATCCCCACTCGGTTTGCGTACCGTTTAAGGAACGGCTGAATGCCACTTCCTTCCTTGCGCAAGAGTGGATGCCGCCGCACGTCTGAGCACTTTGCTGCACAAACACCTCAGGTCAAAACTTCAGGAAAATCCCTGCCAAGTTCAGTGGGGGCAGAACTTCCATCTCTTTGTAACACCAGCATCCTTCACCACTCATTTGTGAGTCACCTTGTTTCACTGTTTTCTTTACAACTGCCACTTCATTGTGCGGTGCGAGGGGTTTTTTGGGGGATTTTTTTTTTTTTGCATTTATATGATTTCAAGAAACCTAAAAGTATATTTTCTTATTAAAATATAGACAAGAAAAATGTTACTCTGCAGTGAAACAAACCTCTGACATACTGAAGTAACAGCCAGCACTGCCTGATGGCTAAACACATTCAACCCATCTTTGACCATAAGGATGTCCCCAAGGAAACCCTCTCAGTATCTTTCAGTAATCAGACAGATTACTGAAAGTTAGGTGGTTTACATTTCTTCAACTTCCAGGAATTTTCGGCAAAGTAGGAATAAGCTGTTTCTGACAGCTCTGACTGGGAGGGAAAGACAGAAGTGACAGGTTTGGACGGGTTGAGAATAAAACCAGAGAGAACAAATCTGCAAATGGCATCAGCTTCATACATATTGAAGTAGACTATAAAAAACTGACAGCAGAAGAAAGTCATACATTGTAGAAACCCACAAATCGGGAGAACTTGATTGACAACATAGTAACACCTACAGAATAACAGACTAGAACTGCTGTAGAACATTTAAATATATTTAAATTAATTCCCCCATTCCCGAGAAAGCGATTATGTTGACACTGGAAGTATCTATGATTTCAATCTGTTTTGAAACATCAAGCTGCCAATATTTTCATCTTTTCCGCAACACGACCATTAAGGAGAATTAAAATGCAACCTTGCTGAATGATTGCCAGTGCACCATCCACACAGGAGAGAGAGATTAAAGCTGCTTTGACAACGGCAGCCTCACCCAGCAGCTGGAGAACATCGCTTATGATGAACGGCCTACTCCTGAGCCGCTCTGCGGGACAGCAGCTCCAAAGAGAAAGGGTACAGACAGCTTTAACACAGCGTAAAGGCTCCTCAGAACACATTTGGACCAGGATTACTAAACCCAGGGGAATTCAGGCCATGCTATTTCTCCTTAGAAAGGGACAAAGAGACTACCCCACCTGCTCTGTGGTTTGTGGTCCTTCCTTAACTGAGCGGTCTCATCCTGTCCCGTCCCTTCTCCTCCCCTTCCTGCTCACAGCATCTGCGTATCGAGATGCACAGAGCAGCCGAAAGGCCCTGCCCAAGGGCCAGGAGGGAAGACAGGGAATTAAAAATTGTTCAGCACCTGCAAGTCAGTAGACACCGGAAAGCCAAAACAGAGACAATATTTGACATCCAGATGGAAAACTACAAATTTCAGGGACAACCCAGGAAATACGCTAGAGAAGATGAAAGATGCTAAAATCATGCCTATAAAGGCGCACGCAGGTTTTGCACAATCTCAGCATGGGATCAAAGACAAGCTTTTACAGGCAGTGAAGTGCTCCCGTCCTTCTTTCTGCTTGTGAGCTGTCATGTTCTGCACGACCCCAGGGTTGTCCATGAATCTGAAAATTCTCAGAGGTCAGTACGTAGGGCTGAGCCAGGTGTTTTCTGAAATTTATGTAGCCAAGAGAAGACTTATTTCTTCTGTATTAATATTTCTTTTGCTTTAAATTCAGTTTATTATCCTTAAAAAGATTGCTATAAAAATAAAGTCACAATGGCTCAGTTAAAATCAGGCAGATATGTTGGTTTTTTTCTGTGCATATGTAGCCCATGGAAGAAACAGAGAATAATTTAATCATGGCCAAAGCATTTGTTTGCGTTCTACACGAGAGGAATTCATCAGCCTACTTGAACTAAGTCACTCGGAGGATGCAGGCCAACAGAAAGTTAAATTAGCTCCAGAGGGAACTAACTTCACATGCATTATTTTTCAAGATGGTTTAAAAAAAAAAAAAAAAAAATCAATAAAGCCCTTGAAATATTTTTAAATATAACCAAAGTCTGTGTGCAAAGTAGAGAAATCGATTTAAGAGTGGAGGTTTGCTCTGTCCTGGGAATTGCTAAACAGAAACACAGGCACCATTTGGTGGTACAAATAAAAACATCATCTCCAGTTTGTTTATTAGCCAGACCAGGCACAAGCCCCCAAGGTAGCCACGGGCCACAGGCACACTGTCATTATACCCTTAATTAAAAACTGTACTGCAACGCACACGGCACACACATCAAGGCCTCGGCTCCTGCCCTTCCCCGGCTGAGCGGAGACCCTCAGAGCAGCTGTCCCAATGCCACGCAGGTTTTGGGACCAGAAAGCCCCAAGTTGGATTTCTTACAAAAGAACCAGGAGACGACATGCCTCGGGAGGGGCACGGTGGCTTTGGAAAACACGCCTCAAAGGGGATTCCTGAAATTTGCAGATCACTGTGGTTTATTTTAAAAAGAACAATCAAAGAAGTAAATGCAATGATAGCAATTTCACCAACAAGGCATTACAGTGCCCTGTAGATGAGACCCTTCTGCAGCAACAACCGCGGCTGTTAAACCTCAGCCAGGAGCTGAATCACTGCCCAACTGCTCTGCTCCGTCTCCTTGGCTCAGTTTGGATCTTCAGGAGCAAGCAGGTTCTCAGAGGATGAGTAGCTGCGCTGGCAAGCAGACAAGAGGAGCTGGCAAATTATGAGCTGGCTTGCTTTCTTGTTTTGCACCAGCAAATCATGAAGTGGCTGAAGTTAGTCTGAGTCCAGAGAATCTGCAGAAAAGAGCTGTAGAACTCTCTGCTTAATAAAATAAATTAAGTATTCTCATGCTAAAAGTCTTTCTTGTTTCCTTTTACCCAAGGAAACCATATTGATAATTCTTGATAATTCCCAGTTCATCAGCAGGATCAGAGTGCGACATGACAAATTCCCATTCCAGCTCTTGTCATCTGTGACGTCAGAGTTCGGACACTGGAGCCTTTCCAGCAATGCCTATGTGCCAAAATGGTGAGCTATAAAATATGAACGATGAGGGCTTGTTTCAGCAGTTTATACCATGGGTACATGGCTTCATACGGCATCAAACGCAGCTGCGTCACAGTAGGGCAGATCACTCAACAAGCACATGGCAAGCGAGAGCCTTTGAGAAAGATTTCCACAGGGTGTTTGGCAAAGTTTTCTTACCAAAAGCTCTTTACAAAGCTACCATGACATCATGGAGAAGCTTTTCCAATAAATTGCCACTGGAAAGCCACAGCTCTCACACCAAAGAGAGGTGACCAGCAGAACAGCACAGCGCTGGGGTCACGCCAATTGCTGTATTCATCAAAAGCTGAACAGTAAGTGAACAGTGAAACTCAAAGTTCACAGGCTATCATCCAGGGAAGGGAAGAGGAGGATTGACTACAAAGTGCTACAGGACCTCATTTCACTAAGTAATGGGGTAAGAGATCCCGATTACTTATGTTTACATTGACTGGCAAAACAATGTGTTGGGAAAACACAATCCTAATTTTACTTTCACAAGCATCTGTGCTCCGTAACTATGTCATCTCTGAAGCAGAAGACTAGAGCCGTAACTGGAAAGCATTCTCACTTGAACATGCTTTCAGAAGTTGTAACTGAGGGAACAAATAGGATAATGAGATTATTTAGATGACAAGTCAATAATCACCATGTATGATGCATCTCTGTATTTTAAGGGAAATGGTTCTATAGCTCGGATTAAATTCTGCCTAACACCATTCCAACAGACTAAAACACCAAAATCCCGTACCTTGAACAACCTGGGCTACCCAGGCAACTGGGAACAGCAGGTGCCTGCTCAGCAAAGACCTAATACCAAAGTCATTAAGAAAAAGAACCAAACAGGCCTGTTTTCCTTCTGCTCTTGCACAGGTAGGACAGGTCCCGTCTGGCAAGTTCTGCTTCCAGCTCCTTTGATGAGAAGGGTTCACGTACCAGCAGGCCATGGCTAGTAAGAGACCCAAAAATTGAAATCTTCAAGTACACCTGTTCTGTACTGCATGGTACCTGCTGGAGAAATCTTTTTCCTTGCATTGACCATATTGAAAATTTAAGTTAGGCTCCTTAGTGAATAGGTAATTTTAAGATTTTATGCCTTGACCCATTTCAAACATGAGGCATGTCACTGCTCAGCCATTCCTGCCACAGGAACAGGTTACTATGAAGATAAGAAGTGAATTTGCAGTCCATCAGCTATCCCACAGTATGTGGCTCTGCAGACACTTTTCAGGTGTACGCTCACCTTGCGACTCACTTCACAGTCGCTCCGTGCTCCTACGGGACAGCGGCACGAACTAACCAGACGCGCCACCTCAGCTCTGCGGCAGCACGTTCCGACATCCATCTTCTGCCTTGAACAGGTGCTCTTATCCTGATAACGCACCTCATCCCCAGGGTAGCACCTACCGACCATCCCGAGACGCTCATTTAGGGACTGTTCTCTGTACAAAACCGTTCGGTTTGCTGAGAGATGGCAAATGGTGCTGACAAATAAGTGACCTGCTGCCTGCTAACAGAAACCTGTGATGACCCAGGCAATCTCAGAAACCGTAACGGTTTTTCTTATGATTAACTGAAAAACAATACTGACGAGGCAGTAAGTGCTATTACTAAATTCATTCTGTTGTCATCATTAGGGGAGACAACTTTCCTGTTCTGTGCTAATTCGATCAGTTTAGCAGAAGCTCAGAAAGTGTATCTGGAGCATCCCAGGGACAGAGAGACAGCCAGAAGGGATTTCTGAGTATTCATTACCTACGAAATTCTGCGAACCCCTTAAACCATTCATTCAAGTCAGGTCAAGATATATGGGTTTAATCCCTCCACTCCCCTCTAGCAAAGTACAAAGCACTTTGTCAGGGAGCTTTCAACGGAGGCCAAATCAGCGAGTTTCTTTTGCTAACGCAGTAACTCTGATTTTCTGTGCCTCCTAACAGAAGGGAAGGCTTCCCCTCGCACGCGATTCTGCTCCTCATTCAAAGCCAGTGTATTTAAACACTGATAAAGATGAAATGTAGATTCTCCAACCTTTTTCTGCTAACAGGCACCATGGCTATAAAAATATCTTGTTGGGCCAGTTTCACATCAATTTATGCTATAAAAATCCTCTGGGACAAAATAACTTGCTCTGTCCTGTAATTACCAGAATGACAGCTGATCTGGCTGACCATATTTCTATCAAACGACAGAGTGAAAACGTTTAATTCAAAGCATTCATCCACAAACACTTCCTCAACAACTGCAGAAAGGCACCAAGGAGATCCAACTGTAGAAGAGTTGGGTTCCCCACCTAGTTAGAGCCCCCCATCACTCGTATCAAAGACTATCTTGACAATTGCCTACTATTACAGTAGTCAGCAGGCTGACATTAAATATTTCGACTTCCCAAATCAAGAAATGAAATTAATCTAAAAATATTTTAATGTGGCAAGTTTGGCTATAGAACCAGTGCAACAAAGAGGACACCCATTGTATAACCAACTTTACTGCTTAATCTTAACAGAGTAAGCTACAGATGCAACAGATTTACCACAAGTTATTTGGTTAAATTAAATACTGCAGTTAGGATCATGCTGTTGGTAATTCTGGCTTTACAGTACCAATGCTCGAGTCGGCTGAGTTAGTTTTACTGTAAGTAAAATGCAAGTTTACAGAGAAACAAAATAATTTAGTATAGTACGCTGTATTCTGTTTCATGCTCAGTCACAATGATAACGTCTTCCACAGATAAACAATATTTCAGCATTATGTTAATAATGCCAAAACATACAGGTATTTTAATGCCAAATTTACGACATCATACAGTGCTTAACAAACAGATTTCTCAGGTATGGTGGCCAAGCGAGAATGCTACACAGGACTGAGAAGCATCCAAGCACTACCCAGTGCACATGGAGTGAACCGCGCCGACAGGAATGCTTTACCTTCGGATGGAATTGTTGTTCTAGAAGTTTGTGTCCCAAACATAACGCAATGAAAAATGAATGTTGAACCCTTGCATCAAACATGAAGCAAAAGGACTACATGTTATTTACAAACTTAAACAAGTAAAACCACTTTAAGAACAGAAAAACATTATGATCACTTGAAAAAGATGACAGAGCTTGATTACTGTGTTATGTGAACTAGAATGGTAACAAAGTTGTAAACAACTTTTAACCAAATTGGATGAACGTATCCATTCTTAACTCAAGAATATTGTCATGTCAGTAAACAGTGATTTTTAAAGCTAAGGACATTATCAGAGGTTTAATTTTGATTTAAAGCAAAAACTGATAAAAATCTGGAAGCTGGCAAATCATTTTTATTCCCTATTAGCCTTCATTAACTTCTCCACTGCATACTTCAGCAAAATTTGCAAAATTCCTGGTTTTGTCTAATTCTGCCTCAACTTAAGTAGCTGGTAGCAAAGTTGAAGCAAACACTATCAACACTTGAAAAATCCCTACTCAAAAGTGGTTTGGTTTTCCACTATTGCTGGCATTGATCTACACAGAAAACAAAATACTGAAGCACTGATTTTTAATTTTAAAAGAAAAACTTCCTCAAAATTAAACAGGCTTTTCAAATATGCAAAGTAGTATACAGGTAAATCAGATTTTAATCTGTCAATCACAGCAGTGTCCTCCTCATTCTTCCTCCTCCCCACTCTCCAAACTAACAGCATTGCCAAAGTGGCTGATGTGAAACTAATAGAATTAAATTAATTTACATGAAGTGTGGCTACAAAACAGAAAAAAAAACAAACCAAATTTTGTCCCTGCCGCATCTATTTTTTTTTATCTTTTTCCTGCGTTTTGTAATGAACTCATGCAAGCACAAAGGGGGTTGTGTTGTTTTTTGTGTGTTGTTTTTTAAACAGGCAGAAGAGCTGTGCAAGACAAAACTGAACAAACTTTTGTTTCACTCCAGAAAGATTTTATATTACCAACTGATTTCTCTTCATAACTAAAGATGATAAAAAATAAATCCATAGTAATAAAAAAACCCTGTAGTCAAACTGCGTTTTCAAGTATGTTTCTCCCCTCATGAAAGAATTGCGTTAGCCATACTACTGATTACAACCCACATCACAGTCTTTAGGATTCAGACCATAGGTCCAGACCTCCTGGAACTGAGCTCAGCTGGACCTCCAGCTGAGTTTACACAAGCCTGGAAACAGGAGGCCGCTGGGTACACATGAATGCGTTACACCATTCCCTGATTCGGACAACATCCGCTACCACAGCCCCACCAGATCTCCGAAACCGGAGAAATGGCACAGGAGCCACAACGTGATCTTGGACAGGTACCACCGTTCGCTGACCAAGCAGGTGCAAACCTGGTTTGTGCTGACAGAGATGCACTTTGCAGACCTGCTAGACTATAGAGAATTTTGCCCACAACGTTTCTACACAGCACAGCATAAAACATGTATTAGTATTTCAATCGGTCTGGAATTCACATCTCAGTACTGCAATTATGGAAGCCAATGAACGGTCAATGAGAGGGATTCTACAAGAGTTGGTCCCAGCTTTAAACACTAATACACATGAAAAACAAAAGGGGACAAACTTCCAAGTCACTACCAGTGATGGTGATAGGTTCAACTTTTCTTTCTTGTCTTGCATTAATGGGAGGAGAATTTAAGAAAAGTGCAACTTTGCAGCACGTTTGTTCACATCAAGTTTCTCCTCGAGAACACATTTTGCAGTAACAAAATATGGTCTATAAAGTTGCAAAGTGCACGAGTTGAAGGCACAGAGTACAAACACAGAGGAAAACAGATTTCAAAATACCAAGTAAGAAGACAATTAAAAAAAAAGATAAAAGAAAAATATGGAATTTAAAACTCCCTGACAGAAGATACATTTATATGGGACCAACTCTTAAAAGGTGACAATTTTTAAACTAATGAACAAACACTGCAAAATAACAAAACTTTATTCTTATTAAGTAAAAGCTCCAGAAAATACCTTGAAGTTTAAAAACTAATACACTGACGTGTTAACTAGTTTTAAGAATGTCCTTAATATTAAGAAAAGAGTGCAAAAAAGATTCTTCAGTTCTAACGCTTTTGGAAGCTGCTGATTTCGGCTGCTCATCTCCACTTTGAAAGGATTGTTTTTCAAGGTGCATTCCTCACAAAAATCGCAGAACATGAACTTGTTGAGAGGCCAGAGCAAGGAATCATGTCTTTCAAAGTCACCCCAATTGTAGCAGCAACTGACATCTTATTCTATAAAGAAGAAGGTCCAAGACTCTTCTTTGAGGGATAGTTCGTGTCAGAGCGCAAGTATCAGCAGTTGCCAAAGGAGGCTCCGGTGCCACCTGTGCTCCTCCAGTGTCTGTTCTGGCTTGGAATAGAAGCTCATCCAGTATATTCACTATCTGTAGCCCCTGGAGCTTGCACAAGCTGACGAGCCATCTGAAATGATACAGAAAGTTCAACAAATTCTCTCATATTAAACTTTCACCCTAGCTCCTTTGCCCCCCCATTCCCCCAAAAACGTGAACACCAGCACTGCCTGCAAAACGTTACCAGTGTAAACTGAAGCTGATACACCAAGTAAACAGCTATTCATCCACTTCAGGTTGTAATAAGAGTTAATCATAAAACTGCACGACATTTTATGGTAGGCAATAAATCAAACATATTCTGCTGAAACCACAGGATGAAGCTTGGCCAAAAAAAAAAAAAAACAAAACCCAAAACAAAACAGCAAAAGGAACTGGAGTTAACAACAGCACCAGAACAGATACTATTTCCCAGTCTCCAAGCCTATTTAATGACCAGCAATCAGGACATGGTATTTAAATCCTGACCTAGAAAGTATGGGACTAGATTCTCTCCTGGCCAAATATTTGTTCAGCACAGAAGATGGGACCTTTGACTGACTGCACCCAAATTAGGGATGTCTGGAGTAGAGCAACCAACTGAGAATGGAAATATCCTTCCTCCCTGAGCTCCTTCCCCCCACCCCCTATATTACAGGAAATTAAGGGAGTTGCAAAGAACTTCATAGTTAAGCATGCAGCAAGAGACTTCATCTACAAACGGAAGAGAACTTCTCAAATACTGCCTTTAGTATCTCAACACAGGTGGATCCCATGTTGTATTAGACAAGTAATTGCGCGTTCCAAGCTGAAAACCACCACCCTTCCAAACTCTCTGTTCTGTCAATAGACAGAAACACACAGCACCAGCACATGACTTGTATCAGAGGTGGACTTTCATCATCTTATTGCCTGTTATATGTATCCTGGCCAGGAAGAGACTTGGGACAACTACGTTCTTCTTCCTTAAGACCTCAGCCGTGTACTTCAATGAAGTGGAAGTATCTTGGCCTCGGCAGCTGGGATATCTTACTACCTTACAGGTGGCTGGGGGACCCTAGCACAGCCACCAGGCTCTAGACCCAAGAAGTTTGTGTTGTTACTTAGAATGGTAAAGGTTACCCAGGCAGACAGCTAGCTGCAATGTGGAGATGCAGCCTCTGGCACCTCACCACCCCTCCAAGTATCCAGAAGCCCCCTGCTACCTGTACACCCAACCCACCAAGGACCCACAGCACACCGGAAGGCAGGGTTAGATGCAGACTTACTGTAAGTTAACTCTTCTCCAGCTCTCTTGCGTGACTGGTCACCTCTAGGAAAGAAAGGGGAGAAAACTATTTTGATTTTAAGAAAAGGAAAACAATAGTGAGATACCTCAGCACAACCATCAACTTTTACAGACCCTAGAAACAAACATAGTAGCAATAACACATGACCGCAGGATTCTCAATCTACTAAGACAGAAGTATAAGCTATATTTTATAGAGTTAATTAGCTCATCCCTTTGTTAAGGATACTAAGTTTGATTTTATAGTAAATTTTTTTACAAAATGAAGATGAGGAAAAATTACTCCTATGCAGTACGGTCTTAAGTAATGCATAAAATTGTTTCCCTTAATTCAAACTTCTCAACCAAACTCCATAGAACTATATGAAAAACTCTCAGTCTATAAAGGTAAGATGCTCCTGAAAACCCAACACTCAGACTTTAAGCAAGTCTGTACCAACAGTAGTCCTTAAATAAATAATAAAAGTTGTATAAACACCAGTTGACATCATTGCTTCTGAAAACCTGAAGTCAAATTCCCACCTATTTGGAAAACACTTTTCCTTTTTAGCCTTGTGTGCACAAACTCTTAAAGCCGGAAAATCTTGCTGCTTCACGAGTTTCTTGTGATGACAGACGTGCTATTGCAACTCTTATATAAGGAGGAGAGATCCCAATATATTTTCAGCACAATGGTTATAATTTCACATTTATCTGCTGCAAGTGGATAAAAATTGGGGGATTTTCTAGTGATGCAAAGTGTTGTTCTCTGAAACCACTCTTAAGGAGATGGACCTGCTCTATACACCTTGATTAAGGTCATTCATAACAGAAACACCGCCAAGCAACTGCTTGCGTTCCCACTTTCTGCAGCAACAGGGTTTTATAGTTGATAACTGATTATTCCTACTAGAACCTGACACACCATTAATGCTGATGAAGACACCTCACTGTGCTGTGCTCCTCATGGTTACTGTTGTAGGAAGTGCAGCAGCAGACACATCATTTTTTGGCACAATTATAAGAGAATACATGACATTTCATGCTAATCAGAAAAGAATGGGCTTAGCACACTCCTTGGCAAACAAGAAAAACAACCTTTTAATACATATATACATACACATTTATATATGTAGGAATGTAACCTCAAAACAATTCCGAAAGGTTATAAGTAGCTATGTTCCTGAACAGAGGGAGACACGTATTGCATCCTGAAGTACATTTCAAGGCAAAATACATTTCAAATACCACTGCAAAATGCCATGTAACTAATGCTTTATATAAGCTCCACGTTCACCAGACTGCCCTGACGCCCTGGCAGCACAACCATATAAAATAAATAATGCAAAACACATTCATCAGAGACACATTCATCAGTTACTCCAGTACAAAGTTTTATTTTGCATTTTTATGCAATAAATTGAAAGTAAGCTACATAGAAATGGCAGTTGCACCAAAGCATGGGCTAGGGAGGGCCCATTTTCTAAACCTAGAAGACATACCAAAACTCTTCGCATGGCCAATACCCAGAAGATCACTGCAGAAAGCCAAAAGGAAGAGGAAGTCTTCGAAATGAGACTCCATAAACAGCCTCTGACACAGAAACCTTCACTTATTTCTCCCCTGTATGACCATCCTCAAGCCCTAATCTCTTGTCTCCACCTATCACACGGGACACACAGAACAGAAACAGTTTCCTATGGATTCACTTCAGTTCCAATGCTAGAGAATTACTTTTCTGCATAAAATTGGAGTTGCTGAAATATATTCTGAGGATCCCACCAAGTGTCTAAGAAGAGAACACCACAGCAGCATCCAGCCTTTGCAGTGGTCAGCATCCTTCCTACTACTCTGCCTAGCCTGTTATACAGCATCATCCTCACAGTATCAGCCAAAGAACTTCACAGCCGAGCTGACAAGGCTGTCTTGTTTTCAGGTACCTAATGAAAAATGTTTTTGAAATTGACTGGTTTTCTGGATATAGGCTGTTACTACTTGAAACCTCATTTTTAATTCTCTATGAAGTGTGAAAGCAGTGAAACGCGGTTGTAAACAGAACAACTGTTATTATAAGCCATGTACAGAACTAATAAGATTGAAAACTAGACAAAACTAAAATGTCCCTTTTTTTGTTTTGTTCTCTGCATTACATTCTTTTGGGCACTAGGAAGCATTTCTTTACCAAGAAGGTTGGTCAAACACTGGAACAGGCTTCCCAGAGAGGTGATCAATGCCCCAAGCCTGTCAGTGTTTAAGAGGCATTTGGACAATGCCCGTAACAAAATGCTTTTACTTGGTCAGCCCTGAATTGGCCAGACAGTTGAACTAGATGATCATTGTAGGTTCCTTCCAACTGAAATACTCTATTCTATTGCACTGTCAGCACTGTATGCCTGCTTGGTTTCAAACTCAAACTTCTGTTTCTTGGGCTAAATGCATTGCTTTTCTCAGCCCAAGCTCCTAGGGCTTTCTTTTTAGCGTCTTAACTCATGCTTATCCATCAAAAAATTGTCTTCCTCAACAGAAAGCCTTACAAGTAGTGAGTCTCCCAATACCATTTGTATTTGGGTCACTAGTAGAGTTCTGAAGCTCAATAATTTACCAAGCTTTGAAGAGAAAGATTACATTTTGGGTAAAACGACACAAGAGCACAAAATCCAGCAGTAAATCTAACACTAAACATACCCACATCTAGTGGGTGTTCAAACTACAGGACCAGATTCTCACTGTTGCACAGGAAAGAGGAAAGATGAAGATGTATTCTCGTCGTGCAGAAGTGAATCCCTCGGGAACACAGCACCACAGCTTGCCCAGCCTGCGCTTGGACTGTCAGACTACTGCAAAAGCGGTACGCTGCTGCGGTGAAAACGCTGTGCTTCTATCTAGGAAGTTAAATAGAAGAGCACAGAGCAAGAGGCATAACCTAGAGTGAACAATACAGGTTATGAACATTTTCCGCTGTCTCTCTTACTGTTTTTTCTTTTTTTTTTTTCCTTAATTCAATACTCAGAAGAGAAATGTCTATTTAAAATAAACACCTCGACTGTATAAATAGCTCTGAAAGTGGAATAAAGAGAAGTCATCAACTGACATTTTCAGAAGCATAATGAAAAAAAAATCAGCTTGTAGAAAATAAATGGCTAAAGCAAAGGCTGAACAAGAGCATGATCATGCATTAGAAGTACAATTGGAATACAGGGATGCATGAACTGTGTGCAATCTGTTTCATGAAAATATTTAAAGACTTCTGATCATCTACCTTTTGGTATCATCTGCAGGGTTGCTAGTGCTCAAAACGTGGAAAATAAGGCCATATTTCAGATCTTGAGTTGTAAAGGTTATTTATTAACTCTTAAATTATTTCTTCAATATTTTTAGCTGTATCTGTTTTTACCATTTCAGCACTGTGCACCACAATTACTACTGAAGATTAGTAATTATTACCTAGTAAATCCATTCTGCATAAGCTCTCTTTGAAGTTTCTGGTCTTGAGCAGCATATTCCTGAAGCTCAGATTCCACAGCAGGGGGTAGAATATTTGGGATGAATTTAGAAAATAAAGCTGGTGCCATCTGTACCCATTCTGTAAGAAGGAAAGCAACAACAAAGCATGTGGAAGAGATCTTTTGTGAAAATTTTACTCTTTGACAAATGCAACTTTGCTCTATTTTTAAATACATTTTAGGATCTTGAATTTAAAAAAAACCAAACAAGCATATAAAAAACCCAAAACCATTCCCAAAACCCACAAATCAAGCCTTAAAGCAGAACAAATAATCAGACTGCTAAACCCAGATGTTTACATGTAGATAAAGTATTTACTTTTTTTTTTTTTTTTTTGGTCATCAATCTCATCATCAAATTGAAATTCAGCTCTTGCTGCATCTCACAAGGCCTGCTGAGTCTCTGGACACTCTTGACAGGCACTGATGATCAGCACACTCACCTTGATAATCAGATAGTTGGTACCACATTTGTACATGTGGTACCTCATCCTGAGCCTTACTTCTAAAAAGCACGGTACTATCACCACACAACTCTGCTTCTCCATCCTCATTTCAAATGAATTAATGCAATTCTCTCACTGATCTTCCAAAGCTTATACGAACACTTTTAAAATGTTCATTATATAATTTTAACCTGCATTAGTTCAGCTTCTGGAGAGAAATGTGATTTAATTTCACTACATTGAACACTGCCTTACAAGACAGTTTACCTTAAAGCTGCTTCAAGGATGATGATATGAAACACAGAAGACTGAGCAAAGGATGAAAACTGAGTTTACAGCAACTGTGTAAGAAGTTCTGAGAAAAATAAATACTCCTTAAGTATTTCTGAAGCCAGACTTTCCAGAGGTTATAGCAGTTATGTGAAACTTCATCTTTACTTTGAAAAAAGGGATACTTTTAAATATATGCACTAAGGCACATCACGAGTTTTTATCCAACTCCCACATAAGTTTACTTGCTTGATACCAAGCCTCAACAGTCTTTATTTTAATCAGCAAACTCACTAAATAATCATTACTAGCATACAGGTGGTTTAAAAAAAAAATCAAGGCACTAATCTCCTTCATCATGGAATCGTTTAGGTTGGAAAAGACCTTTAAGACCATCAAGTCCAACTGTTAACCTAACACTGCCAAGTCCACCACTAAACCACGTCCCTAACTCTACACGTCTTTTAAACACCTCCAGGGATGGCGACTCAACCGCTTTCCTGGGCAGCCTGTTAACCCCTTCGGCAAGGAAATTTTTCCTGATATCCAATCTAAATCTCCCCTGGTGCAACTTGAGGCCGTTTCCTCTTGTCCTACCGCTTGCCACTTGGGAAAAGAGCAAGACAAGGATCATCTGAAATGAAAAACTGGGAAATCACAAGTTCATCACCTACAATAGTAAGTGCAAGAAAACCATAATGAGTCGCTTTCAAAAGAATTATACTTCTATACTTACGTATACACCCTTCCTTTCTTGGGTACTGAACGGTTTATAAAAATGAAATTAACGTTACCTTAAAAATGATGGTAGGATGTTAAGTTTCCTGTTGTAAAAATAATCCTTGCTTACTGAAATGCTTTATCTACGCATTTTGTAAATGGAGGGTCCATCACACTCCTGGCTTGTATACATGCTAAACATTGCACTAAAGCTTTTTGTCAAAACTTTCCCATTCTCATTTCTATCTCTACAAATGCGAACTGCAAACCAAAGCCAGACTGAAGCTCAGACACAATCCTTCTCTCAGTCACACCAAGGTAAGAAGAAAGTATCACTATTGTAAAAGGAAGGGAAGCAGGTATACTTTGAATCTATGGATACTTCAAACACTTCCACAGGCTAGAGCTCTACTCAGTTCTCCAAAACCTACAGAACCAAAGATTTGTGTACAAAATTGATTGAAATATGCAACATCATTTTCCTTTCAATATAATTGTTGTCGCACAAGATGTTTTACTGATGAGTTAAATTAAGCTCTTCTGGTAAATAATACCAGCCATATAATGGCTCCATAGTAGAAACAGTAATTCTTTCCATGTCAAAGATCTCATCATTTGAAGTGTGACTCACAATATAACTTTCACCATTTCACATACTTCTACAATTCTGCCAGACTGACTCATTAAAGAGCCTTCTTTCTTTATTTCTACAGAACAAAAGAAATAGGTCTTCCTTTTGCCTCCAGAGAAGCAGATTGGGTTGTTTTTTTAACATGAATTTGGTATTTACATGGTACCTTGTGCAGGCCACACAGACAACAAGAAGAATCAGGGCCTTTGCATGGTAGAATTAAGCATTGTGATGGACAGGACACAGCGCACATCAGTTTGTTAAATGTGTATCAGACAGACAGCGACCGCAGACGCACTGAGGAAAACAGATCACAACCACGGTACCAGAGACTCCTACAAATGTGTTTCTTTTTTACCTGGTCGTAGTGTATACAGGCCTTTCACAATATTTGCCATGGTTGAAGGAGTTATTTGAAACGGCGTTGACTGAGCTTCCAAAAGTAAAGCTGAAATAAAATTAAGAGAATTAGTAATTTTTCAAATCAAGAAATGTAGGCTCTTACACATACATTTCTGTATCAAAGAAATACTGCAGTTGTGCTTTTTTTTTGTTATCTGATGTCCTCACAAATGAAATAGTCAGGTATCTGATTGACAACTTAATTCTCAAGAGTAATAAAACATCACCTTTATAGGGAAGTGTTCTGTTCAAATTATATATGATGAAAATGTGAATTAACTTATTATTCATTTGTTTTCAGACAGGCAGCAGGAATTGTGAGGAAAAAAACAAGCAAGCGATAGCTTTAAGTATTCAGATGCAGAACTGGAGTAAACAATTTATTTTTAGAAACACTCTCATACTGAGTGTGCTAAACACCAGGAGATCCACAAGTCCCTGCTTTAAAGTATTTAGCACCTTCCACATAAAACTATAAATGGATTGAAAGTCTACGAATGAAGCACAAGTGGTGTCAAAAAAAAGTGTAAAAATCAAATAAGAAAAGTTCTCTTAAACATAAGTGAACATTTTCATTTCATTCTTGGTATCTTCAGCAGTAAACACTGCAATGATTGCATCTTCCTCTTAAGGAAAAGCCTGGCAACAGTACATTTACTGCCTATATTATGATATGAGGGTCTGTATCCTGCCTTCTACTTATTTGAGGCTTTTACATATATGCAAATTACTGAAACACAAAAAAAAAAAAATTAGAAAAAGAAATCAGTAACATTTAAATCAACTGTTGCCTCTCAGTTTTTATTCCTCTACAAAAGAGGTGAGTAATACATACAGCTTTCTGTACCCACTACACAGAGGAGAAATTACTCTTGCAATGGTACCTAAAGGGTGTCTCTCTTGTGCTTACGTTGCAGACTCTGCTTTTTAAGCTTCAGAGCATCTCCAGTTCTAGCTTCAGCATCTGCCACTACAGAACTTAGCATAAAAAGAAAAACCTGCAGTAGTATGTTCTCTTTCTGAAAGTGTTTAAGTGGCTCATGTAATAGGGAGATGAAATAAAGAAAGTATTTTTTCTAACCTCCAAGTAATCAAAGTTGTTATATTTAACTGCTAGAGATGAATTTGCTTTATAAAGAACCATCTTAAAGGTGCTTGCTCCTTTCAGTGGAGGCCTTGAGGGGGTGAGAGCCTGTGATTTGTTTTGTAATGACATATTTACAGCCTCTTTCCTGAAGATTTTTCAAACAGCCTCTTGGCATCCAAGAAAGTTGCAAATTATAACATTAAAAAGGGCATACTACTTCCTAAGGAAGATATGCAACAGTAATGCATGATCCAAACAATGTGTATACACATTATATACATACAGATATAAAATTACACTGTGCTACATCAACCTAAGCTTCAGATTTGCAAACTGCCAGAGAATGGTAAATTTGTTCTTCTGTACTGGGTTTGTGTGGCACGGTTTTGGCAGCAGGGGGGCTACAGGGGTGGCTTCTGTGAGAAGCTGCTGGAAGCTTCCCTGTATCTGACAGCACCAACGCCAGCCAGCTCCAGGGTGGACTCACCACTGTCCAAGGCTGAGCCCCTGAGCGACAGTGGTAGAGGATCTGGGATAACATATTTAAGGAGGAGAAATTGCTGCACAACTGCATCTACCTGAAGAACGAATAGCTCTGCTGTAGGATATTTATTTTCAGAATTATTTCCAAAAGAATGAATAAGGCTTCTCTCTTTGGATAGATCCAAAAAAGCTCAATGCAGGTTTATAGACAGAAGTGTAAACAGACAAAAAGATGTAAAACTTCTTCACACACAAATTCATCTTCAGTTTTGCGATGAGACCTACCTAAACATCCAATCCTACATGACTTCTTAAGAGAGTCACTTACACTCAAGGAACAGAAACAGCTGTGCCAAACATGCTGAAGCTGCCCTTGTTATTTCACAGTCTTACAAAAGACCCCCAAGGCTTGGCCCTTGCTTTATTAGAACAATTAATGAGACTCTACCACACAGAAGTTGCACAGACTCCTACCTACTCCCAGAAGCTCCACCTGCAGCACCGACAAAGCTAGAGCAGGGGGAGGCAGAGTAAAACTAAACCTCAGATGAACGACAGCGGTAATGACGCTGTGTACTATCTGAACACACAGTGTCTATGAACTAATATTGCACTTTACAGAGTAAGTAACCTACGCAAAGAAGTTAATTAACCTGCAAATAGTCTTGAAACTAACTCCTGGTAGAATCAAAGAACAGAAGTGTGGGTTCCCATGATGAAACGGTTGGATTGCAGAAAGACACAAAATGCTTTGAAATATTGTGAGCTGAGGTAAGACACAATATGCAGAACGGCCTCAGGGTTTTTTTCTGGAAGTGGAAGGGTTTTTTCAATACAGTGGAAGAACTGTATTGGAGTAAGTGAGGTATGAACCTGCAGCACGAGTTACTCCATTACTGCACGGTGACACTAAAGCAGCTTGTCCCTCGAGGAAGGTTTAAGCTACTTCCTAATTACAGGGGGGTAACCTGGGGCAAGACCCCGGACCCCAGAAATTCCAGGAGTAGCAGATTATGTCTTAACAAGTTCAGACTCACTTGTTCATAACTCAAGATTCACTTGCAAAAACCAAGAGTTAGCTAATCTAAACATCTCGCTGTATCCTTCAACATTTGTTTCAAAAAAACCAAGATTTATTTTGCTTGGCAAAGATGTATTTTTTTCTGGCAGAACAGTAAAACTTTTTCATGTTAGCACACAAGATTTTTTTCCTCTCTTTGCGGCAACCTAATAGAACTTCAAAGTAAGATATTTTAACAAATCATCTGTAAGTATGGCTTAGGCAGATGTATTCAAAGTTGTAATTACTCAACAACGTGCTTTAAAAAAAATTCTAAAGTGTATTCCCGTTAAAACAACTCCAACAGCTTCCACAACTAAGGCATTAGTCAGCTACTGCTCTCCAGTCTTCAACATAAGCAGAACTGATTGCTCAACAAAGTTGCAAAGGAAAACAAATGTATTCCAGAGGTCTTTATCCCACTGTACAAACTGTGTTCTTTAGTACCTAATTCCAATATGTATGCAATATTTATATTATTTTGCAGCATAATAACTTTAATATTTCCACAGAAGTTGAGCTCTTACACAGCTGTACACAAGATAAACAGGGATGCATAGCAGTAGTGATGGAGCCATCGCCAGTGCACAGCCTAAATCAACTTTAACAGCAGAGGCTCACCTCATCATTCTGCCCTTTACATTTGGGTGATGTGATCTGATGATTTTCCTACAGTATACCACATTATCTTTCCCTCAGTTAAATTATATCAGCTCCATCTGACCACGCATTCCCTTCTACTTCACTGTGATAACATCAGATTCACCTTGAATACGGTTCCCCTATCCCAACTTTACTCCAAATCCAGTCTATGCAAAGCACTTCATGGAATGCCACATGCCAACAGCAATTAAATCGAGAGGGAACCACTACGGCTGGCGTCCAAGATGTGGCTGTAGGGCTTTCTTGTTGTTGCTTTGGGTTGAGGTTTTCTGGGAATTGGTTGGTTTGAGTTTTGTTTTGGAGGTTGTGTGTGTGTGCGCATGTGTCTGTGTGTTCATGTTCTTTGGCATTTTGGGTTTCTTGGGTTTTTTTACCTATTGCCTATTTCATTATTAAATTGATTGACGAGGCTTGATCATACATTACCTCTTCATTACTTTAGCCCAGGTACAATTTGTACATGTTAACTATCTATCTAGAACTTCAAAAGCCTTTTCCATGAAAACTGGCCTTCCCTCTGCCTTAACCCTCACATTTGCAGTTACATCAAACGCCTCATGCTTCTGCATTTTTATTTGCCTTTAAATAGAAGAAAAAAAAAATTTTAGCAAATTAAATTCTTCAAAAGTTTGTAATGAATTAAAATGTAGATTAGAAAAAAACATAAAAAGTTGTCTTTATTACTAAGCACTTGCCACTAGGCATTAGTAAAGTAACAGATTACTTTTAAAATATTCATTACATAGCCCAAAAGCTTTATTAAGTATCTAATAAAAATGCTACAAAATAAAAATTCCAAGTCTTAATCACATTGAAAATATTCAGTGTTGTAACAAGAACAAATATGAAAAACAGAGCTATAAATGTAGAAATATAGATTTCTGGATTTCTATAATTGGAAAATAAGGTGATATTTTTATGTTTACAGTTTTATGAAGGCTTACTGAAATGGGAACATTACTGCTGTTTCTTTACCAAAAAGTCACACTAAACATGACAGTCATGTGAGACTATATTAAAAAAAAAAACTGCCTTACTTTGAGGTGCTACAACTTTACCAACGTGAAACAAGAAAAATAAGAAACACAGCTACAGCTTTTTAAAGTAAGTTTGATGAAAAGTTTAGTTCAGTGACAAAATTTGTGTGGAGATGACGTGTTCCATAAAGAATATGAGTGTATTCTCTAATACTTGGTAACAGTACTGTTTGCAATATGGTTACCATACAATTACTTAGCCCTGTCAACCCACAGCTACCATTTCAATACCAAGGATATGATCCTTAAACTGGTGAGTGTGTAATTCCTGATTATTCCATCAGATTTACAGAGCACACAGGGTATAAGAAAGATTAATAGCTACAAAGCTCTCCTATACAGCCCTTGAGAGCATAGGGGTGCCTGTGAGCTCTAAGAACGTTCCAATTCAGCGTTCTGAAGAAGGAATGGCCAATTATCCTGCAATACCAGTGTCCCAGTACAGTCCCCACACGCTGGAAAAGAAGTGCAACGTACCGTAGTTGGTTTTCACTAACAGTTATCTGTGTCTACAAGTATTTGGAATGAAGACAGGGAGGAAGGAAAACATTGCTTTGAAGTTAGAATGGGAATTTGAAGTGGACATAATGGGATTAAACTATTTGTCTATGTAGAAGCAGCCAGAAATTAAACACTGAACAGATTCACAACCCTGTAGATGCAAGAAAATCTTTAAAAATCACTTTTAATGAAGAGTTTGATAACAAACGCATCCCTTCCCAACATCTCAAAAAGGATCCTTTATTCTATAGGACCCTCTTGCCCCGCAAAACACCTGCTGTCCAAAGCTGTTACTTCAACAGCTTTATAGCTGGGGAAAAAAAAAGTAAATTAGCTTTTTGTTGCAGAGGAAATTCTAACAGAAATCACCCCATTTTAGCCTAGTACAAATACACTGGAACAGATCAGTATTTTCTTCTAGTGCTCTGCTACCTTGCTTCCTTTTTAAGACCCTCAAAAAGAATCATCTAAATTCATTTTACCTATCCAGACACACGGGCTTTTAAGAGAAAGACCGTTTTATTTTTCTGTATCATTCTGAAACTTAAAAAAGAAATATATCTTTATGAAAGCGGCAGAGCAAAGTTGTGCAGATTTTCTTCTCATACATTTTTCCTTAAAGTGTACAAAATCAGCACACAAAGCAGTGTCCAGGGGCTGAGCAACATCCAATGTATTACAAAAGGACAGAGCCTCAGCAATCGAATGGGACATTCTTTTAACAAGAAATTGCTTCTGCCATCACTGTAGACAGTCTATGTCTCAAACAAAAAAAGAAGAGTGATTGCAAATGCTTAAGGGCAGATTCTATATTAATGTTTTAGTTCAGATTAGAAATGTGCTTTTGAAGCAAATTCACTGATCATCCCCACTTACTGCTCCTTGGTGCATCTGACAAAGCTGCCCTGGAGCCCATTAACTTAATTCCTTTTGGGCAAGATTAAACCAGATGTGCTCAAACTACTAACTGGCATTCCATCCACAGGACCAGACATCAGCAAGCGTGAAATAAAGCTCTCCAAAACCCATGTAAAGGTGAACACTGGGTCCTCAACACCCACATGCAGGTCCTTCATACTCCCTTTACATCACACCACTTACTAATGTAGGCGTAGCTGAAGGAAACCTTCAGCTCTTCTTACAGGGCACAAATCTTTCAAGAAATAAAGCCAAGGGCATCAAACTTCCGCTGCACCAAACCTACAACGATGCCCTATGCATTTTTTCCAAGATCAGAACACTGGGCTACACTGACTTTTGATCCAACTCAGTACAGCCATTCAAGAACAAGTTCGTTTATGAAACTGCTACTTAGTTATGAAACACAAGCATTACATCTGACATGGAAATGAGAAGCACAAAGAGAAAATAACTTCTTGAACGTAAATCCAAAAGGGCAGCTTACAAAAAGGGTGGGGGCAATGCTTTCTCTAAGAAGCTGAAAAATAATAAGAATTTTCCCTCCTTTTCAGGGCATTTTCTCTGCAGGTCAAGGCAATGACAGCTTGCTTCTCATATACAGATCATTTGAGACACATGTCAAAATGGAGGTGAAAAAAAATAAATGCAAACTAGAGTAGGGCAAAAGTCAATCCAATCCACCTCCCTCTTGTCTATCATCTCCCAGAAGTGAGAGACACGGAAAGTGAATTAAAAAATCCAACACATCAAAATAAACCTCATGTTCACTGTTGTTGTTGTATAGTCAGACTATGAACCTGGCATCACTCACAGTCGTCCTCTCAGCCCTTTGCCCTGCTCTCCTTCTGCAGCATTCACAAACAAAAGCTAGATATGGAATTATTAATGAAAGGCATTATGTCATAGCAGCACACAGCCAAAGAAATGAGGGTCCCTTGCTTGACCAAGATCAACAGGCTTCTGGAGGTCAACGTGGCAAAACACATCTGCTAAGAAGGCAGGTCTGGGTGCCTAGGGAGCAACACGTCCCCTCCTGCTCACCCACAGCACAAGCCACAGGAAAATCTCTCCGCAGGAAACATGCACCCTGCTACGTTAACTTAACAGTTATAACTTGATTCTTTCTCAGGAATTTTGTATGAAATTTGTACGTGCTGCAAACAAAAAGGACAGTTGCACAACTTCATTATCAGAAAGTCACTAGCAATCTTCTCCAACTTTTGAGTTAACTTTTCTGGTACTTTTCAGAAAGCACCAATGCAGTGGAAATAACTTTCCTGACATCTTTAGAAAGGAAAACCTTTTCCAGCATCAACAGCCCTTCTACTATAA
>WHYT01016668.1:441145-512617 GCA_009806455.1 Tetrax tetrax | reverse complement strand
ATATTCTTAAAACAAATAAGTTGGTGTGACACATTTCCTTATGTGGCTGCCTTGAAAAGGAATTTGTATTTAAGTTCATCAATCATTTGCCATCTTCTCCCCATTTGCTGTGGATTTCTGCAATATCTGAAAGCACTGCGGTTTTCCAGACTCCAGCGTCAGAAAAATGTAATAGGTTTACTTACGCATTAGGTTGTAAATGTGCTTTTCTGCAACATGTTCCGTAAACAGCTTTATAAGGTCATCTTTTAAGTCCCTGTTAAGCTTGGTTTCTATGTAAAATTTATTCTGGAAAATAAGACAGAAGTTTGCAAGGTTATTTTTCAAATAGTAAATAAAGTAAACTTACTTTTTCCCTGAATAAAAACAGCTCAAAGTTTTAAAGCTGTAGAATATCTGACCAGTAAAGTGCTTCCTTGGTGACTGCATCTATACTACATAGAACATTCCTGTACAACAAAATAACGTGTATTTAAAATCAAGAATGCATGTGGTACTACTGGTAACAACCCACTTACATAAAAGCATGTATATATATATTTTTAATATATCTACAGACATATCTTCATATCAATCTAGACTGGGGAGCTTGCAGAAAAACACTTCAATTTAGGACTTTAATAAATGCTTTAAGATCAAAACAGTCAGACATCGTGTTTATTAACAAAATAAAACCTGGAGAAGAGAAGGCTCCGGGGAGACCTGATAGCGGTCTTCCAGTACCTCAAGGGGGCCTACAGGAAGGATGGGGACAGGCTGTTCAGTAGGGCCTGTTGTGATAGGACAAGGGGTAATGGGTTTAAGTTAGAAGGAGGTAGGTTTAGATTAGGTATTAGAAAAAAAATTTTTACAATGAGAGTTGTAGAGCACTGGCCCAGGTTGCCCAGAGAGGTGGTGGATGCCCCATCCCTGGAAACGTTCAAGGCCAGGCTGGATGGGGCTCTGAGCAACCTGATCTGGTTGGAGATCTCCCTGCTTCTTGCAGGGGGGTTGGACTGGATGGCCTTTGAAGGTCCCTTCCAACTCTAACCATTCTATTAAAACATTTTTACCAATATTTAAAAGTGATGAAGCCATTAAATTAGGTATGTTGCAATAATAAATCATCACTACACCTTTCCACTTCTGTGGTTCATGGATAATCTCAGAGCTACTCAGAATTAATCAAGTGTGGAAATAAGTTATACGTATAAATCTATACAAAACTGAAGTATATTAAGATTTTTAGGATTCTATTATCTTGATCTACTCAGCATTAATAATAGATTCACCTCTTCAACTCTCAAAGGAAATTCTGTTCATGAGTTCCTTCAGGCCTCTATACCTAATCTACTCTTTGGTGTTATCCTCCAGTTCCCAGCCTGCAATTAACAGTAAGAGTTCTTCTCTGTACTTTATTCATATGTGGGTTTTACATACTGGGGAAAAAAAGAAGAGTTGTTTCAAAATACATTTCCTATCCTTACAACACGAACACGAAGTAGAGCAATCAAATTCATCTGGGCTACCTGTGTAAAAGAGTTAAACAGATACTGTACTAGAAAACCAACTTAATAAAAAATAATGTACTGGAACACTTATCTGAGAGATTTACTAGAGGAAGAGAAATCTTCAGAGAGAAAGGTTTTTCCACACTTTAAATCAAGTTGTTCTCCTATTCACTAAAGCATGTCAGTAATTGGAAAAATCCCTCATAACACTATTGGGGCAATCTTTACCTTTTTTTTTTTTTTGTGGAACCCATTCTCTTGGCCATTACCAAAACTATACACATCCCACAATAAGCTGTCCATGCAGAAACCACTTAAAATGTTCAAGGTAAGCATTCAGCAGCAGCTATTTACCTTTAATGAAAACTGAACCTGTTAGAACAAAGGCAATCCAAGGGCTGAGTACATGCCCATACTGAAGTTTAGGTTTGTTGCATGGATGAACAACCTGAAAAGGATTTTTTTTTTTTAAATTTAGTAACTTCCTACTGCCAGTTCCCTCCCTGAAGCTATCCTACCTGCACAGCTTTTATCAAGGGCTATTTCTCAGTTGCTTTTCCCTCACCTGGGCCTGCTCTTTGAAGAGAGACTGAGGGAAAGACTCTGCAGACGGAATAACCCGTCTCGCAAGAAACAGCCTAACCTCATCCGCAATATTTTTGGTCAGTGGTGAATTGCCATTGCAACAGAAGCTCACAGCAACTGAAGATACACATCTTCTAGGAAGTGTTAAGCTACGCACCATACTGCAGTCCTCCATCAGATCTAAATTCCTAAACATTTCCACCTTGAGCTTCCTCACCACATGCTCACGGGAGCAACAAACAGGAATGACAGGAGCATCTCAGCACAAGCCTACTGACCTGAACCAAACCTGACAATGTCAAACTACGGATTCTCGTGAGTTGACAAATGAGAGGCACCCAGAGAAGGAAACAAGTTACTCAGTTCCTTTCCCAGCCTCAAGACCTTCTTACATTCAAAGCAGCTGGCAACAACACGTGCAAACTGTAATGCTTCCTTCTGGTCAAGAGTTGGAAAGCCTATACCTTAACTTTCATAACTAGAAAAGCAACAAAAAAACCTGAGTAGTTACACCACAGTACATATACACAGAACAACTGTAAAATACTCTTCACATTTGCTCACTTGAAAACACCTTTCCAAAAAGACATTACGCTTGCATGAATTTAAATAGAGAATGAAAAATCATCTGGCATAAGCACTTCCAATCCACAGTGCTGGAAGGAGATAGTAGATGACCTGTCACCTTCTTGTCAGTGGAAAAACAGGAAGATTTTCTCTATAATATGTCATAGGCTGTACTAATACTTCTTGAAAATTGTGTCAAGTCACCCAAAGGTTTAACAGACAGGTAAAAGGTAAGCAGATATCAATATCTGAGAAAGTCAGATATCATATAAGCATTTCTTTTACAAACCATCATATCATAAAGAATATGGCAAACATTAAAAGACACAATTGTGTTAATATTATTAAGAAGAGAGCAACAAGTACCTGAAAGAGAAAAAGCTGTATATACAGAGTGCTTATCATCTCATGCACATACATATACTGACATATATTTGTGTATACAGACACACAACACGTCCTCTAGTCGATAAGGAACAAAATGCAACATCACCCAGTAAGAATAGTAATATTTTAGAGGTAATGAAAAAATTCCCAACTATCCTAAAAACCCAGTGCTCAGAAATGTCAGGCTCATTCCATGCCACAAGATAACTGATTTTGAGCTACATCCCTAAGTATAATTAAAAACTGAGAACCTATTATAAAAAAAAGTATATAATCTAAATGTTGATTTTAATTTTTCTTGAGATGGAAATATTCTTTTATTCATTCATGTGTGCAGCATACTGTGATACGTACAATTTGTAACCATCCAGAATAACCTCATATAGGTTTACAAAGCAACTATTCACTAGAAATCACACTTAGGAATAAAGCACTGTGTGCTAAGCTGACTTCCAGTTCAATTTGAACTCTTGAGGGAGAGGGGAAAACCACAGATTTTTCACAGGATGGTTTGGGTTGGAAGGGACCTTAAAGATCACTGAGTTCCAACCCCGCTGCCATGGGACACGTTCCACCAGACCAGGTCACTCAAAGCCCCATCCAACCTGGCCTTGAACACTTCCAGGGATGGGGCATCCACAGCTTCTCTCGGTGACCTGTGCCAGCGCCTCACCCTCACAGTTAAGAATTTCTTCCTCTTGTCTAATCTAAATCCATCCTGTTCCAGCTTAAACCCCTTGTCCTATTGCAACATGTCCTTGTCAAAAGTCCCATCCCATCTTTCCTGTAGGCCCCCTTGAGGTACTGGAAGGTCGCTATCAGGTCTCCCCAGAGCCTTCTCTTCTCCAGGCTGAACAGCCCCAACTCTCTCAGCCTGGCCTCACAGGAGAGGTGCTCCAGCCCTCTGATCATCTTTGTGGCCCTCCTCTGGACTTGCTCCAACAGGTCCATATCCTTATTTTGAGCGCCCCAGAGCTGAGGGAAAAAAAAAAAAAGTGGTTTGGGCCTCCATGCTGTCTTGAAAATTCCACTGGAGCAGCATAAGACTGAAAAAAATCCATCGCCATGTGAAAAAGAAAACCACTAGTGCTCCTAGCAAAAGGAGGAAAAAGCAAAGTCAGCCATCTCAATCATCACTCAAGATAAGCCTTGAAACACAGCTTAGTCATCACGCACAAGCAGGTTAAGAAAACACCCTTCCTGTGTTCCCGCCACTCACACACAAGAACGTGGCTTGGGACGTATCAGGAAAAAGACGAAAAGGGCTGTGGGTATCAAAAACACACAGGGTTAAGCCTAAGGCAATGCCTTTTTTGGCCACCAAGGGACAAAAACATGTTCCAGTTGTACAAGAAACATTTAAGTTTTCCTTGGCTTCCCAGATTTTTAAATATTTAAAGCAGCAATATAATTATCCTTTCAGAACCAAGCTTATTGGTGCAAGTCAATAGCTTTGGAAACTCCTGATTAAAGCAATCACATCACTACTGAAAAAGGAAGGACCTGCCATCTCTCACAAAAAGGCAGAGTTCAACAACTTAGTCCTCTTCACTTACAAATCCATTGGATGTATCTATTAAAGTAACCACAAAACTGTAATTTATATTGTAGAATAATTAGGCTTTCACCTCTTGCAATTGGTTTTTAATTGTATTTTCTTGCCTAAATAAAGGAAACTGCTGCTGCTGTACGAGAGAAAACTTGATTAGACCCTACCATGTAAAATTGCAAGAGTGGCTGTACAGAAAAGTACTTCCAAATCCATACAGAAAAAGCTAAGAAAGGAAAACCTTTTTCATCCTGACTTCTCTAGAGATATTTTCCACATCATGCACCACACCGATGAAACAGTATGCGAAACAGTATGAGACTTAATTTGACATTAGCCTTCAAAACCAGCTATATAGCTGAGCCAAATCAGCATTGCATCTGGCAGCAAGAGGAACCAACACGTAAGTCACTAACTCTCAGGTCTAATTTGAATTAAGTCACTTAAATGAGAAAGTGTTTGCAGGAATAGAGTTTTACTGCCTGAACAAATTACTAGTCGTGCTTTAAAGAAGCTTCTCCTTTAAAACAATAAAATACTTTCACTGTTCTTTGTTCTCAAATTAAAAAAAAAAAAAAAAAATTATTATCTAACTATTCATTTTACAGGTCTGTTTATGACTCATTAACCATTTGTACTATGCTCAGATACCAGTTAGATTCAAACTCTAAAAACAGACCTGATGGGATAGAGCACTTCACTTTACACGTCACAACCGTGTAAAGATGGATAAGGAAATCTATTTGGCAATTATACCTTGTCTGGTCACAGCGACAAAGCTTACAGTGACAAAACCTGTCTGCTTATACATCCATCATGAACATTTTTCAGTGTTATTTATTGCAGTCTTAATTGTTAAGGATACCTTTTCACCTCTGTGGTAGAAGACCCTCTGAGGTAGATTTGAGCATTCAATAAAAGTACACACCTGAACAGTTTATCTCCATTTCTAAATGGATATTTAATTATGAGATTGCTTAAATACCTGCCTGTAATAAACAAGTCAAGCACACACAGGTGAAAAAATTGCTAGCATATAAAAATAGCTGAATGCAATAGGATAGAAAAGTCTCTTGCTAGTTTTTAATGCAACAAATCTATATGGTGACACTATACTGAAGGACTGTAGCAAATTACCTGGTTTCAGGTGCATTCACTGAAACACAGGAGATTCTTCTAAAAGGTACTACTTCTCAAACTCTAGGAAGCTACCAATGATAATAATTTTTAAAGAGTTTGAGATTTATTTAATCTAAATCAGTTTAAATATTTTTTCTTTAAAAAAAAAAATTCTTTCCCAATAAATATTTCCTTCTTTTAATTTCTAAGTTAAATTTCTAAGTTATGCCAGTGCAAGGATGGTTTCTGGGAGAAGGGCAAATTTCAAGCTTAACTTACAATTACCATTAAAAAAAAAAGGCAATAAAAGACTTGGCACTTTGGCAAAAACAATGCAAATCATGAACTTCTTCAGAGGTATGACTTCATAAATTACAAAATCAGCACAACAAATACTTATAGCCAATGGTTTCTGCACCTCTGCAAGTATGCCTGACAGTGCTACAAACACAAGTTTGTGTCCATGCAGTCAACACTCTAAATTGGTCAAATAACATCAATATTTCCAAGAGACATTTCTGTCTTGTCTGAATCTGTGCAATCTAAAAGCAAGAAACAATCATTGTAGCCTGCCCAAGCTACCAAGCCAACATATAACAAACCAATAAACTATCTCTGTTCCAAAAGATATAAATAATGACTTAAGTATTTGAGAAGGCTTTTTTTTTCCCCAATCAAAATAAAAACCATTCCCCTCACTCCCTGGAAAGAAATATTAGGGTAGAAACCAACTGCAAAACTCTGCATTTAAAAGGATGGCTTCCCCTTCCTCTCCCCCATAACTTGATCAGTACTGTTACGCAGGTAGCAAACCCAGGCATGAATCATCAGTTCTACAAGTTAAAAATCATTACAGCTGCATTTTTTTTTTTTCACTTTCAGTCAGCATCTTGGGCAAGGACATACTTTATTTGAAAAGAATTTTCTAAAACTTACCATATATATGAAAAGAGGCACAATGCTCTGCAATGCTCCCATATACTGTCCAAGAGCTACGTTAAATCTTTCAATATAGAGATCTTGAGGGCTGGCCTGCAAGAAACCATAAAAAGTCAGGTTGTAATTTGAACAAGAGAAAGATCTGGAACAGCATGGGCTATGCTTTCATAGCAAACTCAAAAAACAACCAAGTATTTGATACACTAAGTCCACGCAAAGCAAGCCACTCATCATTCCAGAGTTCCTGCTCTAATTCCCTCCAGCAAAAGCAGTTTTCTTCACTAACTGGTTTTTGCCTAGGCCCATACGTCAGTGCCCAGCAAAAGGCGCATTCAATAAAAAACACAGTATGCCCGTAACAAACTAGCACGTAGCACATGCAAATAAAAACACTCATTAAAGACCAAACCTTCGTTTCGAAAGGACTACCTGTCCCACCTAGAATCCATAACCAAATTTCAACGCGTGCTGCAGCGCGTGCGCTGACCTCCCTGCAGGCTTTCACCCCAAGGCAGCAGGGCGGCATTAAGCCGCCGCTTTGCATCCAAGCTGGCAGCAGCATGTCCTTCAGCTCCAGGGAGCACTGTCTCTCACAGAAAACAAGTTTCAGATTTTGCTGTGTCACCTAAGGCAAGGCAAACATTCAGGGGATTGAGGTGGAGAGACTACGAAGCCACGTCTCCGGAGAGAGCTGCTGATGTGGCATCCTGCGCTCCGGCTCAGGCCCACAGAACTACTGCGGTGCTCCATCACACAGCGTTGCCCTGTAGCCCCAAGCAAAAAAAAAAAACTTTGCTGCGCAAGACCTGAACGTGCCAACGTAATGACAGGCCTCGTAGAGCCCACCGTGACAGCGCTGCTATCGTGGGTACAGCACCAGGTTTCCCGAAGAAGGAGATAAGAAAGCTAAAAAGATCGGTTCTGCGGTAAGCTAAGTTAAACCCAGGAAAACGGGAAGCATTAACCACTGTTTCTCCTATAAATATTTATTTGCAGGGGAGCTGTGTTAAGAGCATTCAGGAACACATTTACACACCCAGGGCTGGCAATGGAGCTGAGGTAAGGTGTTCCTCCACTATCCCCTCTCCATCCCAACCCACCCCCACACAGTGCTCTGCCTCTGGCCCAGCTCCCCCCGCTCTGGGCTTTGCAGAGGAGGTGGTAGGTGGCTGCCTGAGTTTCTACTGTTCACATACATATACACACCTGGACACACCCAAGGACAAAGCGTTCCTTGCTAATGAGAAGCAAAACTTCTCTTCCCTTGCACCATTTTCCCTGCTGACAGTGTGAAGCCAGAAGAGGATGGAGAAAGCAACAGTGACCTTGCAAGAAAACAAACTCTAAGATTTTTTTTCTAAAGCCAAAGCATCTGTGGTGTGAGAAACACTCAAGGCTAGCTGCACCTCGGCCACCTTACTGGAGCTTAGAGCTCTTATCTTTACAAAGCAGATTTTTCAGCTTTTGTACGGATGTTCACCCAGGGTCTTAAGAGAACAGCTAAAATTTATGTTGACTTTTTGCTCTATGAAGTATTCTAAACTTATAAAAGTGTTTTTTTTTTCCTTTAAACTACCTTCTTTTGCCTCTCTCCTTAATATGCTTAATGAACACATGCGTAATTTTCACAGCAAACATTGATACACCGCAGACATTCCAGAAAGGAAAGTGAAACTGGCAAACGAATAAAGAATGTTATTCCACATGCTGTTGCCAAAGGTTATACATGGTTATTCCTCATTTTGATCATAAGTTTTTAATCTTATTGCAGATGCAGTTCTCAGGGGTGGCCAAACAACTTTTAGTTCAAAATGCCAACGACGTACAAGAGTGGCTATGAACTCCAAGGACTCCTTTTCATATGTAGTTACATATACAATTTGTTGCAAATAACATGCAATGGAAACTGCATTTCTAAGCACTATGTATTCCTGCTTCACTCCTTTTTAACCTCAACTTTAAATATGGTTAAACTCTCTGATTATATTGTAAAGACTTGGTATACTGCTTCTAAGATTAAAGAAAAAGGAAAATTCTACTTCAAAGGACATGTCAGACAAAAGGAGACCACAGCCTGACACAGGACACCGCTCTTCTCTCACTGACCATTTGCACTTTTCATGAAAGAAAAAGGAAAAAAGGAGACAGAAGTTTTCTGGACCACGTATGATTTAACCCCACGAACAGACTTAGGCAACGGTATGCAGTCAGTCTGCCACCCTTTTTACAAGGGACATTAAGGACTGACGTGGTTTTCCTCCACTGATGATGAAAACTCTGCTAGCTCACCTCGCAAAGCCCATGCCGCATTAAGAGAGACGTTTTTAAGAGGGAACAACAACTGCACACCCAGCTGTCTCCTGAGAACAACCTCTAGAGCCCTTTAATTGAAGGACACCTATGGACTGCCACTACCTTGCAGCCAAGGGGAAAACAACTGCTCTAGATAAAGACAAAAAGTTAAGAAAAGTCCTGACAACTTCAGGGGAAGCACTCAATAGTGTCAGGCAAGGATCAGGCCTTGGTCTTAATCTCTGGAATGCAACACCATGGTGTTAACTGCTTTATCAGCATGAGATGTTACCTTTGAGTTTTATTGTCTTTAGTGTTTCATGCCAAGCCTCAACAGTCAAGAAACTAACAGGAAAGCACATACTATCTGACTCTGCTTGTTTCCAAACAAACAAAAAAACCTAAACAAACAAAAACCCACAAAACACCAAAACAAACTCTCCTCAATTATTGCTTGACTTGTAAACTAACAAAAAACCTAAGTCAAAGAGAAGTCAATAATAGTATTTTCACAGCTCACCTATGAATTCTCACAATCCATGTGGGGAAAACAGAACCATCTGTTCTCAGTTCATTAGGGCGTTACTGTACGGCTGCTCAAAACTGCTAGACTGAAATCAGTTACTTGTTTGAGCACAGGAACTTTCTCCACATCTCTACATTTACATTAATAAGACAGTAACTGGAGCAGAACTAGCTTTATACAAACCACATTAACTTTATAAGCTAAAGAGCACTGCGTGGCACCAAACTCATGAGTAAATAGATGTTGCTAAGATTTTTCTATTAAATGGCCATCATTAGATTAGAGCTTGCATTTAAAAATCTGTATTTATTCAGTTATAGTTATTACCAAAGAAATCAAGAAACTGCTTAGGCTGACACTCTTCACTTTTGATCCTAGTCCAAAAAAACACGTACACTCAGCTGTTTTAAGTAGGGAGAGAGGGACACAATTAAGCATCACATTTACTTCTTACAACCCCCTGGAAAATATTAAGTCTTTAAAAACCACTCCTATCTTACCTGAGGGAGGTATTACAGAAGCCATTCAAAGAAAGAAAAATATACTGCTAGCCTAAGGTTTTCCAGGAAGGAAGAGGATCCTTCGCTCCTTCATTCCCTCACTCCCCATTCTGAATGCTACCAAACTGCCAATTCAGTTCTCAGTTTGTTTTGTTTCTTAATTCTTAAGACACTCTGTACAGGGAGACAGCTTAAATCCTCTCCCACAGTTGCTCTTATCTACCAGTTATAGGGTGAAGAGCAGTTTTCCAGTAGCGACTACATCGCGTGTCTGTCCATGGGAGCACTGAAGGTTTGGTCAGGATTCTCAAACTGTGACCTGGCTGCATTCACTTGACATATTCAGCTTCGTTTTGAGCTGACTAGTTCTTAGCAAAAAATACTACAGCTGCTGTTAAAAGCTGATGTCAAAGAGATCATTTAATCTCCTTAGACACCACAGTGGAAATCTCAGCACTAAGAGAAGCTAAGAAGCAACAAGAAAACACATTTGAGAAAAGATGACATGTAAGAGAGACATCTTCAAACAAAATAAGCAATGAGAGACGCAGGACACTCAATTGCCCTTCCCTTATTTGAAATCTAATGTCTAGGTATTTAAATGAACTCGTGGGCAAGAAACCGCATACATGAAAGATGTGGGGTTTCTTTCAGTTTGAAAACCAGTTTGAATATCATTCTTTGACTGAACTTACAAATGAAAGCCAGAAGACACGCTGCTGACTCAAGACAACTCAGAAATGGCTCACAAGAAACACAGTGACAACAGTTCTTTGCTTGAGGAACAAAGTTCATTTCTCTACGAACAGTCGTCTGGCACAATCAGCAATATATCCAGTAAAGCTTACATTCCTATGTGGAATGGGCAGTTCCATTTTCCTGGGAACATGCTCACTGCCAAAACGCCAGCACACAGGCTGCAGCATCTCTCCCACGCCTGCCAAGTGAAAAGGGAGAATGGCTATGACTACACAAATTAACCTGCTACTCATGTACATGGTCTGAATCTTTTAAATCAGTTTTTGTTCTTTCTCAGGAAAACTTAATTTGTTTACTTTGCCTTGCAGACAATTAATGTGATTCCCAGGACTACCTCACTAGACAGGGGTACTATTACAAAAATTACTATTACTTTTTACAGAAAACGGACATGAAGTCAAAGTACAATTCATCCAAAGACTGACTGTGTCTCCCTGTTCAAGTCTGCACTCAAAGCTGTACGGCGTTGTGACACACTCCTGTACAGTTTTCTTACAGCAGGGTAGCAGACGCAGGCCGCGTTTCCATTTCCATCCTACATGTTTGTAAAACAAAAGACACGGTATCCAAGCACCATCAAAACTCTGTTTAATAGGAAGAAATCTTCAGAACCTTTTCCATACAGTAAATACATATTCATCTGTGCCGTATTTACGTACGTATTTCTGTAATTACATGGGGGTTTGCAGCACCCAGTGTAGTGTGGCAAGGAGCTAAAATCACGGCAGGAACACAAGTGTTTTCAAAAAGCTGCCGGCAAGGACGCTTTTCTCAGGTTCGCTTGCCCATGACAACGTAATTTTTCATGGCAATTCTGGCAATACAGTGACCCTACTTCTACCTCAAGTCAAAACCCATCTTTTTGATGTTCACACACGAAGAGGCAGACATTTTAACACTTTTCGTTTCTGCCACCTGAGTTCTAATACTGTCCATTAGATCTGATTCAATTCTGTGTGATTCACAGCGGCAAAGGCTTGTTTCACACACAATTAAGCAACATTCCCCCAGCAAAACTGATGGATAAATGCCTATGGCACTGGGTGTTAGGTTGGGTTTTTTCCTTTTAAATATTACGGACCAGATAAATGGCCAGTTTGAGTGTCTTCAAAAAATGGACTGTCGATATGAACAGATCATGCAGTTGACCCAAATGGACTTTAAGAAACACTAGTGATTTAACACAATTATTAAGAGTTAGGAAACGCAAGTCTCAATTTCTATTTTCCACCTCTATTTCTGATCTTTGTACATAGAGGAGGCAGATTTGTTTTCCACATAAGTCTTTGAGAAACTACTGCAACTATGGATATAATTTCAGAGAATTGACTAATTTCAAATTAATGAGAGCTAATTTGAGTGTTATTTCTATGCTACAAGAGATGAACCATGAAGAAGGCTTGCTATTTCTCATTTGGCTAGCAAGTCAGACAATGGCCATATAAACAGCATAATAAGAACAGGCTTCTTCACATGCATGGCACATATCACCTCTCCTCCCAAGTACATTACTAAAGTCTAACCATAACTTAAATACCAATCTGATTTACAAAGTTTACACAAAAAACAGCCACAGATGATGCTGTCAAGCCTTCTATTTTACAGACTGGCATAACTGTTCAACTACAACATAGCACTCTATAAAGGCAATGTAATAATCAGTGTATCTTGGAAGGAAAGCAAAATATATATACAAACAATCTGGGGCAAAATGACCTTAAGGTATAAATATCGAGAACTGCTGAGGTGGTACCCAGTACATAAATCTGCCCGCAGTCAGAAGTTCAGTTTTACCAGGCCCTCAAAGCACTACTTGGGTGCATTTTTATACCACTGACTACATGCCAAGCTCACAAGGTAAACGTGACAAGCCACTTAAGCTTTCTGCTTTTACTCCTGTAATGAGGAGAAATACTGGAAGTTACACAATTGTTTCTAAAAGTCAAATAAGGAACTTCAGAACCTTATCTGAAGTTTGGAGTAAGGCATCTGTATTTATCAGATTAATGTTCCTGAAAGAGTTGGGGGAGGAAACGACAGGCTGCTCACCACGGGATGGCAAAACTCCGTATTATCACAGGGGACAAGTGGAAAGTAAACAAGAGACAGAAAAGAAGAAAGGAAAAGGCAAGGAAGGAACAGATTGTACACAACAGATATTGCTGACATATTCTTAAGAACAGATGGCAACTGCCAGGGATGTGACACAAGGCACTCAGTTCCCAGAGACTTGGAAGTCCTCAAAATAGCGGAATGGCTTTTACAGCAACCTGACTTCAAGCATATTCTTCCAAGGAAACAACAGATGAGAAGATATTTTCATACACTGCATCAACTGGCTCGAGAGCCGACAAGACAGCAGGCTGAGAAGTTAGTTGTAAGGATTAATATGAGGCAGGAAAGCTTTCTGGAACTGCACAGACCCTAAATCTGCAGGTCCTGGGGGCCACACAGCAGCCATGAAAGTTATCTACCAACACCAGTGACTGCTCAGTTTAGTCATGTTCATTATAAAAAAAAAAATATGATGTTCATGATATAAAAAAAAAACAAAACAACCCCACCACACACATACACATTCGTACATATCTCATAACATACAAGAGAAAAACCCCAAGCCCTCTGCAGCGTTCAAGAGCCAATGTATGCTAAAGTAGTTGGCACCAAATTAATCCAATGCTTTTAGACAGATGGAATTTAAGCAAGAAATTCTGGTGGTTTAGCTCTACCGCTTCTGCTTGACTTAAAATAGAAACAACGCAAGCAAACCAATGTTAATTTACTCAGAGAAAGACTGATTCTCACTTATGAACTTCAATTAACATAAAAATTACATAGTTAGTGAATTCAACAAAAAAAAAAAAAAAAAAACCAAACAAACCCCAAACCCACAAACAACAAACACACAAACAGAAAACAAGAGATCCCTGTTCTCTTTTCTCTAAATACAAAGAGGGTGCAGCATGACAAAGAACTGCTTTTCAGCTCTCAGTCATACCTCAAAGGAATTACTGAGATTGTTCTACCTAAAATGAAAATATTCCACTGCACTTGCACAAAAAAGCTACTTTCGTCACGTGCAAGCTCAACGCCTCAGTGCATTTTGACTGGCAGTGCTTAAAGTACTTTCCAGTGTCTTCTGCTGAAGAGCTATGTAATGGGCAGATTACTTCATTTTCAATGACTTTATCAGAGTGCATAAGCATAAATTAAGCCAGAAACACTAGTGCCTAATGCAAATACAGTTTTATCCATTTCAAAAAGAAGTGTATTTAAGTTGAAAGCCTGTGTATCCACCCTACCTCATACATCTGAATGAATCAGCACTTACCCACAAAACCAGTTGTCATTATTTTTAACCACAACAGAACAGGCTATGTCTATTACCAATAAAATGTTTCCAAATAAAGCATCTTGTAAAAATGATCTGTATACTACAGGCTTCACAGACCTCAAGACAAAAGGAAACATGTTCATTTTGAACATGCAACCACTCATTTTAAAAAAAAAGCACACAAAATACAAAATTCTGACCAACTCAAGAATTAGGGAAATTTAATTCTCAATTACTGGAAGCTCCACATGGCAAAACTCAGCCTTACTAACTAATGCAGAGAAGCTGGTCAGACATCAATTGCAAGAAAGGCAAGCAATCCTTGCTCAGAGTCTCTCCGTAACTGAAATGGCCTAAAGAGAGGATCATTTACTTACACACACAGTAAGGAGGGAGCTAGAAATGCCTTGGGATATAGGAGGCCCCATATCAAAATGCTGATGGTCTGATGACACGCAATTCATCTCATCTAAATGTACTACTACTCTGCAGGCAATGTTCACTGCTCTTCACCCAACAGAGAATACATCAGCCCACCCATGTTTTCATAATGCCTCTGCCACCACTAAAAACTAATTTTTTGAGGTGAGAATCTGTGAAGCAGATTCAGGAATGCACGTGGCAACAAACACCAATGCCACACAAGGTGTCTTGCAGTCTGGAAGAGCAGAAGTCAGGCAAGGGATGACCAGGGAGCGTGTGCATGCCCCTGTGTGGACACAGAGCCCAGCAGCAGCATCCCAGACACCCAGCTCAGGACACTCAGCCGCTCCGCTGACTTCAGCTGATGCAGTGAATGCCATGCAGAAAGATGACAAACTCCAATAAGGCTAGAACCATGCAAGAGCAAATCCGACTGGATTTGAGGTGCTCTGAGACGCTCCCACTTTTACTATTTGCTATCTGACAGTTTTACTGCTTTTGCTGGTGATTCTTGTAGGAAACAGCTTGCTCTGGCACGTCGGCTACATGCAGACATTCTGCAATCCACTTGTCGTTAAACTGTTGTGCTTCTGTGCAAAGAAGCTGCTTGGCTCATCCAGAACAAGACACTGCATTTGCCTGACATTGCACTTTTCATGATCATCTGCTTTCTCACACCAACCAACATTCCTGCTTATACTGGGCTATATTTGCATCTCTGCATGTAAAAAAAAAAATAAAATAAAAAAAATAATCTTGCATTGAGTCACTCCTTGCCAATGAAATAGAACTCTGCAATTAGATTAACTATTGTTGGCAGGTGGAATGAGTTTATGTCAGAGAAAGCAAAGCACCACATATTGTGTATTAAAAGGACTCACATATGTAGGGTTTTTTTATTGCTTGCCTGTGTGAATCAAAAACTTTGAAGTGACCAACATTTCCGAAGTAGTTTGTTGTTGTTGCGAGGGTAAAGATCAAGCACAGCATTTTCAACATAAAACTCAAGTGACTGAGAGTCAACAAAATGTATTAATATCAAAGCATCATCAGGATAATAAAATATATTGCAGTTAAGTAATTTCTTCAGCATAAATTTCACTATCCACAGTTAAAACAGTTTCTTTACAGGACAGTTTTCTAAAGCACATGAGTTTTACTTCAAGTAGCTCAAAAAGATGGATTTACCATCCAAAACCAAAGTCATGTTCACATCAGACAAAACTCACTAACACACTCAAAGTTGGTAAGATCTTACATTACAGTCCTCTTGCCACCTGCCACAAGGTGTGTCTAACCTACGTAAGAAAACTTTTGCAAGACAAAGATTGCATTAAATAGTTGTCTCAATTATTCTTTCAACAGCTGATGTTCAGAAGGCAGCCTTGTTTTTAGGCAGAAGCACATAATGCTAAAGCAAACTTTAAAAGCAGCTGCCTCAGTCAGTTTTGTAACTTTAGAGGAAAAAAATCAAGGACTACCACAGAGTAAAGAATCTGGAGTATTCCCAAATTCCAAGCAAAGTAATGCAGTACACTACCATGGGCTGTATCAGAACTGGCCAAACCTGTACAGCTGCAATGATTCACAGTTCTCACAAGCAGAAGGAAAATGCACAAGCTGCACCAGCTCAGCAGAACCAAGGAAGGCTTTCTTTTAAACGCTATGTCCATCTACTCTAACTCATTTTTACAGAACGGTGAGGTTGTCATTCCATGAGGAATAAAGAAATTGCAAATGAGAAAAGCAGCAAAGAACAAAGCTCAAGACGATCTAGATATCTTATAGTCAAAGACTGTCCCAAAGACGGTGCCCATTAAATGCAGGGTGGTAATTTTTCTTTATAAGGAAAGCAACAAGAGGAAAAGAGTGAGATGAGAAGGACAGAGCGATCAGTGTTATATATTTTGATGGGAATGCACGCTTACCCAGAAGCACCTGATGCAGTTAAAAGTAGTAAGACTGCTTTTGACTGACAGAATTTAGTTATCAATTATTAGAAGCACTGAAGGAGCTCCGGTAGCTTAGGATTCTTTTGTATTTGGCATCTCTACTTGACGTGCTGCAAGTCAGTACACAACTCAAACATCAGTTACAGAAGTGACAAAAGTTGTAGGGAAATAAAACAGCGTTGCTGCTACAGCAATGACAATTTCAAGAACATGCCTGCAGATTCTAGCCTAAAAGGACTTTTCAACAAGGAACACACACGAAAACAAACATGGATGTACAAATAAGATGCAGAGAAGAAATAGGGATATACAAACTGTATTAGGAATGCTGTAAACCACTGACATCTAGAGATAGGCAAGAAAAATGCAGAATAAACTGTAGCACAAAACTTTCATATGCAATAATTCCTAATTTATACTTCACAATTCATATTTTTCACTTCATTTTTTTTTCCTTTAGATCTTCCCTTTTGTGCTGCTTGTGATGCACGAGGACCATAAATCCTTTACATAGATCACCACAGCAATGGCAGACATCCACGTCATGCGCTCAGATCATGTTTGACTGAAGCGTTTACACCCAAGATTACACTGTAGATTTCCCATTCTCTAATCTTTGATGCTATATTCCATATTCAAGTTTAGCCACTGCTCTCCACGTGGTTCAGATCTCTAAGGCTAATCAGTGCCATACGATTGGATCTAGGAGTTGGTATTCCATCTGACTGCCAATTAGCAAGTGAAGTAGTCCACAATTTAGTAAGCTGGTGTAAATCAGTCTTAACAGCAATCCCCTCCACGGGCCATCTACATGCTGCTCCGATATAATCACAGATCCCAGGAAAGAGAGAATTAGATTGTGCAGCTTCTTACCTGCAGCTCCTTTGAGACTCTCTCTAAGTGGTTAGTTATCTTTTTTATTAGGTCACTATACATCTGTTCCGAATGCTGCTGGCATACACACTTATACACACAACTGCAGAAACAAATATAGGAACAAACAATGAACTCACAACAGTTTGCAATGAAGGGTAACAGACTTCAAAATATTTTGTTCAAGTCTCAATTTAGAGAATTATAGAGTTAACCGAATGATTCCTGAACTTTTAAATACAGTCCTAAGCTTGGAAAGAGCTCCAGCAGACTTTTAAGTCTCCCCCGGAGGTCTGAGTGCGTCCGTCCCATTCCCCCTACCTGACCTCACTTAAACTTACAAGTTCTCTTAACAGTGCACTTCAGAACAGCCAGGATAATTCTGTCAACAGCAGAATTCTGGCTCTTGTCTCTCCTATGCGAACAAAGTCTCCTTTAAAATAAACAGGTTTAAGGATTATATGCACATTCTAAGGTAAAACCCTTTTAGCCCTCCTTTAAAAAGAAGGGTAACGCTGACAAGCATCGAAACTCTGCTGGTATTTTAGAAAGAAATGGTAAAAGTTCTAAAGTTACAGATTACTCAATCCCTTGCTACTTAAATTCTAAGAAAACCCTACATTTTCACAATAAACAAAGACGCAAAGAAAGAGTAATAAAACTTCAATTCTACGTTCCATGGCTTGGATGTGTTAACTCTGGTCTCCAGTGTTACCCCTGTTTTTTAAGAACATTTTACTGCTCTCATACTGCAACATAACATATCTGCCAAATAAGGCCATGTGTTAAAGACATATTTACCACAGTCATAAAACAAATACATATATCACTTTCAGCAACCAGGTACATTAAGGCAGTCATCATCATCAGGACTAACACCAACATTTTCTGTACCAGCTTTTACTTCTCTTGAGTGCTTTCATTCTCTGAAGTCAGCGTTTTGAAAGCTAGCTGCCAAAATCAAGAAGCACAAGGAAGATTTCACCTGGAATCCTGGGCAAGCCAGATCTCCTCCCCATCCCTCTGGCCTGCTCCCCTCTCCCTCCAGCCCTCTGTACGGAGCGCTGTGACAGAGACTAATTTAAGCCAGAGACTGTTCCTTGGGACATGCACAAACAAACCAGCAAGGTCCAGATCCCAGACTTAAATTCTGCAGGTTTTTAACAGCAGCAAAAGCCTAAAGCTATGGTAGAATAACACTGTGTCTCTGTAGGGGAATTATGACATTACAATTCTCTGCTGAGAAGAATGACAAACAAAGTGCAAAAATGGGATTACAACAACCTTAGGCCACGGGCTATCGGAATTTTCCAAGCCTTCAGGAGCCAAGATAGCACTGTCATCCAATAACTGCCATTCTCAGAGTCTTCTGGAGGAAGGTTTTCCAAGTGAATTATCAGTAACTTTTACAAGTTTGTATTTATTCCCTTTGACAACTACAAAAGCCCCAAAATGACAGCATTCATTCCTATGCAAAGTCTGCTTATTTGGCAAACCATGCTATTGCTTAAAAATCCAAAGACACTATTTTCAAAATAATTGATTATCTGTAGTTTGATATTATTTAAACAACAAAGTCAACCTGTTTCTTTCACATGAGGCCTACCAATAGCAGATCCTATTTCGGAACAAGCAAGTGCAAAAGACATTCTGGTATGATGTAGTAACAGTAAAAATATCAATTTAATTTGGATGAAAGGGAGAAACACTGGTAAGAGAAGACAGACTGATTTTTGTGGTCTCTTACAAACCAGTCAGCTAGGTAACAACAGCAAACAGCCATGTTTGTTTCCTCAGTAACTAACCAGTATAAAGCCACTTCCACAAGTTGACAGCTTCATTTACAACAATGCAACTGAATTGAATTTTAAAGTACATGTTTGCTTAGCGTTACACACAATTTTGCTATACCTACTTCTGCAACTCATTCTCTAGTCAAACATCAGCCTTGGTATGCATGTGCGGAGTGTGTTTACATTTTATTTGAACACTTCTATTTACAGGTTCCTTCCCCATTTTCAGATCCTGTTTTCAGTTCCTGACTGTGGGTTGGTTCTGTGAATCATCCTTGCCTTGCTATTACCCAAAAGAAGTCACAGGCTTGCGAGTCCTTTACGATAAACAAACAGCTTAGGAAAAGGAAGACGGAGGCAGGACATTAGGAGATCTGGGATCTGTAAGCTGTCTTGAAGCACAGCAATCTAATTGCATTGTACTGGGGATGCAGTCGTTAGGGCTGCCAGAAGTACAACTTAGCCGTTCACATTTTCCTCATCTCAAAATCCCTTCGCATCTCTCTGTCAATATATTTAACCTTTTTAATAGGAAGTGACTATGCACGGGCAGGCTTTGGACTCAAAGAGGAAGACAGTCACTAATCACACTTTGATACCATGAGTAAACTGATCCATAGTAAATATCTGCATACACACCTTTGAAGTTACCTCCTAGCTTTCACTGCTGTGGAGTAGGCACCTACAGTTACCACTGACCATGTCAAATAGAGCAGTTTGAGTATCTAATAAGATATTGTGAGTTTGCTTTATTGAAACCTGGATTCCTTTAGTCAGCACAAAGACGATCAATAAGACCACTGTCTTTTCAGCTCAGTTTCACTGTAAAAAAAAAATATAAGAGATATGTAGCTGTTTGAACCACTTAAAAAAAAAACCCACCCAATTTTTCAGACTAAAGAACTAGCCTAGGGAAGCAGATAGGATCTAAACCCCAACTCTGCTACAGACTTTCCATAATACTCCAAGCAAGCATCCTCATTAAATTCAATTAAAAATCAGTTTTCCTTCCCTTCTCAATCTATCTTGTCTAGATTGTCAGTCAAGCAAAGGAACACTCTAAAATAATTAAAAAAAAACAAAAAAAAACCAATCTCCTGGTTGGAAGAGGCTGTGTCAGAGTAATTACAACCACAGACAGAATTTTCAAAATAAAACTGAAATGCTAGCTTTATCAATAACACTAAATTACAGAATAGTGCTGGTAATAGTCAAATACACACAACAGACCTCTGTTTATCATTACAATACTGCATCAAATGTCACCCTGATGTGTAAGGGTCATCTAGGAAAAACATAAAACCGACTATTCCTTCAATAAATACAATTTTTGAGGAGTAAAAAGGTGACAAGGATGAAGTCCAGTCATCTAAAAATCATAACTAGGTACAGATCTACTCTAGATATTAATTTTGTACATCTGCTCTTTATTAGAGATGACTGTCAAGAGATGCTGGCTTAACTCTTACTGATGGCTGTTTGCACACTGGGGATTTCAAGCTGGGGAAAGGATTTTGATTACTTACATGAAGCTGCAAAATTCATCTCTTAATTCAAATTACCATCTCCATTATTTATACCCATGATGATGTCCAAGTCCTGATAACAGCAGTTCCAAAAGTTTGGAGAGGAAAGAGGAAGTTTATCGAAAGTTTTTAACTGGAATTGAGAGGGAAGACTGAACAGCTGCTGTTCTCCTATCTGGTTCCCTAATCCAAAGTTTCAAAGTAGAGAGACAAAGTGGCCAAAAGCAAGTGGGTAGGAGACAATACAGCTGAAAACCTCTAAAAAGAGCAATGACTGAGTTGCCTATGCTATTTCTTAGCTATCAAAGAAAGACAAGACAGCAGTGCTACCGACTGTGTTGCTGGCAAGGGCCAATAGTTTTAACAGCATCTTGGCCGGCAAATGCTAAGCTACCCAGTTTCCACCCTATTTACCTACACATTGGATATCCTTCTCCCACAGAACAGAAATCTCCATTGCCACCAAACAGCTTCCAGGTCTCTGAAGTATCTAGTACTTCGGTTTGGAGCAGCAGAATGGTTTTAAAGCTAACTCCCTACCATCCCCGCTACTGTGCACTAGCTTAGTCTGCAGAGCAGTTCTAGTGAGTGACCAGATTCCTTTTACAGCAAACTGCAGTTCCAGGTACAAACCAAATATTCTCCAGACAAGAACAGAGATAGAAAGAACTGAACATTGTGTCAGTCCTTCAGACAGCGTCTAACTGTGCGTGCAACGAGATGGCGGGCAAGGGGGAAATCAGGCCAAATCTACCTGATGCAGAACACACAAGGGACAGTTTGTATGGATGGACCTTGGCACCAGCTGCTTCTATTTACTTCCGCACCTCTACTGCGCCAGACTGGTTCCTATCAGACTTGACAAAGAAGCCTTTTGAAATGTTCAGTCAAACGCCTACCATTGGTTTCTTCTTCCTCTTTGAAGAAAGGGATGCTGAGACTTTAATATGTTACACTAAGCAACCGTGGTGGAGCTTACTTCAATGTTAATGTACTTATGCATTTTAATTCTTTAGCATTTATTCCTGTTAACATGGGATGCCAAGATATGTATCTATTATTCACTCATTCCAATCATTTAAACAACACTGTATTTCACATAACCTTCCCACTTTCCTCCTCATAAATACAAAATATGACATAGATACAGGCTGCAAGATAAAATAAACATTTCACTTTAAAGAAGAAAAAAAGTAACATAGTACTTAAAAGATTTCCTTACCTGTATATTTGTTCATAGGAGATAGGGATGTAGTCACCAGGACTCTGGGTTAAAAGTTGATCTATGGCACTGTCCAACTTTGGCCAATATGTGCTCTTATAGTCTTCTATTGTTATAACATTCATCACTACAAGAAAAAGACAAAAATACATTTAATAATGCCAGCTACAAGATTAGAAGCAAGTGAATGCTCTGCAATTTCAGATCATACCTATAAGCTGGCAAAAAAAACAAGAACGATTCACTTCCGCTAAGACAACCTCATCTAAAACAAAAGCCCAGGCTTGTTTGTAGCTTTTTATTTGCAGAAATTAAAATAAAATCAGAAAACCTGCAAAATCAGTGCTTGGATATTTCTTAGGGGTCCAAGTCGCAGAGAAAAAACAAACTCCTGGGAGTTCTAGCATGACAATCTAAAAATAACAATTTTAAAAAGAGTAGTTCAGCAGTTAGCTCAGATTAAGTTACGCAACTTTGTGGGAGTCCCGAATCAACAACCAACACCGCATCTTCACACTCAGGAGAACGAGCTTCAGCCAAGACTGCTAGTTTTTAAAATAGAATCATAGAATTGTTTGGGTTGGAAGGGACCTTTAAAGGCCGTCCAGACCAACCCCCCTGCAAGGAGCAGGGACGTCTCCAACCAGATCAGGTTGCTCAGAGCCCCGGCCAACCTGGCCTGGAGTGTTTCCAGGGATGGGGCATCCACCGCCTCTCTGGGCAACCTGGGCCAGTGCTCTACAACTCTCATTGTAAAAATTTTTTCCTAATATCTGATCTAAATCTACCTCCCTCTATTTTAAAACCATTACCCCTCGTCCTATCACAACAGGCCCTACTGAACAGCCTTCATACTCCTTCCCAATAAATGTTTTAATTTACAAGTCTTAGGTGACAACAGCAGCTTCCTCGGCCTAAAAGCTGATGCAATTCTCTCTGCTCCCAGGTAACTTTTTTGGATCTGTATTACAGTTCCCTCTCTAGCAGGCACAATAACATTCTTTTTCCAGATAAGAATCAACACAGGGATGAACAAGAGGCATATAAATGAGCGTTCCCCATTGCTCCCCGATTTTCCTTCTGAGCTTCCCAGCTGCACCCTCTTGCATAAGCCAATCTGTGTGCCTTCACAGACACAGAAGAGTTTTAATCTCTCGCTTTTCAGGGAGGATTTCTGAACGACCCACGCGTGGCCCAGTTCCAATAGCAGCAAGGGTAGAAGGGTTAACACCTTCCCTTCAGAGATGAACTCGCAGGACTACTCTGCTGGCTTGTCACACCTCGGTAGCCTCATTGCACTCACTCCAAACAAAGCCCTCAGTAACTAACAACGCAGGGTATACTTCATATCGAAACCATCCAGTCCAGGAAATCAAAGCCATTTCTTCATTTGAAGTTCACATGTGGGTCTGGGCTATATGGAACAGAGAACAACGACAGTTCTCACCCCTAACGACCCAGTTCAGGCACTGCACTGAAGAGAAAGAGTTTGAACAGGCTGTATCTTAAACACATGTGTAAATGTAGGTTCACTGCTGGGTTTGAGGAGCAAGATTTCTGAAACGTTATTTTCACAAGGGGTTGAAAGGAGCTAGGTAAGTCACTTTTGGCAGCATCATGAAGAACAATTCCAGGAAAATAAAGGCAAAACAATTAACAGTATCACGAGAAAAAGAGTATAAAGAGAACATGGAATAACAAGAGGTGTGAGACAAGAAACTGTAAGAGCAGGAGCAACACTCCTGGGCTGCAATCTGAAAGTACAGCACCGTTTGCTAACAAGTTGCTAAAGGTGATGAGTTTGGGTACACAACTCCCAGGACAGAAGCCAACACGTCCAGCAAGTCAGCTCCACGATGTACAAGCATCCATGCAGTCAGGAGCGGCGCAGCACCCCCCATTCCTCTGTCTCGCAATGACTCGCTCCAGACCTCGCCCCTCACACGGCCCAGGCTCCGGGCAGACGTTCTCAGCAGCAGGTTCCACAGCAGCTTTACTGTTCACGCTCACACTCAGCCGCAAAATTTGAGCATTTATATTTCACTTTGTTACCCCCAAAAAGGTTCATCTCCACAGAAGCACTCTGTTCCACAGAAAACACTAAACTGAAGTCAGCATACACATTAGGCCAAGTCTTGATTTAAGATTTCAACAAATAATCACACCCACATCGGGTTTAGCATATGAAACGAGCTCTGTTCATTTGAAAGAAAACAGTCAAGTAAGAACTGAGAACACTGCAAAATAATTTTAACAGGTTGTTGAGATGTCGATTTTTTTTTTTTTTTTTTTGCAATATGGAAAAAGAAAGCAGTACCAGATAGGAAGGCCTGCCCATTAGAAGTGCCGCACAGGTAAAAGCCAAAATGCTTTTATGAACAGCCCTAGGAGACTTCCTTATGAAACACTGGCAAGTTCAAAGTAACATTCTAGAAAAGCTTCGTTTTTATTCAAAAGACTCTTACAAGTATTATTTCATTTTATTTCCGCACTTCAGTTCTGAAACTAAGCCAATCCTAATATTTACACAGTTAAGAGTCCAAAGACTACACACTGAACAATCACTATTTTTATTCTTCTAATCCAGAAAACAAATTACTTTAAAATGTTAATAACTGTCACAAGTTAGTAAGTCTTTTTTTTTTTTTTCTGGCAGTGCTTATACACACACAAACTCTGCAAGAACAACCTCGAGACTGGGAAGGAAAGGACAATCACACAAATCCTTAGAACGACAAGACAGATTGCCCTTTCAGAAACTTATTTAATTTTTTAGTTTTGAATCTTTTTAGGATGCGATTCTTAAATGCTTATCCCTACATTAGGTATTCAAGATTTAAAAGGATTTGTCCAACAGCCTCCGTTTCCAAATCACAAGGGAAGAACGATACTAAAAGATGACTTTCCTTTGTTGAGATTTATTAAGTTTCTGGGAAGTGACACAGATATTTTGTAACAAAGCATGCTAGAATGCATGATTTTATCCAACTACAGCAAGTCTGGGAGAGAAACCATCTGATTGAATGGAAAGGAAGTCAGTATTTTCCAGTAAATTATAAAAGACTTCACAAGTAAAGCTTGAGAAGCAACTACTATTTTCCATATACAGAAAAGTTCAAAAGAAAAACTGTTTAAATCAAATGCAGCAGTGAAATCATTTAAGTGAAAAAAAGAATATGCATGAGCTTCATATCATAACCTAGATAATTCAGTATCATAGCCATAATTGAAACACAGCCCGCTCCAACCTAACACATTCTTTGATATCAACTTCAATCAGAAGAATTGCAAAAAACCACAAAGATTTTAAAAAAATAACAAAAAACCAAAAACAAGAAGTCCAAGAGTAGGTATACATCCCCCATGAAATTGGTAAAACTTAAAAACACAGACAGCTCAAAAAAGATGCTATAACAGTATATAGGCACAGGATGTGAAGAATATAATAATAGTTTAAAACAAAATCGTTGATACTGTTGGTTTGTTATTTAGAGGAGACAACTTAACTGGAAAAACTACGCAAAATGCTTACTATGTTCACAAAAAACATTCTTCTTTTAAAACTACAGCTAAAAAAGCAGGGGACAGAGCAGGACGGGTAACCCAACCTACTGTCAAGTAAGCAGACCTCCATCTGACAACTCTGCCATTTATTCTGACAGAAAAAAAAAAAACCCCAAAGAAAGCAGTTCGGCATCTTTCAGAAGCTTTATTTCATCTCACAAAATGGCATTTATGAAGCCTTACTGCTTTATTAGCAATACACCCTACAATCCTAAAATATTTTGTGAAAGTGTAAGCTGTTCAAGCAGATGTCTGAGACTAACCCACAGACTCGTAGCTGCCGCTGCGGCTCTGCGCTTTCCTTTTTCTCAGCCGCCACGCGCACGTTTGCAGAATAATTTTGCCACATCCCCTGCCTGCCACATCACACATTATCAAGTTTATGCCTCTGCCCTGTAGCCGCTTTCAATCCCATTTTTATCACCTATTTCTCAGTCTGTGTTAAGAGGGGTCAGGAAAAGTAATGTTCAGACTTTTTCTTCATCAGACGATTTGCCCGCGCAGCAAAGCACGTACGGCGCGCGGAGCTGCGTTACGCAACGGCGCGGTCAACACATTTCAGAGACACGGCAACACGCAGGGCCACGCGGGCCCACCCGAAACGGGACCGGGAGCAAACGTATTTCTAATCATCCTTGCTTGAAAACGATTAAAAATAAAAAAAAAAAAAAAAAAAAAAAAAAAAAAAAAAAAAAGGAAAACTCTTCATTTTCTCCACAATTCAGACACGCTGCAATGACTAGTGCAGAAGAGTTTCACTTAAAGTAGAAAATGCTCTTACTCTTCTTTTCTCCCTTCTGGCCTTTGTTTTTTATAACACTGCTGCTTTATAAATCCTTAACTATGACTGAAGCTGATCAACTGTAAATAAGGGTTTAGTTATAAGTTTATCATAGCGTGGAAATATTTCTTAAGTTGCTTTAACCAGACAAAAAGCTATGAAATGAATTGCACATTATTAGATCTGATTTCAGTTCTCGGTCTCACCACAATCTCAAGGAAGGAGGATTGGATTTGGCCCCTTAGAAAGATTTTTAAGGGTCTCCATGTAACCTTCTTCCTCCATTACTCTGCCAGGTGAAAAGGCCCACCAGACAGTTTTATCTGCAACTACAAACATGAATAAAACCAACATGAATAAAACCCAATTATGTCTTGAAACACAGGCATTGGATTTTTTGTTTTGGAGGAAAGAGTTAGGAGGGAGAGACCTGAATGTCACAAGGTGCTTCAATTTATCATAGAATTGTTGGAAACCGTACGTCACCTGCATTTTTGAAGATCACCTGTAGGATAAACTGTCTAAGACTAAGCCTCTCCACCGTGAAGCAAGCAGGGCATGAGTCCTTGCTCATTCAACTGCAGAAAGTTCTTCATGCAGCAGAGAACAGACCACTTTCCTATCAAGCTGCTGTGGTTTTGTTTAGTGACAACTATCCACAACACAAAAGTGTGGAAAAGTTCTTATGAACTTAACTCAAAGAATTTTGTGTTTTACAGGAATTTTCATTATCTTTGAAACAATACTCAACATTAGTAAGACAGATATTGTGTTGGGATAGTAATGCTGGAGAAGCGAAAACAAGAACTCAAAACCCACACCCTAAGCAAAATCACCCACAGCTGCTTCTCCTCCCCCTCAGACATGAATCGGACATTAACTGGAAAGTCACTGTCCCATTTGGTGACGATCCAGCTTGAAAACCATTTTCGTTCTGAAACAGAAGGAAAAAACCAAGGCTCTAAATTTCTGGATTACGAATTCAAGAGCTCAGCTTAGCAAGGCCAAGTGACATTTCATTTCAACTGTCCCAAGTGTTTACGAGCCACCCCAAGGTACCTGGAGCCCTGACAAGCAAGACAGGCCAAGAGCCAGAAAGCTCATGGAGTCTGGGAGCCTCAGCTTCAAAGCTGCCAGCCTTGGCAATGCTCCTAGAGCCACGAAACCCAGGCTGCCAGGCAAACAGGGATCCAGGGGCCTGAGCTTCAAGCTTCTGATCGGCTCCGGAGCCAAGCCGCTGAGGAGTGGGACAGGTGAGCTAGCACTGAGCAGGAGTACGGAAACAAGGAAAGAGAGGTGTGATTCCCACCAGCCTTTCATCGTGACAGTTACATGGTCACATTTCCAGGAACAGTTTTAACTAGCCAAATCCAAATTTTCCTACATCCATTAAAGAAAAGGGCATATTTTGCCCAGAGGCATGACTTCTGGGAATGAAAGCAGAATTGAAATGAACAGCAGAAAGATATTTCCTTCCCTCAGCCCTTAGAGCAGCAAGACAGAAAAATTTGCCATTTCTGTCAAAAGCTCTGTGCAAAAGACGTTTTGGAACTATTTTTTTGTTTGGGTGACTTTGTCTTCAGCTGTTCTCACAGGGCCTCTGCAGGCACACATCCCTTCCAGGACGGCACGCTCTTTCCAGGGCCTCTGCACACACTGCCATCCAGCACCAGCCATCACAAACAGGTTTCAGACCCATCTTTGGGTTTCTCAGGCAGAAATAAAAAGTCTTTAGGAAAACACGACCTGAGAGAAAAACTTCAGGAAAAGCAGCTGTGCCTCTTTACAGCTGAAAACCCTGCCTACGCTCGCTCTCCCAGTTCTGCAGCCAGATCTACCACGTCACTCTGCCATGTCAGGAAAGCGGCAGAATTTGGGGTGTGTGCAGGAAAGGGGTTATTTTCTCCTTCCAAGGCGCCTTAGCCCATTTGATTTCCCTTCGAGAAGCCTCTCGGGACAAGACCCACGTAAGGGACCCGCCATAGGACAGACCCGAGCCTAGCCACGGGAGCGGGAGCAGCGGGGGAGCGCGGGCTGAGGAGGGAGCGGGGGGGCCGAAGCCCCCGACCCCTCCCCGTGCCCGGTGGGGCGGAGGGCAGGGCGGTCACTCACGGAACTTGGAGGTCGAGGCGTTGATGTTGATGGCGGCGGCGATGGCTCCGGCTCCCCCCTTACCGGCGGCGCCCCCCGGCTCGCAACCTCGCAACACGCCGTTGGCTTCGGGCACGGCGGGGAGCTCCGGCCCGGGGGTGCTCAGGAGGCGGTCACCGAGCGGCGGGGCGCCGGGGCCCAGCAGGTGCCGCCCGTAGCCGCCGGCTCCCCAGTTGTTGTGGTTCTGGTCGTCCATCATGGCCTCACAGCCGCCGCCGCCCTCCTCCTCCATGCTCTCCTCCTCCATGGTGGCTGCCTGTTTGCCGGTGGGGCGGGGGAACGAGACGGGGCGGGAAGGTGGCGAGGGGAGGAGGGGGGATCACCGCCCGCCGCCCATGGCGGGGCTCGCCGCGGCACGGCTCCCGGCACGGCCCGCCGCCGCCAGCCCAGCCTCCGGCCGCACAGCGCGACGCTTTGCGACAGGCGGAAAACGGCGGGAGAACCAGAACACCCTCCGCCGCGGGGCATGCTGGGGAGTGTAGTCCGGCGGGGGCGGGGGGGGAAAGCCGCGATTGGTTGGCGGAGCGCGGAAGGAGGCGGGGCCGCGGGCCCGCCCGCTGTGCATTGTGGGGCGGTGCCGGGTGTGCCGGACCCGGGAGGCGGCTGCAGGGCGGGGGGGGCCTGGCCCTGCCCGGAGCGGAGCGGCGACGGGATTCCCCTTTTCCCGATTCCTCCCGAGCCCGGTGATCCATTTCAGCTTGAGAGGGGAGGCTTCAGCGCTTGGCTTCCCCTTCCCGCTGAGGGGAGAGCCGCGGGGCCGCCCCTCCCCGAGGCCGGGGCCTGCGCTCGGGCCTTTGGTTGCATCCCCCTCTAGCGGGGAGGGGCTCGAGAGGAAAACACGCACGCACACACAATATTGTCGTCTCGTATTGTCCATTCGAGTATATTTTCTTTAGTTTTTATTTTCATTTGCAGCCGGCTACGGCAATGACCCCTGGGTTTTTACTAAAAATAAGTTTCCGCTGTGTGGGTCTCCGCTCTTGCTTGGCAAACCAAAAAAAAAGCAGATGAAACTTAGCTAAAAGCAGAGGTGTCTAGACTTCGTTCCAAAATGTCTCATGAAAAGTGAAAAGCGTGTCATTTGTTTTCCAAATAGAAACGTCGTTTTCTATTTTAGCATGAGACAAGATTGTTCTATTTTATAAAAGCAGAAGATGCCACTGGAGAACGGATCTGTCTCGAGTTGCTTTGATAAAGGCAAGCGGTGAAAAGAATTTGTCCCTATTGCATTTTTTTCCTTATATATTTGAAGTAACTGTTTTTCGTAGATGTTCACGCTGTGAACATCAATGGTTTGCTCAAACCCTCATACTCTCCTCTCCCTTTTCCGTCTCGGCAGACACCGGCGAGGCAGAGTTTGTCTCAGAAACCAAAAGCTGATCTGGCACACGTAGATCTCAGTTATGGATTCAGCGTAATCACACGCCTGTTTTGGCTGTTACCTATTGACACCTTAACCACAGCTGGACATTTTTGTCCAATTCTACTACATTTTTGCATTTTCTGAGTGGGATGTGTAATATAATGCAAATATCAGTGGAGTCGTTTATAATGGATATTAAACTTGGAAAGCTAAAGCAGCAAACCATTTTTAGCTTAGGTAAGTGTTGCAATTTTCTGACAATCACAAAGAAACGTAAATGAAGTTTGCATATCTTCACTGCTTGAGGAAAGACGTTTGTGTTGTCAACCTGCAGAGCAACTCCTTCGTACTCTCCTACTCCACCGCTTCCAGTGATCTCAGGAGCAGGTCTCAGGTTGTTTGCCAGTATTTAAAAACGCTGTGACCTGAGGAGAATTCAGGAACTTACCCTTATCATCACAGCTTTATCTTTGTCTTATTAATTTCAAAAGTGCTTACGTTAACGTCTAAGAGCAGTGGAAAAGTAAGAGAAATCCAGCATTTTTCAGTTCTAGGATTTCTTAGTTTCTGTTTCGTACTCCCTTGTTGCACACACCTATTTTTTGTCACCATCTCTCTAATTCGCTGCCCAGCTGGGGTCTTTTGGAGGGTTTTTTTGCCATGATCTTTAGAGGTATGTCTCCTTTCTGATCCGTTTCACAGCATTCCTTGCACTGTGACTACCCTCGCTGCACTTCCTTGTGGCAGGAGTCCAAAAGAGCTTAAGAAATGCTTCACTGTGGAGTTCTCTACAGAGTCTCCTCTGTTGCCTTGTGCAACAAGCTGGCTCATCTTACAAATCAAACAAGAAGCTCTTTCTTGCCTCCCATAAGGCAAATGACAAGCTGCAACAGTCATCTGTGGCTCATGCTATTCAAACACATGACTGCACGCTGATAAAAAAGCACTATCAAATACTTCATCATTAAAGCAGCACTTGTTTTTGCATGCACTTCAGAGACTTCTCCACATAGTCTCCTTTTTTTTCCCGGTCAGCATGTGGAAGTTTGATTCAGGCTTTAAATACTGTCTTGGCAATACCACAGCTATGATTACTTTCAGTGTTAGCTGAGCATACAACGTGCAAACGCGGTTCTGACACGACCTGAGTATCCTCACGTCTCCATAAAATCCCTGGAGACTTGGGACTTGCCTTTACTGTAACAGGTTCATCAGTAGACTGTAGTACTTTCACCAACAAAGTAACGTGCAGCTGTCACGCTTTCATTTGAGACTCCTGGATCCATATTTAATTACCTAGAAAAGTATCAGAAGTGTTCGTTACATCTTCATAGTACTTACCTTTTTTTTTATTTTTTTGGCTCAGAACTTTTGATAACCAGGTCACAGCCACAAGCTTTACTCCAAATTAAAAAGAATGATCAAGGTTTCCTAACAGTACCCATGGAAAGCGTGAGTCATTAAAGAAATATTTTCTACACAGAAATTTGTAAAAACGAGCTTTTCCCTCCGGGCCCTCAGAAGCAGGCTGTGGCACTTGCTTCTGCTGGATGTTTTATCTCCTGCATAGTTTCAATTTCGTGTGAACACTGTATCAAACAGTGAAGGATATTTTCTTTTTCCTCAGACATTTGTGTTTGTAAAGCAGAATTACTAGGTACCCCAGAGCAGCTGTTGTGGCACTCCATGTCACAGCTGGGTGTGTGTAGGTAGGAGCAGTCAATGATACATGAAGCCTGTCAGGAATGCATACTATGTTTTGTTTTATTTTCTACTATTGCTGATAAACATTATGACATGGATACAAGGCGTCTTATTTTAAACCAGATGATTTTTCCTTATTTCCCAAGTGCCTGGTCCACTGAAGTCAATAGGAAAGCTTTCATTGATTTCAATGGGATTTCAATCAAACCCTAACACAGCATGTAAAATGCTTCCCAGATTTATAGCTCAGGTTCTAAAAGCCAAATGAAAAAAACGAAATCACTCTGACAAGAAAGAAATATAAATGCTAAGCAGAGCCTTTAAATAGCAGTCTGTCAGGAGGAGCATGAAACGAAGCTCTTTCAACAGCAAATAAGACAGCCCCTTGCAGAACACTGGCAGAGAGCAGATAAACCAAAAGGGAGGTTTGAGCGCTCGTTATGGCCGAGACATATTTTGACAATCTCTGAGAGATGGCTTGCTGGAGCTCAGAGAACCAATAGTCCCTCTGCAGTCTGGCAATCTGTAGCATACCCCTTCCAACAGCAACTACCGCTTAGGGCAAGCTGATTAGTGTAAAGTTTTAATGAAAACTTAATGAAAAGTTACGGTATGGAGAGACCACTCTTAGTCTTTCTTGACTACATACAGTCTGTGAACACAGACTACGTGCAGTCTGTCTCATTATATTACAATCTCCTAGCTGGTCTCTGCCTAGGAAAAAAAAAATAAAAACCCAACAGCTTATGTGATAAGTCTGTGAGAAGGAAAGGCTATTAACACATTTTATCAGCAGTATTGATTTTTGAGAGTTCAGAAGAAGGAAACGCAGCACAAGCAGAAATCAGCTGCCTGAAAGGAACAATCCCTGCCATCTTCCACAGGCAGGAGAAAGCAAAAGGAACAGTACATTTGGAACATAAGGAAATTCCAGGCAAGAGCCTGCTCGTGCCAGGTGCCAGCTCGGTGCCTTTGGTGGAAAGAGAAGCACACGCTCGCCACGCAGCCAGGGAACAGCAGAGTGAATGCAAACTGCTGACCAAAACCAAGCACAAGCACTTCCAGAGATGTTTGTCCCTTCTCCTGTACTATGCTGGACATCCAGGTACGCTCTTGCTGTGCAGGGCACAACAGAAATACTCAGTCAAATCCGATCATATTCTGCTGAAACTAACAAAAGTAGTAGGAGACACACCACGGTCTGCTCTCTGTTGCCCCTGGGTGCATATGCAAAAACTCAGCTGGATAATTTGCATTTAGGGTAAACAGGAAAGTTTTACTTTAGGTTCAAGTGTATACCTGCTTCTGTCCTTTAGCAAGGAAGGTTTTGTTCCTCCTCTCCAGCCTTACAAAGAGAACAGGACCCAGAAGTGTGCAAAGCTGTTTGTAATTAAAATGTATTTTCAAACCAGCTCCCTTTCCTCTGCCGAAATGCCACCATCAGCAAGATACTGGGAGTACAATGACTGCAGTCATATTTCCACTGAAATTTTTCCAACTTCCCCACTTGTGGTCACATTCCCTGCATCATCTGTGCCTGATGTGCAGGCCCCAAGTACCCTGACTGGCTATGATTAACGTGACCAGCCTCACCCAGGACCCCCACCCTTCTGCCTTTTGTCCCGGAGCTGGATTTAAGCTCAGCGCTTGAGGTTCGCTCCTGGCCTGTGCTATGCTTTGTACGTCCTGTTACCTTTCTCTACCAGGTCCTTGGCTGTCACTCTCTCCCTCATAAATTATTAAACGGGATTGTTTCAGGGTCTGTGTCACTCAGTTCCTGGATATGAGGATAACTCAGTGTTTGGCCCGTGGGAACAGGCAGAAGAGACAGCCCCGCGCAGCCGTTCTCCCGGGGCCGGAGCCTCAGCTGAACTGGGTGCTCTGTGTCAGTCAGGCACGTAAAGCAACACCCTCACCCAAGCCCTGAGGGCAGCAGGATGGCTGGCATTTGTATCCTGTCATTTTGCAGCACATGTATTTTGCTCATCTGGGTTTGGTCTTGGTTTTACAGCCCCAATACAAAGCACAATTATTTTAGCATAATCACAGTACAAGCATTTTTGTGGCATGTGATACCGGTTAATCCTTCTAACAGCAGGCATGACCAGACTATTCTGTCCCATAAGCCAATATCAAAAGGAACCCAAATTTAAATAATAAAATGTATTGGCTGCTATTCCTTAGTAACCTCATTTTGGTTGTTTCTTGGGCCTTTGGTCAGACGGTTTAATGTATCTGGACTACACTGGGCCAGGGCGAGCAACGTAAAGGACTCAGAAATCAGCACTTTACAAAACTAACTGCCTGCCTCCAGCTGCACACGTGAAAAATCAGGAGTCCGATCTATCAGTGCTCACGCACCACGAAATATGAAGACAATTGAAGACAATTCCCTACCACTGGCGACGCGATGCCGCTTGCACACAGCTTGCTTCAACTCCGTGGCTGTCAGCCCTCGTGCCGCCTGTGGCTCACGCAGGTTCTCCACCGAGGGTCCTCGCCAAGACTGGCTCCAGCCCCGCACCCACCCGCGCCCAGCAGCTCAGCTGGCACTGGTGAGGTCTCACTGGGGCCAAAGTGGGTACATCGTTCTGGCTTCCCAGCGGATTTAGGTTCTCCAAGAGAGGCTTGATACATCTAATGCAGCAAAAGGCGGCGGAGGCGTTTTCATGGATGCTGTTTTTACAGCTCATCATTAGATGTCAGCCTGCTCCCCCGGGACCGCGGGGCTGGGAAGTCATCAGCCGCCCGGGCGCATGCAGCAACATGTGTTTATAGGGGAGCATTTGGAAATAAACACAAAAGCCCCGGGTCTATTAATGCAAAAGAAAGAAGCAAAACAGCATGTAAATTTTCTGCTGTTTCATCATGTTTTCTCATTTGACTTGCTCCATTATCTCCTGGTAATCTTGCGCTGAGCCTCCGCCTCCGCTCGGCTGTACAATCTATTGTAAGCGCTCTAAAAGCGCCCCATTTACCAAACAAGTGCTTCTTGACTAACAGCAAAAAGGAAACTCTAGACTTCTCCGAGCAGATTTTGTTTATTGTATCATTCAGTATTTCATTTCTTTCTCACGATGTATTCAGAGAATACGCGTGAGCCCACGAAAACTTCGGTTCCAGTGAAATAGGGGCACATAATAGAACATTAAATAACATTTTTGGAGAATCTGCCAAAGCGTTTGTGCTTTAATCTTCAATCCAGGTTCCCCTTTCCACTTCTTTAGCTGAGAATGCAAATACAAAGATGTGTTGGGTATAAAAGCACAACAATTTTAGTCATTTAAAAAAAAATGAAAAGGATTTTGATGCCAATGGGATTTTCTCTGTAGTGAGGAACTTTTTAAAAGGGGATATTACCAATACATTTAGGTATAAAATTTGGGAAAAATTTGTTAGTTTTTTCATGATGGAGTGAATAGAGTGAAAACTTTCATTCCTTCTAGACTTCCCACAAGTAAATGTAACAGCAGCATTGTACTGGTTACCAAGAGCCACAAATGTAACAAAACATTCTGGTTTGATTTTTCCAAAATCAAAATTAAATAAACCACTGTACCCAGTGATGGGCAGATCACCCTGTAAAGCCAACTGTCATTCGCCTAGAGGTGGAGCCAGTCATCTGCAGGGCTGAACACAGAGGAATGGCATTTTCTGAGCAATAATGCAGCAAAACTGGAAAAAAAAAAAAGTAAGTCACATATTTGCTTGAGTAATGGCTATATGTGTGTGATACATCCTCACCAGTAGCGAGCAGCGGATTACTGGAAGGTTTGGAATACATTTGTGATAACCACAAGAGAATTTTTCAGGGGAAAAGCTTCAGGGGAGACTGGGGCAGGGGGGAAGAATCATCGTAGAAGCAAAAAAAAATATATATAAAGGGGAAGAGAACAAGTGGCACCTCCCTTACAGAGTAACGCTTTGCTGCCCCGCCATGTAGAGCCCCGCTGTCTCACACAATGCTTTTAGGCATTAAGCAGCACTTCTCTTGCTGTTTCAAAAATAGGCCTTTCTAGGACAGTTAATCAGATAGTAGGAAAGCTTTCTGCACATCTTTAATTTGCTTTCACATCTAAGACATTCTGGAAAATAATTTGCTCAGCACGTATCTGGCTGGCGTGAACCACCAGCGTGCCGTAACAGAAGAACTGGCGCCCAGTTTTTGTTTTGTATTAGATACTGGATATCAACTTCCTCGTTCTTGGTATTTTTTTCAGAAGATGGAAAAATAGCATCCATAGTTCCTCCTGCTGGAAGATAATGCATGAATTAACCACGTCTTGAGTTTTAAACTGGACGGTTATCTTCCCATAGCTATAAGAGAGGAAATACTGGTCCAGTAAAACTTTTTTTTTCCAACAAGCTGTCATGGTGGGGAAGGCTTTAATGACAGTTTATCGTGTGGTTTCTTGGTTTGCTTCCAATTCAGTACTTAAAGGAAGGTCCACCCATTTGTTCTGCAGGACTCAGTGCCGCTTCCAGCTTTCTGTTCTGCATTGTCTGGGTGTCCAGAAGTTGACACCTGCTCTGATCCACTCCAAAATCTCAGCTGGTCAAAGTAATGTCCCTTCTGTAAAATACGTTAGGGTGAAAGGAATGACACAAATGCAAGTGTTTTACAAGACAAATTTAAACACAGAAATAACAAATGCAAGAGATTTTTAAGTTAAGGACCAAGGAGACACAGGAATCAGCCTCTAGCCTTCATGATTGCTGTTCTTACCAGCGCAGCAAGTGGCCTTATCTTAATCAAACTTCACAATCAGCTCTCCAGCCTCATCCTCCTCAATCTGCCCAGAGCTTTGGCATCATTCACCACCCACAATCTTGTCTTGCCTGGCTTTTTTGCTCAGTACTCTCTAATTTTCTTACTACTTCTTCAGTTATTTCTTCCCTTCAGCCTCTCTTCCCCCACCCAGGTCATGTTTGTGTCCCTGGCTTAACTTTCTCCCCTCCTCCCTTCCTGTCTGGCAGTAATACAATCTCAACATATCAAAAACTATAAGCTCAACTTCAAAGAGAGCTTTTAATTTCCCTCCAGACTCACTACCTTATCTCCTTCCCTTACCTCTTCTCTTGGGCACACTCCCATCATCCCACCTGGCTGCTGCCCTGGCTCGGGCCTTCGTGTCCCGCATCCTGCCATTCTTGGAAAGTGGTGCAAGTAACATTTTGGCATACGCCCTCCTCTCTTACACACCCAAAGGTGTGAGTCCTTTGAGCAGATTTTCTCCTTTTTCATCAGTTACAGTGACCTTTTTTTTCTACTTTCCTTCTACAAATGCAGTCACATTCCATCAAACCCATCACATTACTGAACCATGCCAGACCCATCTTGAGCTTCTGGACCCCATTCTCCAGCGCATCCAACAGAAGCTTCACTTTCAAGGTTCTTTATGATCCAGTTCTTGTCTTTCATTAAGTGCTAGGACACCAGCTCTATCCTGCAATCCGTTCGGGATAAAAGCCCTTATCTCCCACTTGTTAAAACACTCACTTAGGCACCCTTGTGCTTTTTCCCAGGCAGCTGTGAAACTATCCTCATTATCCTTAAAATTTTCCTTTGACATTACATCAATAAAATCCTTTAGTGTTAGGCTGCCGGTGCGCTGAAACCCTCAGCCTAGCAGTGGCTCATATTTCCTTCTGCCTCCCTCCCTGGCTGCATCCATTCATTAGTTCTCGGCTGATAGTGAGATCTCGGGCTGTGAAGGACAGGCGTTTTTTTTTTTTTCCAGAGACCAGAAATAGCACCTCATAATTTATTCTTTCTGTCAGGCTTTGCAACAGCTGTCCCCTTCTGAGCCACTGGACTCGGTTTACTGCGTCTGCTTTCAATATGCATGCTGGAACCAGATTTTCTCTGTTGCCTTCACCTGTCAAATGTGGTTTAAGAGAACACGCTTCAGATAATGCTAAGAAATGCTACATCCACGAGACTGCTCCTGCACGTATAATTCAGCGTGTTCCTGATCTGTCTTCAAGAGCTTACAGAAATTCATCGGCCTTCAACACATTGCAGTGAAACTCGTGCTGCTAATTTATGGGTTGGATGCCAGAGACAAATTGGCTGATCATTTTTAAATTTCTAAAATTAGCAGCTTGCTTGGACCCAAACATTCCAAATTTCTGCCCTATAAAATGCTGAAACTTTCCGTGCTCTTTTTCCCATCACCCTGTATTGCGACCAGTGACCAGTCTGGGACACTTGCCTCAGATGAGTTCCCGGAGCCTTTCCCAGTTCCCAGGCCAGGGTGCGAATCCTCTCCACATGCTGGCTCTGTGAAAATGAGACTTAGGCACGACAAGCCCTTGTCCCTCTCCATCTTGAGCTTAATGCTCTGCTTTAATCAGAAGAAAAACTTGGGTGCGTGGGTCAAAAGCGAATTGCACCCACCTTTGGGCAGGCGCCTGTTCTGGACAGTTGGGAGGAGGACTGCACCACGGCTTGTGCTTGCCAGTTAGCACAGACGTAGCGTCCTGCCTTCTATAAAAGCTCATTACAAGTGTACCCAGGCTGCTATGCACGAGTTCTTCCTTCTCTGCAACTTGCCAGAAAGTCTCTCTGGCTTTTCACGTTACTCAAATGAAATTCAGCCTGGTCCAGTCAGAACAACGCAGGTGGAAGGGACCGCAACGCTCCTTCCAGTTATTGTCCGAGTCCACCCGAAAAACAGGTTCCTGTTGTACCAGGCACTAGCCAAGAGACAAGCAACAAATCTCTGCTCTGCACAATTTACTGGGCAGCTGTTGGAGAAGATAAAAGGAACAATCCAAACAATGGGGAGAAGTCTCCTGAAGTTAAACCTCACCACACCAGGTTATTTATCTGTTTCCACTCCCTCACTGCTCTGAAGCCACAGATTCACAATTCCTGTAGGAACGTGCACAGTGAGATTCAAGTAAATGGCACTTGGCACGTGGAAGATTGAATCACTTTATGTTGGTATTGGCTTCTGCATCTTTCAAAAAGTAGAAGAAACAGCAGCCGGTCTGAACTGGAATGCAACCAGCTTCATGTTGAAAAGGGAAGAATTCCCTTTAAGAGGTGAGTAGCCAGCCCCAGCTTTGTTCAGCACCACCTCCTGAATAGACAGAATTATGTTTGAAAGGTATGTTCTTTTGAGCAGCTCCTGCATAGGAGAAACTGTAGGAGACTGCACATTTTTACAAAGAAAGGATGTGCTCTTCTCCATTTACGGATCCAATGCTCAAAGAGCACAGAAATCACCTCCTGCGGGTGCCAGGCTTTGAGAACAAAACAAAACAAAACAAAAAAAGGATATTCTGGTAACTATGGAGAGGCTAAAAAAACGTTTTTCTAGGTCACTGAAAGCAGGCAAAACAGAAGAAATGTTTTCTATTGCCACTGCACTCTCCTCTCTGCTCCCCCCAAAGCATAAATAGTTCTGTGATTCATTGCAAAGCTGCTCTTTCCTTGTCGAATCTTGAAAAAGAATATAATTGCTTTTTCCATGTACCGGTAATGATGAGAGCGACCGAGATGCATTCTGCACAGAAAGCAATATATCATTCATCAGAATGACTGCTGCCTGAAATGGGGAGTTTCTAGCAGAAGTGTCATCTCAGAACGTGCATTGGAAGGAAGTCAGATAAATAGAAGTTGTCTCTTTTTACTTTTACACAACACATCAAACTGTAGTTTGCAGCTTTACAAAACCTGTCTTTCATGTTCTCATAGTTGTGGGTTTCTTAAAATGCCAGCCCAAAGCTGGTATGCACATATATCTATGTCTCTCTAATATTAAGAAAATTAATTCTTCATTATTCCAAGTGTGACCACATCAGTTCCTAGTGAAATATTTCATATTTTATAATTATTTACATTCTAATTATATAGATTTCAATACTATTGGAGTAAATATATGCCATTTGTTACACCACTGCGTTCAACAAATGGAAAGATATCTATGGCTTAAGGGCTACGTTTCCAATAGCGAGGGTAAGTAATTAGGTGATGTGGCCAGTGAAGGAAGCAGCAGCATCACCCAGTAAATCAGTGATGCATTGGTCCTTTAAAGCTTTAAAAATTTCTCTCTCCTGATCATGTAATCTCCCCACCACTCTCTGGTATTCGTTCCAAGAGACTTCGTATCGTATGAAATCCCAGAGCTCTCATGCAACAAAAATAATGGTACGCCCTTGGTCAACAGCAATTTGTTCGCTGGCTGTCAGCTCATTCCCTGCGAGGGCAGCATCGCCCAGCAGCAGAACCCGGTGCCTATCACATAGCTGGGCAATAAAAGTGAACACGCGCTTTTTTTTTTTAAAGCAGAGTTACAGTCAGAGTGACATCCCTTTGCCTGGGATGCACCTAGCCGTACAGCAAATGCAACACATCAATTGGTGATGTTATCAAAGGAAATAGCATTTCCAGCCACATGGGAAATATGTCAGCAAAACAAATGGATTCAAACGAACAGCAGCAGAAGGCACATAGAAATATTGATTTATGGCTTTTTATCCTCTGTCCTTTTCAAATGGTCCCTTTCCAGCACTCGAGCTGCTGTGATAAATTCCTCCTCCCCTTCCTGTATTCTTGGCTATTGAGAACACACTTTGTCTGATTTTTCTGAGTAGGGAGCAAAAAAAAATACTGTAAAAGAGACACCTACACTTTTTAGTGGTTTTGGTTTCGAGCCATTAGCTTGTCCTGCAGTATCAGGCGTTTGAACATCTCCCTAATGCAACAATGGCTGATTTGTACCGAGGTGCTTCTCAGTAAAGGCAAGGTATTCGAGAAAGACACTGAATTAAGTGTCATTAACAAAAGATTAGCAGTGGAAATGCATCAAAGGAAACAAGATCAAAATCACTATAAAGTCAGTAACTGAAGCAACTAAAAAAGTCCTTCCCGTTCAGACGGGTCACCTATTCAAGTCCAACCTAAATCAAAAGTGAAAATGAGTCTTCTGTAGCTTTGGTGAAATGGGATGAGAAGTCTCTCTACTGGGTTTATGTTTGATAGACAGCCCCATCACAAAAACAGTTGCTGTCAATTTTAGCAAAGGACAATGCAAGGTTGCAGGTTTGGCTAATTCAATCAAAATATTTGTTAAAAAAAAAAAATTATGCTCATTTTTTTTTCAAATAAATGCCACTACCAGAAGAACATTTTTGCCACCTGACCATAAAAGCACACAAAAAAACGTGCAAATGGTTCTTGTTGGCTGCTGGTTTGTGAATGGATGAGAGGGAAGCAACAAAGCACAGGCAGTGTCCGAGGGCAGTGAGCCTTCCAAACCTCCTGGTGAGGGTCTCAACTGCGAAGGATTATCAGCTACAAGTAGAAGTGCCATCTCCTGCTTTCCTGTCCAGCTGCCTCCAGGGAAGCACAACCCTCTTTGGTGCCTGCAGACAAACAGGGTTGTATAAAAGTCACCAATGCCTCCTCTTCACAGCCTATCCAATGCCTAAAGTAGGTGAAGCATTTGAGGAGTACCTTCAGCGTACCTAATACCCTGGCTTCTTGGAGCAGAGCAGTGCTGCCAGTTCAAGTCCCATCCCCCAGACAAGACAAGTCATCTTCAACGTGGAGGCAGGAAAGAGAGGTCGCTGATCCCATCCCAGTACCCTTGGGGCACCGTTCAATAGCTTCATAGGTACAGGAATGTGCTGCTGAACAATCTGTAAGTGCTAATAACCTCCCTCTCCTACCCTAGTTGTCCTTTTTTACTGCCATAAAAACATCACTATGACTGCGTTAATAACTGCCCCTGGTGAATTTCAGGAGTTTCAACACATACTTTAAAGGCAGAAGTCATTAGCAGGTATCTGTTTGACCACTGACAGCTGTAACAGTGAGAAGAGCAATCATTTAAAAATAGTTAAGGTTAAATATATTCCTGTAGTTTATCACCATTCACTTTCCCTAACTGCATAACATCAAGTAGTAAACACTGAGGAGAAGGACAGTGTGAATTACGCGCTGTGGCAGATACAGCCATCAGCAGCAGGCTTCAACGTCAAACCAATTCAAACCAGGAATCAAAACAATGCCGGGGGATCATCGTATGACATTAAAGTCCTCATCACATCATCTTTTCATATACTGCAGGCAGCTCTCGGGTAGTCCATAATGGCCCAGCTGCCACCGCCGTGATATATGCACCGTACATTAAGGAAATGAAAGAGGAATTACGACGCACGACGCATCATTTCTCTTGCCAGCGTCAGGCGGCAGGGAAGATTGCAGCACCCTGTTCCTTCAGGATACAACAGGATTCTTAGTTCTTTCTCGATATGAGTGGGGGTGTGATTGGTGAATAAAGGGGTTGTTACACTGGGGGGAAAATGGAGATTCAAGCTCACCCCATGGGACAGGGAAAGGGAGCAAGCTTGCGCAGCCGCAGCTTTTCCCCACCCACGGGCTGGCACGGTAACGAGCTTTTAGTCAGAGATTTCCATCCTGGTTCTGTGGATTGTTTGCAATGGAAACTCTTCTTACAAATTACAAGTTTGAGGGTACTCTGAGACCTCAGGTACTCTGAGACCCTAGATTTGAAGGTTCCTTTAGCAGGCAGCAAAGGTGACTTCAGCCACTCAAGGGGACCATCACAGCACTTCAGCTCCCCATATCACCAGCGGAGAGGAGTAAGGTAGATACCTAAAACTCACCTGTGAACACTCTGCCACATACAGAAATGTTTCATCTGAAAATTCCTGTGTAATTTTAGATAACAATTCTATTTGCAAACAAGCAAAACAACTCCCCAAAGAAGCATTTAAACCGTATCTCTTCTCAGGACACATTTACTGCCCTTATTTACTGGTTTTATAGGAATGAAACAAGGCCCTATAGTTCAATAGCCAGCGATGGCAGTGAGAACCTGTAACCCAGCTCATGTTCTGCAAAAAGAGAAGGGAAGCAGTTTTGATTTTTGGCTCCAGAGGAGTGGAGTAGTCATGCCGGAGGAGGGCATGGGAGGCTGAACATCCCTCTGAGTAAAACATCAGACCCAACCAAAAGGTCCTACCCACCCACTCAGCCCAAGCAGCCTGGAAATTTGGCCACGGCACACGTACCTCTAAGGCAAAGATGGATCAGCTTCCAAGAAGATGCCCTGGTTAGCCTATCCCGCAGGAATGGAGAGGCACCTCGGCAACCTGCCATGAATGGGATGGCCCCATCTTGTTTCAATATAAAAACATGCAAGGTTTGGAAGGCCAGAAGGCTGCTTTGTCTGTGTATTTTACAGACGATTACACGTACTCACCAGCTTTTCCAGAAAAAAAAAATAAATAGCAAAACCTGTGGCCTTCTGTTTTGGGCTGTTCAACCTGCAATTTAGGGAGTAAAACACCAGCAGAGCAGAAATCCTCCCTCCTTACAATGAGAGGATCTGGCACGATTTCATGCAGGTGCAACAGACACAGCAAATGAAAAGACACAAACCCAGAAAGACAAGATCTGTTTAGAAAGCTGCACTATGTGTCATGGAATAACTGCCTGTTCCTTTCCTAGTTGTACTGTCTGAAAGCTAACTTTAGCAAAGCCACTTACCAAAATACGCACTTTTCTTTCCTGCTCCCAGCTCTGCTCCATTCCCTATTCCAAGGATGAAGCTGGAAGAGGTTGCCACTACTGCTGGATTCAGAGCCCTCTGTGCTGGTTGGAGCAGCTTGTGGATACTCTAGCTCACTCCCTTGCAGTAAGGTATCTGAAGTACCTCATACCAGTAGAGAATGGGAAAATTAAATACTAATCCACAAACTCAACATATCTTTTGCACAATAACAAAGCAAAAATAACAGTTGTGTCTATCACCTCTGCAACAGCAGGCAGCTTTTCACTCCAAGTTTCCTGCGTAGCCATTTATAGCAGCGCAGAGCAGGTGGAAATCATAGCTGTTCTGATCTGGTGGCATTTTCCACCCACTCTGGATGAGAAAAAATCACTACGAAGAAGTACAGTTTAAGGGAGGCAAATATACAGCGCAGTCTCCTCACCTCTTGCAGGCTTTCTCCCTCCCTGGGGAGCAGGGCAGGCAAACTCACTCCTCTTGCTCCCCACAAATCCGCATCTGTCATTCAGCATCTCTGTTTTGGTATTACAGAGCTGACAAAGTGACAGCAATAATTAATCTTGCTGTGTACAGAGCTGATTGATATCAAGCAGAATTAGACTATTGTAATCAAGTTAGTCCGTTGCAGATGTGTGAAGTGCTACAGTTTATCAAATTCTGCAGGCACAAAATTTGATTCTGCACAACAAGGGAGAACAATGCTGACAAGATAGCAGAGAGCCACTAATATGATGCAGGATTTCACGAATGCCTTTTTTTAGCTCTTAAAAAGTGCCACGCTTGTCAGCTGTACAAAAGGTGCCATGACATGTTAATACATGTCACATCAAAACTGTCAGAGGAGGCTGCGCGCTGGCTCCGTGGGGATGTGCCCTGTGTTCAAATCAACACGTGCATGCAGACTTCTTGTGAGACACCAGAACCTCAGAAGCTGAAGGCTCCTGAAATCGAGTAATGGGAGTGAATGTGCAGATCTAGAAAGGTGTGCAAAGATGCTGCTAAGGGGGATGTTGAAACAGAAGCAAGACTCAGCAAGGACAATTATCTCTGTCAAAGGCTTTCGGTGATCGATGTCAGCTGCCGTCACAGTAGGACGAGGGGAAACCACAACATGAATATTTGATTAAATTATGCCACCCTGAAGTCTCTGCCAGAGCACATGATGCGACGTGTTTTCTACGGGATGGCAGGGTTTTCCTTTCACCATGGCTTATATCTTCATCTTGCTTCACCAGTTCCTTTTTCATCTTCAGCTGAAGTCTTTTAGCACTGCTAACAAAAGGTAGGGCTTGTCAGTGCTGGGGACATCTGGCATGCCGTGCCAGCTCAGCAGCAGACCCGCTCCCTCCCCAGCACGCTCCCATTAACCTGAGGTGCAATTATCACAAACAGGCTGAGGGCACTGTCAGAGCAACAAGGCTGAGCTGATCTAGCAACTGGCTGCTGGCAAAAGCAGCCCTGCTCTTCCATCCCACCTCCCCTGCAGTTTAAGTCTCTGCATTCCTGTCCCCTTCTCTTGGTGCTGGCTTCCTTACTGACGCCCACATCTCCATCAAGGTGATTCAGTGCACTAAGCAGGCAGATATCAAAGCCAGGGGACAAAACCAAGTAAAATGTTTCCTCTGCCACAGACAGTACAAGGCCAAGGGACAAGAACATGAGCAAGGATGCCAGAAGAGGGGAAGAGGCACAACCTCTGTGACAACAGTAAGGAATCGGCTCAGCTCTCCCGGCAGCCCGAGGAGCTGTTGTATTCGGAAGCAGCAATGCTATCAGGGCTTTATTTGATGCATCTCAGGCAGCTGAGACAGTCCAGGGACCGTCTACACAGAATTTACTAACCCTTGGCATTTATTCCCTTTTCACTCGTGATGCTTTACATCTAACCTAGGTGATAAATCTCCTGTACTCGATCCTGTCCTTCGTTCCCTTCAGAGAAGTAAGCTGCCCTGCACACTCTTAGGCACTACATGGTGGTAACAAATCACTGGCAGCGTGGATGTTTGCTTGCAAAGGCTAACCTGTAGGGAACAGCTTATTTTCGTTAGCAGCCTAGTCTATTGTTCAACACAGATCCTAAACCTGAAAGATGTAACCCAACGGGCCCACTCAGTCTCCTCTTTCAAAGACTTTTTTTCCAGACTAGCCAGTCTTTTCTGGCAGATGCCACCAGAATAGGAATCCCATGGTACCTCAAGCAACTCCACAGACAACGCTGCCAAGCGGTCACCTCCCCTTGCCCCAAACATGAAACCACAAAGAAGGTCATGCCCACCTATCCCACTGACCTCCTTCTCCCGCAGCATGGAAGGAGATGTTTCTTAATCCATTGAAGCAATGAAAAATTAGGAAACAGGAGTGGGTCAGACAGGGAACTGGATATTTCCTCCCTAAGGAGGAAATGTACGTGGTGGCATTTGTTGCATGTGTCTCTGATTGTCAGAGCAACGCAACTAGTGCTGAAAGAGACCTTCTAGGTTGCTAAGACTCACCGCTGCTATCACAAATAGCTCTTCCCTGTAAAATTGCATATAAATTGATCAAACTCTCTCCTTAAACTAATTAAGTCCATGGCATCTGTTGCAAGGCCATAGTCCCCTCATGCCTAAAAGCTCTCTGCCAGTTTCCAGCCTCTGTTCATTTTGCAGCTGGTTTATACTCATTTTCTTTGTGTGCCTCCTCTCAATTCCATTGACTGACTCCTTGACTTCATATTATTTAGTGTTTCATTGTGTTCCTTCATGCTCCAACACTAACAAAAGGCAGTGCAAACAGAGAAGAACATATTCAGAGGAGGAGGAAGAATCATAGATCTTTAAACACTTATGAAGGGATCGGGCAAAAGGTAGGGAATAGCCAGCCCACAGCTGAATCTTGCAGTTTTCTGCATAATAAATAAATAAAAGAGGGACTAGAAAATTTGACCTATGAGTTTGAAATTAAACAAGGTTCTCCATGCCACATGCAAATAGAACAACATTAATAATCTCATACAATGGCCACTTCTGTGTTAGATCTGTATTAACGGGGCTGAGCAAACACAGCTGGGGAACCGGCCTTGGGGAAAAAGGAAGATTTGAGAAAAAGAACCTCAATGGTTGGAAAGAGCCAAGAAGACAAATTTACTATTATTGAAATAGCATGGTAGAACTCACCAGAGAGTCCTTGTAAATAGATGTGGGAAGTTATGCTTCCTCTGCTCTGCAGAGGGAAGATGAAGATGAAGAGTCGTGTCTTCTCTCTAAGCAAGCAAGAACCACTTTTAGGGTCATTTCATTCCATGGGAAGAAGGGAAAAAGGATCAAGGTTCAGGAGCTGGGTGGTGCATGGGTTGGAGCCAGCCAGAAACATGCTGGGGTAGGTAGGAAAGCACGGCCCTGCACCAAGCAAGGCTTCCTCTTTTCAGTGATTTGCTCTTGCCTGACAGAAGGTCATTCTTTGTTCATGCTTCTGCCTTCTCTCCAATTAACAGCACAGTCCTCCCCAAGATTATAAGAACGGACAGTACACAAGAGCAGTCAAAAGAGAAAGAGAGAGCTCTTAGAGCCGTGTCATTTCTGTGAAGCTCTCAAGGTTATCTTTCTTGGCTTTCAAGACACTTGTTTGCAACACCTCCTCTTTCAATAACCAAGATTCAAAGTTCCCAGTCTTTTATGGAAAATCTCCTAAAATGGATCACATAATGGTCTTTCAGAGAGAACATCTTGAACTCAGGCAATGGAAAAAATGAAAAAATCTTCACAGGCAACAAGCAAAGAGGTAGCTTAACAAAGAATCATTCTAGGAATAATTAGGCTTTCTGCTGGCAACATCAAAGAGTATATTTACTTGATACAGGACTGAAAAATAGACCAGAAAAAGTTATAAAATGTTCCAGCTCATCTGAGAGCAAGCACAAAAGTTTCATGCACAGTTGTGCCACCCTTTCTAAGCTGAAAGTGAGTAAAAGCCCAGTGATGGATTTCATGAGGACAAAACCATGAGAAGCTAGGGGCTCTGATCACAGTGCATTTAAGTATCTACAGAGATGTAACTTGTTTTCAGAGAAATTCCTGTGAATAAGTCAAAGCATTTTCCTTTCTAGGTTTAAAAGGAGTTTGAGAAATTTTGGTCTTGCACTGAAAAACTCAAAAAATTATTTTTTGTCATTTAAAATTGCAAAAGCTTAGGTTTTAGTCACTGGAAACTATTCTTTTCCACATCTTTTGTCAAATAAAACCTTAAATACAGCCTGCAAAAATGGCATTTCAGGTGCAATTTCCATTTCGGTCAAAGCTTTTGCCACTGAAAGTTCTGGCATAGATGTTTTGTTGTTGCTGGCACCACCACTCAAAAAACAGGTAAATCGCTAGAGACAAGCACAAGCAATTAGCGGTCTCTTTATTGCACGAGACATCAGTCACTTGGTTTGTTTGAAGGTGCGGCTGGTTTGCACCAGCACCAGAGGTTCAGGAGTGAAGTGAGCGGTGACGAGGCAGCAGTGACAGCTTTCTTTCCAACTGAGGACAAGGGGATGGCCATGCTCTGTGAGCCCAGCAGAACCAGGCACTGCTTCTGTGCAGGTTGTACCCGGTTCATAATGAGCTGGTTCTACCGATGACCCGCCGGGTCGGGGACAGGACCTTATCCATTCCCAGAAGGAGGAGCTGAGATGCCTCATGGAGGAGTCTTTGCTGCTTAGGAATGACAGAGCAAGTAGGGTCAGATGGAGCTGCAGGTGTTCGCATCCTAATGATGAAATAACATGAAGAACACCACAAATTAGCAGGGTGGTGGTGATATAGCACTTAGCACAATCAAAACCAACTCCAGTTCAGACTGAAGGTGCAGTCATTCATGCTTGGCCTAGCAGGCACCTAGCAGAATTGTTTGCCTTCGTTGGAGGTGAACATGAGAGAGTGCAGGCTTGGTCAACCGAAATCATTGATAAATTCCAGTGTTTTCACTTGAAAACATACTGGTTTTTTTCTGGTAAAATCACGTTAGGCCATTCATTTTCACAGTTTCAGAACAACACATTCTGTTCTATGTCAAATAAATGTTTGGGCCAACGCAATCCTTATTAGCTTTTTTATTTCACACTTCTGCGGGAAGATGAAAAAAGTTGGGGAGGGGGATAAAACCACAAGCATTTTCCTCACACATTCCTAGTTCAGTTAGCAAACCAATTCTTCACCCATTTCTAATGCTCAGGGTCACTAAATGTGAAACAAATTCTTTTCCAGGAAGCCATTCCTAATAAAAGACACTAAACTCAGTGGCCTAATGGCTTTCATGCAGATCTGGAGACATGCAAACTGAAATGAATCTAGTGTCCAGCATCCTCTTTTCCCCCAAAAAGTCAAGTATTGAAGGGCAATGGTTTTCTAGAAGCTAGTGGGTGTGTGGGTTAAACTGTTCAGTAGGTTTTATGATGATTTTGCTCTCCGTTCAGCATAAGCAGCATTTTACCATAGTGGTTTCTGTAGAGAGAAAGGTATTGGATGTATTTCAATGAAACATTTTGCTAATCATCACTATTATTAGGTTAATTTAATAAATAGATGATAGCAGATTAATGGTCTTGCTCTCAGTATCCAATTTGTGTCATCCCTCTCTTCACAGAAGGGGCATTTACATTCCTGTAGAGAGAGGGGGAGACAGCAGTGGGAGCAGGTCCCTTGCTGATCTAACATTTTCTTCTCTGTATCTACTCAATTCCCAGTATGTCCCTGCCATAAAAAAAAATTCTAGGTCTTTACACAGTGCCTATCAGCGTGGTGTGGTGGAGACAGCTTGATTTTCACCACAGGGACCCCTCTTGCATCCAGCACAGCGCAATTTAATAGTGATACTAAAAATAAAGTAAAGCTTTCGCCATGTAGGAAAAGAGAGAAGTCACTCCCCTCCTGCTTCAGCCTGCGTTCTTTGTTCGACCAAACAAGGTGATCAAGTCCCTCTCACCTCTTCAAAACCCAGGGCTTGCTTTGCTTGCAAGGCTTTGGAAAACATTTCCCACATTTTCTCGCAGTTGGTCACTGTCAGCAGAAGATCTCCTCCGGCACGGCTACCCCAGCAATGCCGAGCACCTCCCACAGCATAAGCATAGCACAACAAGTTTTTGCAGAACTCCAGTGGTCCCACGTCCTGTGCCAAAATCCTGAAGGCAGCATGGCTGCCACTCCGGGAATGCTCTGGGGATGGAGGTGCAGCATTAAGAGACACAGACTCTTGCCTCCAACCACCAGCTCTCAAACCAGCTCTGCCCTCCTTTGCCTTTGCCCTGGCAGAAGCTCCTCGTCAGGGTGCAGCCCAGCTCGTACCTTCAGATTTGGAGAGTTCAATACCGCCAGCATGGGTAGGGAGCTGCGAGCCAGATCTTGGAGCGATGCAGATCCTAAGGCTACAACACAGGTTGTCCTCTGCAGACCTCTACCTCTGCAAAGGCTCGGGGACAGCATCCAAACACTCCCACACTCCCTCCATTTGAGGGTTTCATACATACTCCTAGGAGTAATTTTCTCATACTTCTACTATTTGGAGGTTCAGAAATGACATGAGAAAGTTACTCCTGGAAGTTTGAGCAGAGATTTATGGGGTGGGGGGGAGCCTGGCTGCATTTCTTGCTCTACTGCAGCCCACTGGGTGTTTACCCTGTAGCTTGCTCACTCTGGGACATCCTGGAGCTGTACAAAGACACGACTCTTCCTTACTCGCAGGCACACGTGCACACTCAGGACGGAGCTGGAGTTGTAACTCCATCATATAGCTTTGTCACAGCTGTCACTAGTTCAGGAACAAGAGATGTGAAACTCCTCTTCCATTTTCAGCTAACCACTGAGCAGCATGTTAATTTTCTGGGTCAGCATCCCAGGATTTTCCTTTTCCTAGCATGCTGTTCAGTACTCTCCCCTCTTTGACATCATGTACAACTTCTATAGCAAGAGAGTGCTTAATCCTCTCTGAAGTAATTTCTTTCTTCTTTTATGACTGGAGCCCTGGACAGTCTGTTATGCTTCAGCCCCAGCTCTATATTTAACTCAGCCATCTTGTTCATTCTTCCTCTCATCTGCAGCTTGGCTAAAAGGAAGAAATTGCAGTCATGAATAAAATACCAGGAAGAAAGTCAAATTGCTCAACACGCTTTTAGGCAAATTGCAGCATCTGGAAAAAAGGCAGGATTTCTACAGCATTCTTCATCCTGTTTAGGGAGGATTTCCATACAGCTTACTGCTCGGAGGTGAAGTGCGAGAGTTAAAAACATGCGACCTTAGGAACACAACAAACGGGACAGAATTTGAAACAATGGTCAGAAAACAGTAAAATTACTCTGGTCACAGGGAGCTGCTTCTGACCTAAGCTGAGGGCTTGCTTCCGCATATCGGGTGACAGCTTTCGCAATGGGCAAATGGGGCTCCCAGGGTACAGATTTTACAGAATGTTTTCCAGCAAACTTTGGCCAGCACTGTAGAGCCTTGCTCAAGCAAAACCAATTTGACATGGCATTTGTCATCACTTCCAAAATAAGAAAACTCCATTTCTCTACATTTAGATGCCACTGCACTGTACGTAACTCATTACTCTCCATGTTAGTTCCAACACTCTTTTCAACACAAGTGCCCTCTCATTTTGCTATATCCACAGGATGTGGCCACAACACAATGAAGAGGAAGAACGTGAATTAGAACTGCCTGATCCTGACACTGATCATCTGGTTGTCCTGCCTCAGCTGTATGATGTGGACACAGCCTTCACCATCTCACCCAAACAGCGGAGAATGACCACAATTCACAGTATTGACAATCCTGAAATATCTTATGTACAAGAATTAGGTATGTTTGGTTTTCACCTGAGCACAGTCTTCATTTTTTCCTTCATTGTATTTTCCCCTGAGGCATACAGAGTTATGCTGAGGGAAAAGAGGACAGCTGCTTCAGATACCTCTGCCTAAAATGAGGCTCCTACCTCAGCAAAGCTTCATGCAGATCTGCTGCACGTTCCTGGCAATAGAAAGGGCCTGCATACACACGGACAGCAAACGACGACTTTCACGGTCACCTTTGAGACCCAGAACCAACTGAACATAAAACCCACCTACAAAGGCATGGCACATATATTAACAAAGTCTCCACTCCCACTGTACCAAGCAAGAAGTGTTTTACTCTGAATCTAGACCCTCTTTGACCGGTCCCCAAATGTGGAACCGATGCAGAAATCACAGATTAGATAAAAGCGCCAATATTTGTTTGGTAGCCAGTTAAAGGAAAAACAAACTCCTTTTGCGTTTTAAGCTTTAGATTGGTCTGACAAATGAACCAGGAAAAAGATGAGCCAGGAGAAACTGAAGCCTTTAGCTCTCAGCAGAGATTTCTGTCATGGATAGATGCTCCGTATCCCCAACCGCTCTTAATGGCCCTGCTTCCAATCGCAGCAGAAACACATTGTCCCCTGCACCCTGGGCCGCAGAAACGGCTGGTGGGAGGTGATGCCTCCAGTCATCGCACAGTGCCCAGGGAAGTCTTCCCAATTCCTACTGCCTCTGTGATAAATAAGGGGGGTGTGGAAAGGCCAGTTGCTTTGCACCAGCCGGCCGGCAGGTTGGAGGAAGGCCAACCTCCTCATTGTTCTGTGAGCCTCCTCACAAAGACTCTTTTTTTTTACTGTTTTGTGTCCTTTTTGTTCCACCAGACCCTCTGTAAATAGGCATTTCCTTTGCTATTAATGAAATCTGCTTCAATTTCCAAAGTTCTGTTTGCAGGCTGTAATCTCAGTCCCAGTCCAATTTAAATATCTGTTGTTTTGGTGGTGGACTTCTGGACTACATCCCTCTAGCTCCATGCCAAAAACATAACGGAGAAAATTTCCCCCACCGTTAGGAGCCATCTGGTTACGCTGCTCTGAAAAGTGAGAGGGATCAGGAGCTGTGTGATACCCGTGTAAGGCAATTTGCTGGCCTGTTTATCATACCTGACTCTGGGGTGCACAGCTTTATTTTGATTTGATAAAAAGCAAAGGAGTGCAGCTGCAGCGCGCTGCCGCCTCGCTAAGCCGACAGATGGGCATCACTGTAAGGAAGCCACATGGCATTTTTTTTGTTAAATTCAGCTCATTAGGTTTTATCTGCAATATGCTGCTGTATTGGCAGAAAACCTTTCAGCGAGCAGAAACATTAGCCAAAGTTTGTCAACAGATATGGGGAAGATCCATTGTGGAAGAATATGTGCCCCGGCAGGGGTGGGGTCTGATTGCTTCTCCATGCTCAGAAGTTGGCTCTTCAAACTTTTCCAGCTCGCTCCATAATTGGTACCATACTGACAGTCCTGACCAGCATCTTAATAGAGCTGCTATTCACAGGTTGGATTGTTGGCGCATTGCAGGACAGTTCACAAATCACTTTATCTGAATTGGTGCAGAAAGTTTGTCAGCAAAACCTGGAAAGCGGGAATTTTTCCTTGCCTCTAACAGATAACAAAAACCTAGATGCTCACATTTCTGTAAAAGTGAAAAGCACATTGCAAAGTTGAGAACCATGACTGTGTTTACAGGCTGTACTATTTTGAGCCATTTTGAGTTGTAAGCAGTCCTCTCCTACCTTGGGTCACTGCTTTAATTCCAACAGACCGGTTTGACTTTCTTCAGGAGGAAAACTAAGCGAATTTCCATGCATTCATAGCATTGGCTACAGATTGCTGAAGTTAATATTTGGAAAGCAAAGTATTTTCAATCCACAGAAGAAATATCAGAAACTTCGGAAAGTTTCTCCGCAGGCAAAGGAATTGAATGGGCTTCTCTGGGAACTCCCAGGCATTTCAATGCCTGCTCACCTGGGAGCCCTAGTACCAACCACTTCAAATAGCTGGCACTGGGAGCCACCTCAGATAGCTGGCTCTACGCGAGGTATGTGACCAGCAGGATAGGGAAGTGATCATGCCCCTGTACTTGGCTCTGGTGAGGCCACACCTCAAATACTGTGTTCAGTTTTGAGCCTCTCACTACAAGAAGGATGTCGAGTTTGCTGGAGCACATCCAGGGTTGTCAAGCATTGGAACAGGCTGCCCAGGAAAGTGGGCATCCCTGGAGGTCTTTAAAAGACGTGTAGAGTTGGTGCTTAGGGACACAGTTTAGTGGTGGACTTGGCAGGGTTAGGTTAACTGTTGAACTCTATGATCTTAAAGGTCTTTTCCAACCTAAACAATTCTATAATTCCATTAGTAGCTCTCACAGGTCCCTGTGACACATAGCCACGCACCAGCTTATTAAAGGCTGTTTAGTTAGCCAGAAAGCCACCACATCCACATCTTAGTCCAGGTCAGAAGTGTGCTTTTGAAGCAACCAGCCTGACCATTCCCACTTTGCTTAAGGTTGCATCCATGAAGCTGTCTGGGAACACATGCTCTGGATTCTAAACCACCAGATAACGCCCCAGTCCTTAATGGGCACTCAGTCCATGAATTCCTCCGAAGCAGCCCCCCCCCCACCCCCCCGCCAAACATGCACAGCATGGACATCAGGGCCTCAGCACCATTTCACCATCCACATCTACAGCACTGGATTACTTGCTAAAGTAAATGCATCAAAGAATCTCTTTTTTTAAAAAATTGTGGGTGGTAACTTTAATTTTACACTGGGGGCTTTCATCTACTTCAAGTTCGAATCAAATCAAATCAAACTCAACCAAAATTTAATAACTGCAGCTCAAACCAAAGTGGGAATATCTACACAGTTTTCTGGTTACTCTAAATTCACCAGCTCAACATGATACCTTGAATTAAACCATACCAACACAGCATCTAACTGTGACCTTACTATCTGTAAAAGAAACCATTCTTCAGTAATGCAGAGAGTTGAGCTATGTTTTCCATTAGTGGAAAATGTGATCACATTCTGAGATACTTCGTATTTTTATACTGGCTTTTATTTTTAGCTGTTTCTATATTAGAGCAGTGCCCATTTTCTGGCTATAATTAAAGGTCACTGCTCCTGTTACTATCTATAGCTATTAAACTTCATGGTAGGCTGCCATATCTTGACCCAAAATTAATAGATATATCTTAGATCATATATTTCCCTTCTCTTCGGTTGCCTAGCCTGTGTGCTAAACTCTCTCCAGCTCTCAGCCATTTTAGGAATGTATCTGAATGACACTGCAAAAGGGTAAGATCACAGTTTCTGAGAGACACAACTGGAGTCATCATTGGTATCAATCACTTAGACTGGGGCTTCACCAGCAAGGAGCACGCGAGCTCCCACAGCGGGGAACACGCCAGCACCGCTGGTTTGCTGTCTGTTTGCCAGGGAAGACTCGAGCCCATGATGTCCACCCAGGAGACCAGCCAGAGGTGGCAGGGAGAGCTGCTGCCTTTGGTCACCACAGTCCTCCTACAGCGGTGGTACCTGAGCAAATCAGGCTTGGGAATCACTGGCTCAAACAGAAATCCCTTTTGGGTAGATTTGCATTTTTTCTTGATTTCTGCAGAGCAGCCAGCAAAGTGGAATGCTAACCCGTAAGTAAAGTTCACTGGCAATTTTGTAATTCAAATAAAGAATACCTTAGAGTTATTGCCAGCTCTCTCTGGCCTTACTTCTGCTGCTGTGCAGTCAGAGCTTGTTTTACCTTGGGTAAAATGGACTCTGTGAAACCAAAAGATAGTTGTGTCTGCAGAAAAGAACAGATCTAAAGCTTGCTACATGCTTTTGACCTTTTTGTTGTCATAATGATCTGAATATGCTAAGCAACAGTGCAACAGAGACTACAAAATAAAAGAAACCTTTACTCCCTCAGAAATAGTCCTGTTTCCCCATAGTCCATAAACTCCACTCATTTCAACACCAGTCGTTTGCCTCCATCTCAAGCACTAAAAATTTTTCTGTCCTTTTAAACTTCAAATTTGTTAGGGGAAAAAAAAAAAAAAAAGTACAATATCTAGTCACACATGAAAGAGCTAAGCTCCATGGTAATTGAACAGCAGAGATTCTACACTCCAAATTCTGCCCGAGAGCTGGCGTGGATAGTGCCTTTCAAGGGCAGAAAGGGGAATGGCTTTTCCTGATAACCATCGTATTTATAGATCCTACAGAAAAAAAGCAAAGGGCTATCAGCATGGTGGGAGGGAGTGGGAAGAAGAGATGGCAGGCTTGACTTTAGAAAAATGCCCCCAGATTTTACCCGAGACAGGGTCTCTGTAGAGAATTAGGTCTTGACTTTGCTGAAAGTAAGAAAAATCTTCTGGCATCCAAGGTGTAATTGATATTCATGGAAATGTATGAAATTAATGTACTCACTCAGCACTGCCCTTCAACCTTATAATGGAAGCAGTCAGGTCTGAGAGGAGATGGTGGAGCATAAAGAGGAGTGGGAAATGTAGAAGTGAAAGAGGGAAGGGGAATAAGTGAACGGGGCCAATTAATTGAAATATTTCCTTTCTATGGATCTGCTGGCCAAGCATGGGTCTCTTGCAGCCCCTAACACTGGTGTTACGTAAGATTTTCCCTGCTGACCTGAGCCACTAACTTATCCAGAAAGATCTGTGCTCTTCCCAAGCCTGCATCAGAGCCTGCAACAGGCTCCCCCGCAGAAAGCTTCTCTGATCCTAAACGAGCAGCGCTGGCCCTTTGCCGTTTGGTTTTAGGGATGGTATAGAGGACAAAAAGGACCGAACCTGCTGCCAGATTTCCTGCAGCTGTGAGCAATGCTGCCCAAGAAGCGTCAGGCAGGAGGGTCTCCAGACCTTGGATGTGACATACCACTAAAAGCTTCCTGCTGGCTTGGTACAAATCTAGGACATGGTATATTAAGCCACAGGAAGACATTAGAGAGAAAAAGGGACTCCACAGTGTAGCTTTTGTTACAGTTTTGTTGGTTACTTCCTCCCTCAGCCGTATACCCTGGCAGCCCTAGGTGCTAACTCATCATGCTGCACCTTGCCACGCAGCAAAGTCTCCCGGTCCCTGCCGCACCGCTGAGCTCTTGCCTGGCTGTACCCTGAGCAGTCTGCCTTCCGGACTGCCTTCCTCTACCCAACCAAAGGCCCAGGCTTTTATCAAGCGGTCTGGATGCTTCCAAACAACTGGAGCTCCCTCATTTTTCGTCAGCATCTCCTTTACACTAATCTTTTCCTGACCATTCATTTTCTGAATTGCTTCATCAGGTAACTATAAAAATCCCATCTGTGGCATTTCATTTCAAGGACCAGCAGGTTTTGCATGCTGGCGTTGTCTTTGCTGCAAAAATCAGGATCAAGAACAAGTATTTCTCAAGCAACTCTCCTGTTGATCCTCTTTTGTCTCTCCCTATTCACTTCAAAACAGCAGTCTCATGCATGAGGCGTGTTCTCTTTACAACCTCTTCAAAGCAATTGTTGTCCCCTGTGATTAAATTTCTCAGAAGATGAAGTCCATGCTGCCACTTATTTTTTGTTTGTGCTGCTCCCTTTATCCTACAGAAGGTGATCAGTCTTGCTTTGTCCTTCATTCTGTAGAAAGCACAGATGTGTGTCCTGAAATCATTCAGCTGCTCTTCGGAGGACCTTGCCCTGTCCTTGGACACTGTTATTTTCCAGTAGAACATTTTCAGCTCTTTACATTTTGCTGATTATCTTGACAAGACTTTCAATTCCCTGCGCTTCCTAGGTAGAGCAGGAGGAGGGTATAGAGAGACAGCAGGTCACTCTGTCCTCTGCCAATCATATCATCATTTTAAGAGACATTTAGTTCAGTGTTGGCCACGGTTTGGTCCTGCCTTTTCATTAACACCTTTACGAAAGGACTAGATGATCATATGGTACTAAGTGAAATGTCATTGTGGAGCCAAAGAAACCCTGCCTATGATTAGTCTCAGTAACAGGATTTGCCATAGACTCTGGCAGAAATCACGTTGTTCCTCTAGAGTACCGGAAAAAATACAAAAATGTAGCTAAAAGAACTGTAGGAAGGACTCTGTTCAGAGGCAGGGGGCTCAGTGAAAGCATCCCAAGGAACAAAACCAGGGTGATGCACACCTCCCCTGCTCATAACCCCTGTCTGACTCCACAGAGTCTCCTCCCCCAAAACCGCGGTGTAGCTCAAGGGTTGTACGGTAGATAATCGCCTTCTTTGCTCAGCTTTGCAGGCATGCCATAGCAAATACATGTACAGCGTATTTGACAGAAGGCCGGGCTGCTTTAGAGTGAAAAAAACCCTTGAAGCTTCTTGTAGAAGAAAAGGAAGAAAGTGAAAACTTAAATATCGCTACTGAAGTACTACCACAGAACTTCCTCGGAGTAATGTTCCTACACTCCAGGTTTCTCCAGAAGCCACGTACCCTGTCATATTGCACCCCCATCGCACACTACAGAATATTCTCCAGGGTGAGGAGACAGCTGTTTGTGGTGCATCAGGGAACAGGCAGTCCATCTGGGAAATAAAATTCCCATAAGACATCCTTTCAATATTTCTAAGTAAAATGTCATTCTCAGTTATCTGACTTCAGGGCGGGGGAGTGTAAAAGACAAAGCAGGAGCTTTTCTCATAAAGTTTAACTTCACTGGAAGTCCAGTTTGCTGTTAAAAACAGTGTCAGAGGATGTTTTCAGCCAAATCTAAAAGGTTTCTTAAGGCTCACGGCTGCATGTGCTGGAGCACGCTTTGGTCCACAGGCGCTCAGGGGAGTCCGCAGGGGCAGTGCTCGGGGAGGAGCTGCTGCCAAAAAAGTGGAACAGCTCTGCAAACCACACTGTCTACTGAAATAAGCTCAATGGGAATTTCTCTTTTTTTTTTTTTTTGCTAAGAAGTCTCACTTTAAAAATTAAATCCCACTTCCTCTTACGGATCATAAAAGAATATGCCGGACCAAAGCCTGCCTGTACTCAGGTATGGTACACATTTGATTAAAATCAAAGAGAATATGGCTTAGGGCCCCGCTCACACTGACTGTGTAGTAACCTCATGGCAGCACACGGGCGTTGCTGCATCACCGCACACGCGTGCTGCTGCCTTTTGCCCTCCAATGCGAGGAACACGCAGGTGGATTGAACACGCTGTCTCCACGCGCGCCAGTGATGGCTGGCAAGATGCTGAAGACTTTCAGATCCTGCTGGGAGGGGATTCAGAATCTCCTCTGAGGCCCTTGCTTTGCCACAGTATCTTGCTTGAAAGGGCTGTTTTTACCATTATGAAAGAAGTAGGTCACAGATAACCCTTAACAGTTCCCGTTTACCCACTTTGCTACTGAGGTGGATTAGCACACCAAAAAAAAAGTAACGTTATTCTTTTCTCACATAAGAATGATGCAAATTACCTTCTCATATTTAATTCCATCACATCCAAAAGGGATGGCTGAGCTGCCTACATCTCCATTTGATTTCCCTCTGTATGTTTTTTGCTGGGTTAGTAGGACATCCCCTCACCCCTTTCGTGTCAACACAGAGACAGGACCTTGTTAGGTTGCCTCTTTGTATTTGGGAAACCAAATCTGACCCCATGCTGGCATTGAAAACACTTTCTGACCTCCAAAGCGTTTTCTGAATGAAGTAGGTGCTTTCTGTTTCATTAGAGACCACAGAACAAAGCTGGTAGTGATCGGTCTTTATGAACTGAAGGGAACCGATGCAACTCGGCATTCAGTGAGCCATTACCCCAGAGACAAATTCCCTCCAATTCACTTTCCTGGTTTTGTTCCTCTCCTCTGTGGCCGCATTGTCCTCCCTCTACACTCATCCCAGGACTGAGCAGGGAAAGCGTTGCGGTCCAAGCTGATAAACAGCAGATGAATTCCATGGCTGTATTCAGCAGCTCTTTCTGTAGTTTAATTGACTTCTTAGGTCAATGAGGACTTTATAGGCCAGCTTTCCCTTATCTTGAGAGTAACAGTGCACATATGGAATGGAGACATTTATATCCAGCTCCCGGCACAGCACTCTACCTATATTTATCTTTCCAGGCGATTCTGCCAGACTCATCACCATGGTACCTGCAGTGCACAGATTTTTAGCTACAGCCTTTTGATATTGGAGCCTCACCCAACTGCTGGGAGCCATGAAGTGCAAGGGACCATTGATGCTGCTCTTGAGTTATTTGGGGAGGATGGGAAATGTTAGTCTTGTTAATCATTTCTTACTGTTTGCTCTGGTATGCTAAAGTGCCTTAGCTCTCCTTCCAGGCCCAAGGTTTGTGGATTATTAATCATCTCTACTTTCAAATATATAAATCATGATAACAGTAAAGGCAAAGGAGGAGAAGCAGCGACCTGCTGTTAACCCTTCCTGCTCAGAGGATGTTGTCTTCCTGCCCAATACATTTTCCTGATCTCACCAGGGGTCCTGGGTTGTCCCTGTGCCAGTCACCTTTCCAAAAGGGAGGCCCCCATATGTTTAAAGCCGTCCTCAAACCCACTCAACACGGTAATCTCACACCCACCAATTTTAGGGTTGCAGGCCAGGCCCAGAAGATGACTGGGAGGTCCCAGGTGCCAGGCTCCTGTAATGAGGAAAAGCAGTCAGCTGGACATTGGACCCCACTTCATTTCTTATGTGAAGGCCTGGAACAAAGGCAGACAGCACTGCTGCAGATACAAATATTGTTGGGTGGAGAGAGAAAGGAAGACACTGAGCATTGAAAAAAAACACAGGGAAAATATGCTTACTGGGATTCTCAGGTCCATAGAAACTGGGCCAACTTAACAAAGATTCACAGGTGACTTAATGCTAATTCAAGTCTCAGATTGAAAAAAAAAAAAATAAAATCCCTCCTTCTCTCCTCCTGAACCATTGTAGCCTTTGCCTAGGCTAAACCAGTATTTTTGAAGTGGCGCAGACCTTCCTCAGCTGGTCTAAATATTATATCCAGTAAATGCTTATTGGAGTCAGGCTGCGTCTAAGCCAAGCCCACAGGCTAGACAGTCTTCTCGTCTACAGGAAATCTTTCAAACTGTGCAGACCTTCGTCAGTGCCAGCAATCTACCTTGACTTCAGTCCCAGCTAATGAAGTTCTCAAAAGCCAGAGCAAACCACTGCTCAGGCTGGACTCTCAAAACTGCAACAAGATCTGTGATCCAGGAGTCACATCTTCCATTAAGCTCCAGACAGTGCATAGCCATACGATGTAACGTATCACTACACCCCTCCAGCTCATCACAGCTAGGAAACACTTCAAAAATAAATAAGTTTATTCTAAATAAATTTTTGCAATAAACAAATAAGCTCCAAGTAGGGTTGTTTTCATTTTTTTTTTTAATTAAATCTTTACAAAACACTGATGTTTCAGGGTAGGAAGGAAAAAAGGAATGGTTAGGACAGGTTTTAGAAAAAAAAAAAAAATTCAATAAGATTAAGATGTAGTACTAGAAGAATAGACATTTTGTGATTGAAAAGACAAAATTTGCTAACTGATACCACCTGAAGTGATTTATCTCAAGAGAGCATCATGGTCTGCTCACAGCAAGACGCATCCCCAGTGATTTATCTCAAGACAACACCACCAGCTCTGATTTCTCCCCACATCAGTGCTAGGGAATCCCTGCCAGCCAAGAAAGATGATGATGCTCACTTGAACTCTGGGGCCAACCTCAGCATGCGAGAAAGACGCTGCGGTGTGCCAGGCTGCTGCGACCTGCCCAAACCCAGGCCTGCATACCCAGGTCTCTGAATCATAGAATCATAGAATCACATGGTTGGATGGGACCTATAAGATCATCTAGTCCAACTGTCTTCCCACTACCATTGGTGCCACAGCTACTAAACCATATCTTGTAGCTCCTCCTCAAGCCGCCTCTTGAACACTGCCAGGGGCGGCGACTCCACCACCTCCCTGGGCAGGCCATTCCAGTGCCTGACCACTCTTTGGGAGAAAAAGTTTTTCCTCACGTCCAACCTAAACCTCCTCTGGTACAACTTGTGGCCATTACCTCGGGTCCTGCTTGTTGCCTGGGAGAAGAGGCCAAACCCCTGCTCATCACAACCTGCCTTCAGGAAGTTATAGAGAGCTATAAGGTCTCTGGGTAAGGTAGGAGGCTGGCTAGATCATTAGACTGGATCTACAGCAAAAAAAAATTCTGCTGATACAAGGTCTTATTTCAGGGAGACCTCTTCTTTCCCAGGTTTGCACACAGACATGAGGTTTGTTCATGCTGAGCGACCTAGGCTGGCTGTGGGGAGAGGAGAAGGCGCTGCTGCTTAGAGCAGAAGACAGCTGTTGTAGTGAAACAGCCACAACGTGCATGCTGGTAGTATTTTGTCCAAGAGTTTGGCTATTTTAAAAGCAAATATAGCACAGAATGACAAATTATTGCTAATTGTCATGACTTGTGGGCATGTTTTATGCCATGGCACCGATTAGTATTTTGGTGGTTTTCTGTTGTGCTGCAATGTTTACAGCTAATAACGGTAAATCTGCTTTTTATGTCACTAACCAGCCATAATGCTCTGAAGCTCTTGCAGCACAGCAAAGCAGCCGAAATCCTAATTACAGTGATAATGACTGAGAGCTGTAGTTGCAGTGTTTCTAAACATTGCTTTCATTTCAGGTCTAAATGTCCTAACTAGGCACGTTTATAGGAGATCAGGAAAGGCTGGTTTGTAAGCATATACAGCCAGATTCTCACTTAAATCAGCACAGTCCCACGTCAGTCCCCTGGGAGAGGGTTGATGCCAGTGGAGCTCCATCATTTTATATCAGCAGAGCTCATTACATTTAAGAGTTTGCAGCACCAGAGTGGGTCTTAAATATTGAAGATTTTCTCCTGCAATGGGCTAAAAGGATTTGCGTGTCCGTGGAGCAGCAGGCAGTTAGTGCATCTCTGGAGAAACCCAGTCCTCTGCATAGTCATCTTCTGTTAGCATCTGAGTAAGGCTACGTAGGTACTGTCACGGTGGGTGAAATTCACCCCGTGAAGACAGTCTGCACGGAGCACACCTTGCTTCAAAGCTCACTTCAGCCTTTGAAGTGAATACAAATGAATTTATACAAGGGAAAAACTCCATCCTCTCCAAATTTATCCTTCATACAGCCGTGGAGCTAAAATCCCTGCGCACAGAACTGTCTCGTGAACATGCATTCAAAATCTCTGCAGATACAATAGGGTCAGCACAACACCTCTGCTTAAATTTGGGTTGACAACTCCAGAGAGCAGCTCTAGCATTTCTAAAAGGAAAAAATACGTCTCAATAGGTCCAGCACAAAGTGTCTAGAATGCCAGCAGTGCCTTAAGAGAAATAATAATCAATCTTGTCTGTATAATTTATTCAGGTATTTATAAATAGCTAATAAAACTGATAAATTTTTAAGTGTATGAAGCAGGAACAAAGAGATGTGAAGATGGTTAAATAAACATAAGCTGTCACTAAGGTTTCTCGCTCGGCTGTGATTAAGCCACGACAAGGTCCAGCCCTTTGTGTCCTGATGGAAGGGTGAGGATCAGCAGAGGCACTGAGCTCCCACCGAGGGCAGAAAACCGATGCAAGTTCTTAGCAAAGGGCACGTACATTATGCTGTTGATGTTTGTAGGGGAAGCCTGCTCCCAGCTCCGTTCACGGGGCCAAAGCGGAGCCATACAGGGATGGTCGCCTAGCACAGCTGTAGCTGGTAGCAGTTTTCCACATGGACAAGCTCTCAACTCTCCAGGCAAAGGAAAGGGGCTGCCATCCCAAAAGCTGCCAGCTCAAAGATAGAAGCAAAGCTGTTCTCTTAAGTAATTACACCAGGAAGAAGTTAACTCTATCTCGGAAGAAGTTAGCTTTATCTGAACACAAGAAATACTCCCAAATACCTGTAGAGCAGTAGCTGACCCAGAATAGCTCAGTCTGCCCACACAAACAAACCATCAACGATTTTTCTTACTGAATGAGAATGACTTTTCCTGGAGGGAAAAATAAACAGTAAGGGTTTGTGGCCTGGCTGAAGCTCAAATTGTATCTCCTATACTCTCTTTGTACAATGAACTTCTCCAGGGCTCTTCTGAAACGCTCTTGCAGGCAGAGGGGACAAATTGAGCTTTCTGCTGCACTGGTGTCAGTGGCTTTGCCCTCATGTAATGAGCAGATATTAGCCCATCTGACTTTTCATCTTTTCTCAGATGCCAGCCCTTGTTTTTCTCATGTACCTAAGAGTAAATATTGCCAGAAACAAGACTGTTCTGAGAACAGCTCCTGTTTTCTAAGAGCATTTGAATTAGACCAAGAAAGCCACCCTGTAGTCATGTAAGCCATATATTGAGCATACTCATTTGATTACAATCACTTTGGTTTTCTGGACTAACATTTAAATGGGAAAAGACATTCAAAATGAACCAATATTAGATATAGGCCTTGCAGGCAAAACGCTTGTTGCGCTGAAAACTTGGAGTATTGCAATATGAAAGAGGGGAAAAATCCTGTCTAAGTGTTTTATGTAAATTGTAAGAAAGTAAGAAGAAAAAACTATACCAGAAACATTACTGAATCCACCAATTGGATGTTGCTTTATAGGCAAGTTCTTAGGCAGAAAGCAGTAGTAACTCACATTCTGCACAATGAAATTGAAAATGCACTTACAGTATAATGGATTATGGCTTTGTGGAATATTACAGTTTTCTTTATTTGCTTTTGCAGGTAGTTAAATTTAAGCGCTACTTACATTCCCTCTCATCCCCAAATTTAAAAGGCAATAAATTGCTTTAGTGTTTTCAATTTCTTTTCCTTCAAGAGATGGAAATTGACTGCCTGAATCCCTCCACAAACCTTATTCTTATGAATATGGGAGAATAATTTACAAAGCCATTTGCCCCATCTAACCCCCCTTTAGCCTTGGGTCTTCTTTCTCAGAGGCCACCACTCCAACACTTCTCGTCCAGCAAGGCAGGAGAGCAGCAGAGGCCCCCTCAGCCTGGAGGAGAGGGATGGGCACACTCGGGGCCTATTGAACCTTTCAGCTCAGTGGCCTGGAAAATACAACAGGACTCGGAGGAGCAAAGGGATAAAGGATGCTCCTCAGAGACGCTCTTGGGATGTACCTGACAAGTAGCTCTTCTTGGGCTAGTAAATCACTTGCGTAGAAACCAGATAGATTGGTTTTCACACTTCCTGTCTGGCTGAGGGACAAATCAGCTACAGAATAGGCATAAAGTAACTTAACAAATTAAAGAGCCTAGTTTAAAGTGCAAAGTATAGCAAAGTGAAGGCTTGGGCTCAGGCCAAGAGCACGACTACTCCAGGCTCTGGCCTCAGAAGCAGCAGTCTCTAGTAAACCTTGCTGCAGCGTGTTGAGGTGCTGTCACAGGAGATCTGCAATGCGTCTCTACAAGAGGTGACCACCACCTCCAGCACACTGGGAACAGCACAGGACCTGTCCTGTGCCTCTGCCTCAGGTTCCCCAGGTCAGCTCAACCCATAGTCTAAACTGCCAAGGAGGCAGGTCTGCACAAACGCTCCCAGCTGCGAGCTGGGCAGGTTGACAAGGCAGCAGTGAGGAGGAGGATGGAAGCAGCACGAGTGCCTGAGCCCATCTCACCTTACTGGTTATTTGCAGTGAGCTCTGGTCACAGCGAGCAACAGAGACATAGCGTCACTGGTGCCACCCTCCCACGTCACATTGACAAAGGCATGCTGCTGGCCACCAGCATGAGCTGCCAGGCAGCTTTGGGCCCAGGAGACCTTTCTGCTGGGTAGCACAGCTCATCAGGACCACGCGCCTTATTTAAAACTCTCTGCATCTTTTGATTCTGCCTTTCAGGAAATAAAAATATAGCAGCACGGGGAGCAATGAGGGAGACAAATCAAGTCAAGGTGCTCTACGTGGTTGGCTTTTTCCAGGAAAAAATGATCATTCCCTAAGCAAAGCCTTATTGCCATTCATCGCACGGTTCCAATACAGCCTCATCAGCCATCCCGCGTGCGGTGCGAAGTGCAAGCGTGCTTACTGTCAAGTGACAGGAGGAAAAATGCCATCACTGGGCAGATTTGCAAAATGGAAACCTACAAAGCCTTAAAGGGTCAGGGGCTGGCAGCGTGGCTCGTTCTGTAAATAACTTGCACGCCTTGAAAGGAGGCACGTCTCTTAGGAGAAATATGGAGATAAGACAGACAACCCAACAGCCAAAGCTGACGGGCACAAGCAGCAGGGGTGCGTGGCTGAGAAGTGTCGGCCAGCAGAAAGCAGGTCCACTCCAAAGCCTTCATGGCGCTCTTTCTCCGCCTCTCGCGGAAGATCATGGGTCTTCCTGGCTTGTTCATTTAAAAAGCTCCCGAAAAGGTGATGGAAGCTGCGAGAGAAGTGAAGCATTTGGCAAAATGCAGCTGCTTGAAGATGTTACACGCACCGAAAGCCTGTAATCCCATCCTCACCCTCATCTAATGTCTAGTGACAGCCCATCAAACGTTCCCTCTTTTTTAAATTCGACTGTGAACAGAAATTAGCAAAGAAATATGGGGTTTAATTAATGTTTTCCTTGACCATAAATGAAAGAGAACTTTAATTTTTTTACTGTATTTTTACTAATCAAAGTCATTCAATATCTTGGATGCTAGTAAATTAATTCTGAACTAATGAAGTTAAAGGAGGTCATTTGTTAGAGAAAACTGATTACATATCGGGATCTCCTGGGGACCTAAATGAGAAAATCACTATAATGAAAAAATACTTTAAATGATGCAGGTCAACCAAGTAGATCATTAAGGATACAGAGGGGCTGGAAATATTAATGACACCACGACAGAGAAATGCCAAGAGGAAAGTGGGCTGACATAAGTAAGCAGAAAGGCATTTACAGTGCTCGCTTGGGTTTTTCCCCGCTTTTAATAATTGAAACATGAATTTCATTGCTTGCTTCAAATTAGTCACCTGTGCCCAGATATTTCCATGACAGCATAACAGCACCAGGAATGACTGCAACAGGGACACAGAGAGCACTGCACTCTTTATCTGCTCCAGAGCCACTGTCTGAAATTAAGTGTGTTCAGTTCTGCCTTGAACCTGCTGACACCACAAGACTCCGCATTGTCCTGTGACAGCACATCCCAGAAGTTCATTGCCGTTATGAGAAACTGTAATTTCTTTCACCCGTCTTACAACGATCTCTTACCAGTTTCGGTGAGTTCATCCACCCAGTAGTAGTGAAGAATTTGTCAATGGTTCTGCATTCTCCTGATTCATGATTGTATTAATTTTGATGATATCTTCCGTATATCTAACTCAGCAGCAAAATAATTCCCAACGCTTTGCCCTCAGTGCCCTTCCTGAGGCCACACAACGCTGTGCTGGCTTCTGTGGCTGCCACTGCCCATGGATCTCATTATTTCAAAGAGCCACCAGCGATGGCTCTTTCTTAACCTCTAAGTGCCAGCACAGGGTCTGGCATTGGGTGCGCAGGATTTAGATTATTCTTTTTCCTGATGGGTCAAGCCCTCTCCCGAGAATCCCTGAAACATCCCCGTTACCACATTTGCATCAACGCTGGGGATGTGACTGAGCTGAATCCTGCACAGCAAAGCACCTGAGCATTCCACACAATGGGAGCATCTAGATAGCATCCATATTGCTGAGTCTTACTGAGCCAGTTTACAGGGTTTTGGGGTACTCTTAGGAAAAAAAAAAAAATAATCAAAGGGGTGATTGAAGGTAGAAACCAAGTTGCAGGAGGTGCAAGCAACATCATCCCGTGGGAAGCAGCAAATGTAGCCTGGCAAGGAAAGGTGCATGGCACAGCTAGAAAAAAAAAAAGGGGGGGGGGGGGGGGGAAGAGATCTCTGTTGAATATTATGAAGAAATTAGTTGAAACAATCCTTTATGAAAAGGGAAGTAAACCAGATAAAGCACTGATACATCCATTTACAAAGCCTATCAGAAAGCAGTTTATTCAAAGGAAAGAAGAACTAAATGGAATCCCAAATCCACTAAATCCACTTTTCAGGATTTCTTCACCAAATTAGGCATAGAGAAATCTACTAGCTTGCAGAGTAGATGCAAACTATTTCAATGAGTTCATCAGGCAGTTCTGTCACAAAGAGATGCAATTAGATTTGAGGAGCCAATACCTGAAGCAGAGCCTGAAAGGGTGATCAAGAGTTTAGAGCTTGGAAAACTCCCAGAACTGGAAGCCAGATTCTTCAGAGCATTTAAACAAAAACTCATCCCCTCATTAATGAAGCATTTGCTGAAATTCCAAGAAAGACTAGGATGAAGCTATTACACTATTGCCACACAGAAAAAGGCAAAGCCATCAATTATTGAGGGTTCTTATGATTTATTTATCTTTTAAATCTGGGTATTAATATTAGTGCTAAAAGGCTGATGACAAGATGAAGATTGCTTTTTTCAGTGGTAAGCATTTCTGACCTTTTAGTTACCAGTTGTTTAATTGCATTCTCCAGATGAGCAGTAATAGCAATTGATTTGTGTTTATAAACTTGATCATAGAACCAATCCTGATGTATTACAATGTAAAGACAGCATTAGACTGCATTAAGTAACTACATTAGTTAATATAATGATGATTTGGCTTCAAAGTAAGTATGCCTCCTCTTGAACTGAAAACTAGAATTCCTGTAAGAGCTTCTTTAAATAAATATTCCTCAAGAATGAATTAGCCACAACTGTTTGTCTCTTTTTAACTACTCTTTCAAAAGTTTTCTGACCATCTTCAAATGAGAAACCTCAGCAGTTATAAGGCAAATATTGTTAAGCCCAACTTTCATTTCATGACCAGTATAGATCTCTCCTTTTATATCCATTATATTGAAATGTTATGAAAGCAGGTATTTAAAAAAATCTCAAGTTATCAAATATCTGACAGAAAAAAACAAAAGTGTCAAATCTTTGCATGTGTGTGTAATACCTAGTAGGAACGGCTGGCACAGTCAACTGAAGATGTTAGTCTGGTACAAGCAAACAACAGGAAAAGAAAATGACAGTTCTACCCCACTGAAAAGGAACAGATTACTGACATGGTAGAGAGGGTGGAGAGAAGCCTTCATTCCTACATGAAAAGTAGAAGATGGGTTTAAGGTAATAATACATCCAGAAATGTAACCTGAGAATTAGCTTCTGCCGTACCCCACTGGTGTTCCTGTGTGGATGCCGCCCATTAAATTGTTGTCCCAAAAGCAACATGAAAAAAAAAACCATAAGCTTGAAAGAAACTTGCAATATATTTGCTCTCACCCCAATAAAACAGAAAATAGTATGACCAGAAGTATCTGAGTGATGTATTTCTCACTCCACTACTTTTACATGGAGGACTACATTTATAAAACAGCTAATTACAGTTTGAATCATAAGCAAGCACTGAAGCTGAGTTTCATTTTACTCAGCTGCATAAATTTTCCTCACCTATAAAACTTAGAGCAGATGTACAGTGGCTGTACATGGCTGATGGTATCATTCAACATGGTTGATTCAGATGGAAAACGAACGCTGGATTGCCATACTTTGTATGCACGTTTTGAAGGCAGTATATCATCCACGAGCAATAAAAAAAGTTGAGCAATAACTTCTCCATTCCTAACCATGGAAGAACCATATATTTTTTTATATATATGTATGCATATGTATATTTAATTTAGAGCACAGTTTGGCCTAAGTTACAACAGTGCAAAGTAAGTTATTTGTGCTCCTGTGATAGAAGTTCTTGACAGTTTGGCATGCAAATTTCTTAAGATGCCTTCACCTTTTGGCATAGCAGTCCTTGGAATGTACAGATTCCAGCATTTCATCTTCCTGGACTTGTGCAAAGCATTTGACGCTGTCCTGCATGACATCTTTCTCTCTAAACTGGAGAGACATGGGTTTGACAGATGGACCACTCAGCGGGTAAGGAGTTGGCTGGATGGCGGCACTTGAAGAGTGGCAGTCGAAGGCTCAGTGTACAAGTGGACACTGTTGACAAGTGGCGTTCTTCAGGGGTCCATGTTGGGACTGGCCCCATTTTACATCTTTGTCAGTGACATGGACAGCGGGCTGGAGTGCACCCTCAGCAAGTCTGACAATGACACCAAGCTGTGTGGTGCCATCAGCACACTGGAGGGAAGGGATGCCATCCAGAGGGACCTTGACAGGCTGGAGAGGTGGGTCCATGCAAACCTCATGAAGTTCAACAAGGACAAGTGCAAGGCCCTGCACACAGGTCAGGGCAATCCCAGGCACAAATCCAGGCTGGGCAGAGGATGGATTGAGAACAGACCTAAGGAGAAGGACTTGGTGGTACTGGTGGACGAGAAGCTCAACATGACCCAGCAATGCGCCCTTGCAGCCCAGAAGGCCAACCGCATCCTGGGCTGCATCAGAAGAAAGGTGGCCAGCAGGTCGAGGGAGGTGATTCTCCCCCTCTACTCTGCCCTGGTGAGACCCCACCTGGAGTACTGTGTCCAGCTCTGGAGCCCCCAACATCAGAAGGACATTGAAGCAAGTCTAGAGGAGGGCCACGCAGATGATCAGAGGGCTGGAGCACCTCACCTGTGAGGACAGACTGAGAGAGTTGGGGCTGTTCAGGGAGGCTCCAGGGACACCTGACAGTACCTAAAGGGGGCCTACAAGAAAGCTGGAGAGGGACTTTAGACAAGGGCAGGTAGTGATAGGACAAGGGGTAATGGCTTTAAACTGGAAGAGGGTAGGTTTAGATTAGACATAAGGAAGAAATTCTTTACTGTGAGGATGGCGAGGCACTGGCACAGGTTGCCCAGAGAAGCTGTGGAGGCACATGCTCAAACTGGAAGAGGACATCTGTGAAATCTGTTCTGATGATAACAACTTGAAAAAAGGACAAATTTTTAATTTTTGTACTCGTCACTGGCCAAAAAAACCCAATTGAATCACTACTAAGTTTAGCAAAAGTGTTAGCTCAATAATAAAAGGAAATTATAACCAAGAAGTGTGTTTCTGACACTTGTTAAGGGATTCCTCATTACCATTTAACACAAGATCTTCTTGCAAAGTTTATTTTTCATTTCTAAGAGAAGAATGAAGTTCAAGAGATTTATTATTATGACATAGCCAATAAATTCCTTCTTTTATTTTCCATTCAAGTATGGGTTTCATTCCCATTGAGAGCTGGCAGCAGATCTTCGTTCTCAGTTATTACTACTAGGACACAGTAGAATTCAAAGCAAATTGAAGCCCTGTTTCAAAGTAAACATTTCTGCCTCACATCCAAACACTGCATGACATCATATCATGAGAGGCTAAACTAAGCCTGGTAGAAAACCAATCAGTTATTCTAACCACTACTTCCTACACTGCTAACCACGGCATGGTAACGAAAGCACAGGGGTTTGCACAATCCTGGAATATTGCAATCTCTTGGCTGTGAAAGAAGAGTGTGGCTCAAGCTGAAGTAATCTACTTCACACCAGTGTAATCTTCGTGTAATTAGAGAATCGCTGCCAAATGTAAAGCATATGCTTTGTATGAAATCTCAATGCAAATCTCTCTGTGTGTATATATGTGCTGAACTATTAAACTCAGAAACCCATAGCAACATCTATAATGTATACTGCTGCTATTATTATACACAAGCAGCTCTAAAGCCACTTTTAATCAAAAAAGATCCTTTTAAATCTATACCTGGTGGTAGTGACATTACTGTTAATGCAGCTGATGAAATACTAAGCACGCAATTACTGTACATGCTCTATAAACGGCTTTCCTGACATTCAGGCTACAGAGAAGGCTGTGTCAAAATGAAAGGGAAGATATTTTTCTCTCAAGTATCTTTTTTCCCAGAGAGAGATTCAAGATTAGGTTGAAAGCATTTCACTCAGAAGAGACGAGAGCCCCAACCAAATGCTACATTCGTTATGAAAAACCAGAACGGAGGAGAGAAACCAGCAGAACTCCCAGTTGCTGTCCTGAAAGGAGGTGGGGCAGCTGTGTTCAGGCTCCACACCTGGAGCTCCCATCTGGCACATGTTGAGTCACTCATAAAAGGAAGGGAGAGAGAGGCAATCTTCTTAGGAAAGCTTTGTACAACCTTGCAAGCACAAGGCACATACAACGAACACGGGGTAAAGGTCAATTCATGCTTGTTTTTTCAGGAAAACAGAGCATTTAGAGATGTCTAATCGCTGACACAGTCCATGCTCTATATGGTACAGAAAAAGGAGGTTCATTTTCCAGGGATCCTATTTCCACCCCACTGTTGGAACGACAGCCATAACCAGTATTGACTGCTAGTGTCTAATGGTCTGATAGGGACGTGCTAGTGTAATTGTATCTACACAAGCAGGTGTCAAAAACGCGCTGATGTGAGCATTCGCAGAGCTATAGTACCTGTCTGTCAAGTACACAAGGCTCCTAGTAAAACCCAGTATAACCAGAATTTAATTCCTCCCTGTGCCCAGCATACTGCGTCCTCTCACCACCCGCACACACGCACTTGCTCTAGCCCATGCACGGGTATCACTAACGGGTGTTGGCACAAATAGGTAGAAGCCTTACAAAAGCAGTTTCACTGCAGGACACTTATAATCCTTTGATTAGCCCATTAAAAACCCGTCACCTCATTGCAGATTGCTGTGGTTAAGGGCAATCTGCTCATTACTGAGACAACTTGCACAAGAAAGGAGAGAAGAAAAAAAAAAAAAAAAAAAAAAAAAAAAAAAAAAAAAAA